>CM077147.1:165126097-165522403 GCA_039583875.1 Platanthera guangdongensis
AGGGGGAGCAAGTACAAGTTCTGGATGAAGAGCCTTTAAGGCCAGAAACTGAGAAGGCACCTGATGTGCAAGCTGACAGACCTCCAAGCCCTAAGGATAGGGTTGACATAGCCAGCACTTCTGCCTCTGAAGATGAGGAGAGTGCTAGGGCAAAGAAGAAGAAACTGTATGTCTTTAAAAGGAGAAGTAAGAGTTATAAGAAAGCTCTGCAATCTATAGCCCCACAGCCTATAGTTCAACAAGCTCCAAATGTTGATTATAGTGCATTAATGATTACAATGCAGATAAAACTGGATGAACAGAGAAATCTATAGAGGCTTATGTAGATGAAGGCACAAAACTTTGTAGTTTGATCTGGCCCAAGATATAAAGTCTATAAGGTTTGAAATGAACCTTAACAAGAAAGAAATGACTGACTGTTTTCACAAAGGTGGCAATGCAGTGGTGTACTTGGCCACCCACCAGGAAAAGATAAAGGCACAGGTAGATGATATAGCATTAAAGCAAGGATAAGTGTCACAACCCGCATTTCCTCAACGAGTACCTCGTATCAGAGCAAGAGAACTACGGGTTATGATGCCACGTCGTGCAGGGGATAACTGCACACGTTCAGGCAACCCTTGACGCTTACTTTGTGAATTCAAGTTCAACAATTATATGTAAGAAACTAGTTCGTTTGCGGGTCGTATCCCTCGGCCTTAGCTATCAAAACACATTGTTACGCGGCGGAAATCCTTGGTTTATTTATAATGAGCTCCTATATGCAGCCTATAGTGATATTAGTATAAGAAATCCTCTTCGCCCCTATATGCAGCCTATAGTGATTGCAAAGTAATTGATTTGGAAGATTTCGACGTCATTCTGGGTATGGACTGGTTATCCCGCTATGACGCCGTCATCCAGTGCAGAGGAAAAGCGCTTGGATTTCATCAAGGATGATGGTCAGCCAGGAAGTGTGTATGGTGATTCATGTCAGGATTCTCCAGGGATTTCGGCGGTATGTGTTCGGACGTTGTTTGTTTCCGACTGTTTTGCTTGTCTTGTCTCCGCTGTGGGGACTAGTGCTGTTTTAACCGCGTTTGGAGGAGATTCCTATTGTGCGTGACTTCCCAGATGTTTTTCCTACTGACCTTCCTGGTCTACCCCTGGATCGTGACGTCGAGTTTGTTATTGATTGGAGCCGGTACGCGACCGATCGCGAAAGCGCCGTACAGGATGGCCCCGCGTGAGCTAGCAGAGTTGCGTACACAGTGGATGACTTATGGCAAAAGGGTTTATTCGGCCGAGTTCATCACCTTGGGGTGCACCGGTGTTATTTGTAAATAAGAAAAGATGGATCGATGCGCCTTTGCATCGATTACCGGGAACTGAACAAGGTGACGATTAAAAACAAGTACCCACTGCCAAGAATCGATGATTTATTTGATCAACTGCGTGGCAGTTCTGTATTTTTGAAGATTGATCTCCGATCGGGCTATCATCAGCTCAAGGTCCGGGAATCGGATATTCCGCGAACTGCGTTCGATCAAGGCATGGCCACTTTGAATTCCTTGTGATGTCGTTTGGGCTTGACCAATGCACCATCAGCTTCATGGATCTGATGAACAGAGTGTTCAAAGACTATTGGATAAATTTGTGGTGGTGTTTATTGATGATGTTCTTATCTACTCCCGCAGTGCTGAGGAACATGAACAGCATCTGCGCTTAGTAGTATTGGCCACATTACGAGATCAACGGTTATTCGCCAAGCTAAGCAAATGCGAGTTTTGGTTGCCGCAGGTTGCTTTTCTCGGTCATGTCATTAATCACCGTGGTATTTCAGTGGATCCCGAAAAGCATTTCTGCGGTATGGAGTGGAGACGACCGGGAAACACCCAAGGAGATTCGAAGCTTCTTGGGCTTAGCCGGCTATTATCGCAGATTTGTCGAAGGTTTTGCGACGTTGGCCGCACCTTTGACTCGATTAACCCAGAATAACGTGGCATTTGAATGGAATGACAAGTGTGAGACCTCCTTCCTGGAACTCAAACGTCGATTATGTACCGCTCCTGTGTTGGTCTTGCCGACGGAAGGAAAAGAGTATGAAGTGTTTGTGGATGCGTCGCACATTGGACTTGGTTGTGTGTTAATGCAAGACAAGAAGGTGATTGCGTATGGGTCTCGGCAGTTGAAAAGTCATGAAAAGAATTACCCAACGCATGATTTGGAGTTCGCAGCGGTGATCTTTGCCTTAAAAGTTGGAGAACACTTGATATATGGTGCACAGTGTAAAATCTTTACAGATCATAAGAGTTTGAAGTATGTCTTCACGCAAAAAGAACTTAAATTGCGCCAACGACGATGGCTTGAATATGTCGCGGATTATGATGTGGACATTCAATATCATCCGGGGAAAGCGAATGTTGTAGCCGATGCTTTGAGTCAGAAGACGGGGAAATTATTTCATCTTTCTGTCGATCGTCTCGTAGAGGAATTTTTATTGATGGATATTACGGTGGGCAGATTGTGAACCGCAAAGTCATTCGGCAATAGAAGAACCGTCATGGCTGGTGCTTACAAGACAACATCAAAAGAGATGACCCGGATCTTTTACATTTATTTCTTCGGACGGAAAAGGGTGAATTACCAGATTTTGCGATTGATGGTGCAGGCACGTTAAAGTATCGCGGGCGCTTTGTATTCCTGCAGTTGGGGAGATTCGTGAGATGGTGGTGTAAGGAAGCACACGGCGCAAGTATGGCCTACCATCCAGGCTCAACAAAAGTGTACCGTGATTTGAAACAAAGTGTCTGGTGGTATGGAATGAAAAGGGATATAGCGCAGTTTGTATCGGAATGTCATACCTGCAAGCGGGTGAAAGCTGATCATGGGAGACCTGGTGGCAGTTGACACCATTTGGAGATTCCAACCTGGAAGTGGGAAAGCATCTCAATGGATTTATTACAGGTTTACCAAGATCTCCCCGAGGACATGACTCCGTGTGGGTGATCGTGGATAGGTTGACTAAGTGTGCTCATTTCGTACCCTTTAAGGTCAACTACCCGATGAAGACAATAGCGGAGCTCTATGTGACCGAGATCATCCGACTGCATGGTGTGCCGATGAACATCGTTTCAGACCGAGATTCCCGCTTTACCTCTCGTTTTTGGCGCAGTTTACAAGAAGGTTTGGGGACAGATTTGCGATACTCCACAGCTTATCATCCTCAGACGAATGGCAAACCGAGAGAGTAAATCAATTGTCGAAGACATGATTCGATGTTGTTACATTCTGGAGTATGGCGGAGCATGGGATGAACGTTTGCGGCTTATGGAGTTCGCGTATATAATAGCTATCAAGAAAGCTTGCAAATGGCTCCGTTTGAAGCGTTATATGGGCGACGATGTCGAACCCCACTCTTTTGGACTGAGGTTGGCGAGCGGTCCTTTGTTGGGGCCAGAGGCGCTCGAGGATATGGAAGTTGCAGTACGAGGTATTCGGGAGAAGCTCCGAGTCGCCCAAGAGCGATATGAAAAGTATGCCAACCGACGAAGGTCGGAATTAGAGTTTGTGGTGGGGGATTTCTGTTTTCTTGAAAGTCTCCCCAATGGTTGGATTAAAAGGTTTGGGAAAGAGCGCAAGTTAGACCCAAGATTTGTGGGTCCCTTCAGGATTCTTGCGCGAGAGTTGGTGCATCTGCCTATAAACTGGAATTACCTGTGAACTTTCCTGGTGTTCACAATTGTTTCATGTGAGCCAACTGCGCAAGTGTCTGCGGCATGACACGCAAGTGTTGGACGTGGTGCCGCCATTAGCGCCAAACCTTTCCTATGTGGAGATGCCCATCCGGATATATGGACTCCCAAGATCGTGTGTTTGCGGAAAAGAAGATTCTGATGGTAAAGGTGTTATGAAAAATCAGGATGTGGAAAGCGCGACGTGGGAGCTCGAGTCAACGATGAGGGCGGCTCACCCTCATTTGTTCCCGTAAGCTGGTATGTGATTTAGTATTGCTTAGATTCATGTTTTTTTTTTTTTGCTTGTGTGTTGGGTTTTGTGAAAAGTTTCGAGGCGAAAACTTTTGTTAGGGGGAGTGATTGTAACGCCCCGGATTTTTATGACGTACGCATGATGGGCGTTACGTGGGCTTTGATTGTACTTGAGCATGGTTTTTTCCCGCGGCTTGCGAGTGGTTCTTTTTGGTTGCTGAGTTGCACGATTCCCCAGCAAACTGTAGTCCAAATAAGGACTCGGTGAGGCCTCTTAGGGAATGCCTGCATGTTTTCGCGCCCGGGGAATGTTGCTCAAATAAGTTGCTGGTTCAGGAAAAAAAAGGGTAAAAAGTGCTCAAGGCAAAAATGGTCTAGGAGTCCCAGGAACATTTTTCACAAAAGGGAAAATGGTCGGTTTTTGTGCTAGACACGCCCCATGTCACGGGTGTGACCCAGGCCGTGACCTGGGCGTGACCTTCTTGACTCGACGATTTTTCTTGCGTCGAGTTGAGCTCGACGAATGGGGTACAAGCCCCCTGACACGGGCGTGTCACGGGCGTGTCCCGCTTCGTCGAGTTGTCGAGTGTCGATCGTCGAGTATCGAGCGTCGAGTATCGAGTGTCGAGTCGTCGAGAGAGGGGACACGGCCTGTGACACGGGCGTGTAACAGGGCGTGTCAGGCTGGGTCGAGTGTCGACACTTTTCTGTCGACGAGGTGTCGAGACAAGGGTTACACGCCCTAGGTCAAGGCGTTGACCGACCCGTCCACGGGCGTGACCGACCCGTCACGGGCGTGTACCACGGCCGTGTACCGTCTGGATAAGCGTGGAATTGCCGCCTTTCGGCGCCGCTTATGGTACACGCCCGTGACATTAGCAGTAGTTCATATTTACATAAAAGAAAATCCACCAAATGGGCGCCAACAAGCTGACACGAACCCCATTGGGGCATATATCTGTCTGTACAACAAAAGAAGAACTACCTCGCTTTGAATGCTCGGTTAGCTTCCAAGAAACGCCTCCAACCAACCTAGCCGCTCAACCGGCTACAACCTGCACCTAGGCATTCAAGAAAGAATACCTCAGCATCAACCAAACTATACAAAAGAGAGTACAAATTTCATAATGGATCAAGAAGGGGCTTACCGACCCCATAGCAATGCTTAGTCAAAAGAGTGCACAAAACAAGTGCGTACATGTAGAAAAACAATGTCATGCCAAAGGATCAACCGCACCAAGTGCGTGCTAGTTCTTCAAGTCCTGCTCAAACCGCAGAAACCAAAGGGCAAAACACATGCTATTCCATCATTCATAGAACAAGAACCTACTAGACAAGTGAACATAAGCGCGGTTAAGTTCAATTTCACAAGGGTCTTATCGGTGGCGGCCCTATAGTGGAACGCACCAAACAAAACCAGCCCAAATCGGGGCCAAAGTGGTCTCTCTAACCACAAAAACAAAAACCGGTGGCCACAGGCTGAAACCACACCACCCCTTGCAAAACTCTCACACAAACGCTCCCGCCATGCTTCACGAATTCGCCTCGCAAAACACCACATAAACCCAAGGTAACACGTTTCCTTTCATCGTCCTCACACATGACTCCCAATTGCCAACGTAGAGTGTGCGCAATACATAACATGAGTATGGGATGCATAACCTCACCACATGAATGCGACTAGCACGTTTTCTTTTCTTCGTTGCATGCAATGCTAGTCGTATGGGATGCATAGCATTGTGATGCGTACGACCGCTCATGGCATGCATTAAGGCTTTTCTAGAATGCATAGCACAGCACGCATAACATAACATTGCATGAGCACAACGTGCCAAGCTAAGACTTACATGATGACACCTGTACACTCATGGTTTGGGTCAAATCAAGTCATGCATCCATCGTTAGGCACAAATTAGTGGGATGACGGTGAGTCATCTTAGGTTAGGCATACCATCATTCTCAAACGCCAAAAGCAAGTTAGCAGTTGATGTTCATATTTTATATGTATGGTCTGTACATAGCCGTTGTGTGTTTTGTTGGTTTGAGATTGACAAGAGTGAACGTGTTTCTAGGATGTCGAAGCGTCCAGTGACAAGGCAAACTCCCCAATCCGAGGTGAATCTTCGGGCGCACAGAATAATGCACTGATAGATAGTCTTCGCCAAAGTAATGAGGCTTTGACGAGGCAGGTGCAGGGGCAGGCAGTCCCAGCTTCAAGCTATGTCATCCGCTATGTCTGGGCTGGCACCAAGAGGACAAGAGACGGTGAGAGGCCCCACTAGTTCGACTCCTTCAGTGGCAGTGACACCCCCAGTTGTGGTTCCTCCTGCGATGACGTTTATCTCGCAGTTTCAACGACTTGGACCACCGACGTATGACGGAAAAGCAGACTTCGTAATCTTGGATGACTGGGTGCTCACGTTAGAAGAAATGTTTGTGTATGCTGGTGTGACTGAGGACCAAAAGGTGATGCTTGCTGCCTATCAACTTAAGGGATTGGCGAAAGGTTGGTGGTTACGAGAAAAGGAAGGCCTAGGGCGGGCTGCTCGGGGAAGTGTTCAAAGAAATGGTACGACGCAAGTTCCTACCGGCAGTGGAAAGGGACCGCCTGATGAATGACTTTTTATACTTGAAGCAGAGGAAACTCACAGTGAGTGAGTATGAAATTGAGTTTAGCAAGCTCAGTCGGTTTGCCCCGAGCTTGGTAATGACGGAAGCTGAACGAGTCAAGCGGTTTTTGGGCGGACTCCGCAGCGACGTACAGCAGTTCGCAAGTGCTTATGGAGCGACGAGTTACACTGCTGTGGTTGAGGCTGCGTTGAAGGTGGAAGCGATCGAAACTGCAAAACAAAGAGGACAACTGATGAGGAAGGAGAAGAGGAAGCTGGTGGGAGGGAAAAGCTCCCAAGACGCAGATGTAAGGAAGAGAAACAAGGAGACATGTAGCTTCTGTGGCCGAGCTGGTCACCCCTTTGAGACATGTTTTAAGCGGTTGGGGATGCAAAAGAAGGAGCAGGTGCACGCCATTCAGGGTGTGCCAACCAGAGACTTGGAGTGTGCATTTTGTGGGAGAAGAGGTCATGATGTGAGCCGCTGCTGGGCCAAAGACAAGGTATGCTTCCAGTGTGGCAGACCAGGACATCTTCGTGCAAGGTGCCCACAGGTTCAAGCTGTGTTGCAACCCGCACCACTCCAGGCTTTGCCTCCGCCTCCGCGCTTGGACAAAGGCAAAGGGAAGTTGAATGTGGTCTCTGCAGAGGAAGCGCATACATCACCGCAGGTTATCTCAGGTTCGATTCCGTCCTCTGGTTCTCGTTTTGTGTATGCCTAGTATGTGTAGTTCTTAGCGTAGCATATATACCTTATAGGAACCTTTAAGGTCAAGAACCGTTGGGCGCGTGTTCTCTTTGATTCTGGCGCGACCCATTCATTTGTAGCGCGAACCTTTCTGGATCGATATCATTTGACACCAGAGCGAGTGGGGAATGCGTTTTTGGTGAAATATCCTTCTGGCGCTTCTGTGGTGGCAGACTGGGGTCTTCTTGATTGTCCCATTTTGTTGGGGGATTTTATAGCAAGGGTTGATTGCAAGGTAATCGATTTGGAAGATTTCGACGTCATTCTGGGTATGGACTAGTTATCCCGCTATGACGCCGTCATCCAGTGCAGAGGGAAGCGCTTGGATTTTGTCAAGGACGATGGTCAGCCAGGAAGTGTGTATGGTGATTCTTACCAGGATTCTCCAGGGCTTTCGGCGGTATGTGTTCGGACGTTATTTGTTTCCGACTGTTTTGCTTGTCTTTTCTCAGCTGTGGGGACGAGTGCTGTTTGGCCGCGTTTGGAGGAAATTCCTGTTGTGCGTGATTTCCCAGATGTTTTTCCTACTGACCTTCCTGGTCTTCCCCCTGATCGTGACGTCGAGTTTGTTATTGATTTGGAGATTGGTAGCCGGGTACGCGACCGATCGCGAAAGCGCCGTACAGGATGGCCCGCGTGAGCTAGCAGAGTTGCGTACACAGTTGGATGACTTATTGGCAAAAGGGTTTATTCGGCCGAGTTCATCACCTTGGGGTGCACCGGTGTTATTTGTAAAGAAGAAAGATGGATCGATGCGCCTTTGCATCGATTACCGGGAATTGAACAAGGTGACGATTAAAAACAAGTACCCACTGCCAAGAATCGATGATTTATTGATCAACTGCGTGGCAGTTCTGTTTTTTCGAAGATTGATCTCCGCTCGGGCTATCATCAGCTCAAGGTCCGAGAATCTGATATTCCGCGAACTGTGTTTCGATCAAGGCATGGCCACTTTGAATTCCTTGTGATGTCGTTTGGATTGACCAATGCACCATCAGCTTTCATGGATCTGATGAACAGAGTGTTTCAAGGACTATTTGGATAAATTTGTGGGGTGGTTTATTGATGATGTTCTTATCTACTCCCGCAGTGCTGAGGAACATGAACAGCATCTGCGATTAGTATTGGCCACTTTACGAGATCAACGGTTATTCGCCAAGCTAAGCAAATGCGAGTTTTGGTTGTCGCAAGTTGCTTTTCTGGGTCATGTCATTAATCACCATGGTATTTCAGTGGATCCCGAAAAGATTTCTGCGGTCATGGAATGGAGAAGACCGGAAACACCCAAGGAGATTCGAAGCTTCTTGGGCTTAGCCGGCTATTATCGCAGATTTGTCGAAGGTTTTGCGACGTTGGCCGCACCTTTGACTCGATTAACCCAGAATAACGTGGCATTTGAATGGAATGACAAGTGTGAGACCTCCTTCCTGGAACTCAAACGTCGATTATGTACCGCTCCTGTGTTGGTCTTGCCGACGGAAGGAAAAGAGTATGAAGTGTTTGTGGATGCGTCGCACGTTAGACTTGGTTGTGTGTTAATGCAAGACAAGAAGGTGATTGCGTATGGGTCTCGGCAGTTGAAAAGTCATGAAAAGAATTACCCAACGCATGATTTGGAGTTCGCAGCGGTGATCTTTGCCTTAAAGTTGTGGAGACACTTGCTATATGGTGCACAGTGTAAAATCTTTACAGATCATAAGAGTTTGAAGTATGTCTTCACGCAAAAAGAACTTAACTTGCGCCAACGACGATGGCTTGAATATGTCGCGGATTATGATGTGACATTCAATATCATCCGGGGAAAGCGAATGTTGTCGCCGATGCTTTGAGTCGGAAGACTGGGAAATTATTTCATCTTTCTGTTGATCGTCTCGTAGAGGAATTTTTATTGATGGAGATTTCCGTGGGAAAATATGATCCGCAAAGTCATTCGGCAATAGAAGAACCGTCATGGCTGATGCTTACAAGACAACATCAAAAAGACGATCCGGATCTTTTACATTTATTCCTTCGGACTGAAAAGGGTGAATTACGGATTTTGCGATTGATGGTGCAGGCACGTTAAAGTATCGTGGGCGCTTTTGTATTCCTGCAGTTGGGGAGATTCGTGAGATGGTGTGTAAGGAAGCACACGGCGCAAGTATGGTCTACCATCCAGGCTCAACCAAAATGTACCGTGATTTGAAAAAAAGTGTCTGGTGGTATGGAATGAAAAGAGATATAGCGCAGTTTGTATCGGAATGTCATACCTGCAAGCGGGTGAAAGCTGATCATGGGAGACCTGGTGGCAAGTTGACACCATTGGAGATTCCAACCTGGAAGTGGGAAAGCATCTCAATGGATTTTATTACAGGTTTACCAAGATCTCCCCGAGGACATGACTCCGTGTGGGTGATCGTGGATAGATTGACCAAGTGTGCTCATTTCATACCCTTTAAGGTCAACTACCCGATGAAGACAATAGCGGAGCTCTATGTGAACGAGATCATCCGACTGCATGGTGTGCCTGTGAATATCATTTCAGACCGAGATTCCCGCTTTACCTCTCGTTTTTGGCGCAGTTTACAAGAGGGTTTGGGGACAGATTTGCGATACTCCACCGCTTATCATCCTCAGACGAATGGCCAAACCGAGAGAGTAAATCAAATTGTCGAAGACATGATTCGATGTTACATTCTGGAGGATGGCGGAGCATGGGATGAACGTTTGCGGCTTATGGAGTTCGCGTATAATAATAGCTATCAAGAAAGCTTGCAAATGGCTCCGTTTGAAGCGTTATATGGGCGACGATGTCGAACCCCACTCTGTTGGACTGAGGTTGGCGAGCGGCCTTTGTTGGGGCCAGAGGCGCTCGAGGATATGGAAGTTGCAGTACGAGGTATTCGGGAGAAGCTCCGAGTCGCCCAAGAGCGATATGAAAAGTATGCCAACCGACGAAGGTCGGAATTAGAGTTTGTGGTGGGGGATTCTGTTTTCTTGAAAGTCTCCCCAATGGTTGGGATTAAAAGGTTTGGGAAAGAGCGCAAGTTAGACCCAAGATTTGTGGGTCCCTTCAGGATTCTTGCGCGAGTTGGTGCATCTGCCTACAAACTGGAATTACCTGTGAACTTTCCTGGTGTTCACAATGTGTTTTCATGTGAGCCAACTGCGCAAGTGTCTGCGGAATGACACGCAAGTGTTGGACGTGGTGCCGCCATTGGCGCCAAACCTTTCTTATGTGGAGATGCCCATCCGGATATTGGACTCCCAAGATCGTGTGTTGCGGAAAAAGAAGATTCCTATGGTAAAGGTGTTATGGAAAAATCAGGATGTGGAAAGCGCGACGTGGGAGCTCGAGTCAATGATGAGGGCGGCTCACCCTCATTTGTTCCCGTAAGCTGGTATGTGATTTAGTGTTTGATTGGATTCATGTTTTGGTTTGCTTGTGTGTTGGGTTTTGTGAAAAGTTTCGAGGCGAAACTTTTTGTTAGGGGGAGTGATTGTAACGCCCCAACTTTTTTATTACGTACGCATGATGGGCGTTACGTTGGCTTTGATTGTAGTTGAGCATGGTTTTTCCCGCGGGCATGCGTGTGGCTGTTTTGGTTGCCGAGTTGCACGATTCCCCAGCAAACCGTAGTCCAAATAAGGGACTCGGTGAGGCCTCTTAGGGAATGCCTGCACGTTTTCGCGCCCGGGGAATGTTGCTCAAAAATCAGTTGTTGGTTCAGGAAACAAAAAAAAGGGTAAAAAGTGCTTAAGGCAAAAATGGTCTAGGACGTCCCAGGAACATTTTTCACAAAAGGGGAAAATGGTCGTTTT
This sequence comes from Platanthera guangdongensis, assembly GCA_039583875.1. Lineage (NCBI taxonomy): Eukaryota > Viridiplantae > Streptophyta > Magnoliopsida > Asparagales > Orchidaceae > Platanthera > Platanthera guangdongensis. The sequence goes on from CM077147.1 coordinate 165,137,224, forward strand.
TGTGCTAGACACGCCCCATGTCACGGGCGTGACCCAGGCCGTGACCTGGGCGTGACCTTCTTGACTCGACGATTTTTCTTGCGTCGAGTTGAGCTCGACGAATGGGGTACACGCCCCCTGACACGGGCGTGTCACGGGCCGTGTCCCGCTTCGTCGAGTGTCGAGTGTCGATCGTCGAGTATCGAGCGTCGAGTATCGAGTGTCGAGTCGTCGAGAGAGGGGACACGGCCTGTGACACGGGCGTGTCACAGGGCGTGTCAGGCTGGGTCGAGTGTCGACACTTTTCTGTCGACGAGGTGTCGAGACACGGGTTACACGCCCTAGGTCACGGGCGTGACCGACCCGTCACGGGCGTGACCGACCCGTCACGGGCGTGTACCCCGGCCGTGTACCGTCTGGATAAACATGGAATTGCCGCCTTTCGGCGCCGCTTATGGTACACGCCCTGTGTCACGGGCGTGACACAGGGCGTGACCGGCCCGAAAATGGTCGTTTTTGTGCTAGACACGCCCCATGTCACGGGCGTGACCCAGGCCGTGACCTGGGCGTGACCTTCTTGACTCGACGATTTTTCTTGCGTCGAGTTGAGCTCGACGAATGGGGTACACGCCCCCTGACACGGGCGTGTCACGGGCCGTGTCCCGCTTCGTCGAGTGTCGAGTGTCGATCGTCGAGTATCGAGCGTCGAGTATCGAGTGTCGAGTCGTCGAGAGAGGGGACACGGCCTGTGACACGGGCGTGTCACAGGGCGTGTCAGGCTGGGTCGAGTGTCGACACTTTTCTGTCGACGAGGTGTCGAGACACGGGTTACACGCCCTAGGTCACGGGCGTGACCGACCCGTCACGGGCGTGACCGACCCGTCACGGGCGTGTACCCCGGCCGTGTACCGTCTGGATAAACATGGAAATTGCCGCCTTTCGGCGCCGCTTATGGTACACGCCCTGTGTCACGGGCGTGACACAGGGCGTGACCGGCCCGAAAATCGACTTTTTCCAGTTTTTTTGTGCCGTTCATTTCCTTGATCCTGCATCGAACGGTTCAGCTCTGTTCTGGGTAACATAAGTCCGAAACAGAGATTGTCTTTCCCCATTTGCATCTTCTTCCTCTTCATCTTCTTCTTCTTCTTCATTCTCCAAGAGAAAGCACAAGAGCAAGGGAGCAAGCAAGGCAAGGGAAGAAAAAGCAGCCGTCGCGGCATCGCCTCGGTTCAGGCAAGCGGTGTCCTCCACCCTTGCCAATCGTCGTACATGATTCAACTCGTCGCTCCATAAGCACTTGCGAACTGCTGTACGTCGCTGCGGAGTCCGCCCAAAAACCGCTTGACTCGATCAGCTTCCGTCATTACCAAGCTCGGGGCAAACTCAATTTCATACTCACTCACTGTGAGTTTCCTCTGCTTCAAATATAAAAAGTCATTCATCAGGCGGTCCCTTTCCACTGCCGGTAGGAACAAAAGAAGAACTACCTCGCTTTGAATGCTCGGTTAGCTTTCAAGAAACGCCTCCAACCAACCTAGCCGCTCAACCGGCTACAACCTGCACCTGAGGCATTCAAGAAAGAATACCTCAGCAATCAACCAAACTATACAAAAGAGAGTACAAATTTCATAATGGATCAAGAAGGGGCTTACCGACCCCATAGCAATGCTTAAGTCAAAAGAGTATGGGCGTTACGTTGGCTTTGATTGTAGTTGAGCATGGTTTTTCCCGCGGGCATGCGAGTGGCTGTTTTGGTTGCCGAGTTGCACGATTCCCCAGCAAACCGTAGTCCAAATAAGGGACTCGGTGAGGCCTCTTAGGGAATGCCTGCACGTTTTCGCGCCCGGGGAATGTTGCTCAAAAATCAGTTATCAAAACACATTGTTACGCGGCGGAAATCCTTGGTTTATTTATAATGAGCTCCTATATGCAGCCTATAGTGATATTAGTATAAGAAATCCTCTTCGTTTACGTTATTTGAAAATAAGTCTTAATTTATCAAGTCATGTATGCATGAGATACAATAATAGTTTTGGTTTAGCGTCAAAATACCTAATGCAACCTACCAGAAAACCATCCCAAAAGCAAGTAGAGTACATCCACAGGAGGTACATTAGCAGTAGTTCATATTTACATAAATGAAAATCCACCAAATGGGCGCCAACAAGCTGACACGAACCCATTGGGGCATATATATGTCTGTACAACAAAAGAAGAACTACCTCGCTTTGAATGCTCGGTTAGCTTTCAAGAAATGCCTCCAACCAACCTAGCCGCTCAACCGGCTACAACCTGCACCTGAGGCATTCAAGAAGAATACCTCAGCAATCAACCAAACTATACAAAAGAGAGTACAAATTTCATAATGGATCAAGAAGGGGATTACCGACCCATAGCAATGCTTAAGTCAAAAGAGTGCACAAAACAAGTGCGTACATGTAGAAAAACAATGTCATGCCAAAGGATCAACGCACCAAGTGCGTGCTAGTTCTTCAAGTCCTGCTCAAACCGCAGAAACCAAAGGGCAAAACACATGCCTATTCCATCATTTATAGAATAAGAATCTACTAGACAAGTGAAGCATAAGCAGCGGTTAAGTTCAATTTCACAAGGGTCTTATCGGTGGCGGCCCTAAAGTGGAACGCACCAAACAAAACCAGCCCAAATCGGGGCCAAAGTGGTCTCTCTAACCACAAAAACAAAACCCGGTGGCCACAGGCTGAAACCACACCACCCCTTGCAAAATCCTCACACAAACGCTCCCGCCATGCTTCACGAATTCGCCTCGCAAACACCCCATAACCCAAGGTAACACGTTGCCTTTCATCGTCCTCACACATGACTCCCAATTGCCAACGTAGAGTGTGAGAAATACATAATCACATGCTTTGTATCAAAATAGAATCACATGATAGGATTGACTAACATGAGTACATAAACCACATGAAGTAACATAGGTAAATTGATAATTACATGAAGTAAATTAGCATAGGCAAATTGATAATTACATGAATCACAAACCTAAACCTAGGGAATTTAGCCTAGGGAATTAACATAAGGAACTAGCTACATGAATTAGGCTAGGCACATTAATAAGTACATTCTACCTTCAAAGGGGTGACCAGCTCGGCCACAGAAGCTACATGTCTCCTTGTTTCTCTTCCTTACGTCTGCGTCTTGGGAGCTTTTCCCTCCCACCAGCTTCCTCTTATCCTTCCTCATCAGTTGTCCTCTTTGTTTTGCAGTTTCGATCGCTTCCACCTTCAACGCAGCCTCAACCACAGCAGTGTAACTCGTCGCTCCATAAGCACTTGCGAACTGCTGTACGTCGCTGCGGAGTCCGCCCAAAAACCGCTTGACTCGATCAGCTTCCGTCATCACCAAGCGCGGGGCATAACATAACATTGCATGAGCACAACGTGCCAAGCTAAGATTTACATGATGACACCTGTACACACATGGTTTTGGGTCAAATAAAGTCATGCATCCATCAGTTAGGCACCAATTCGTGGGATGACGGTGAGTCATCCTTAGGTTAGGCATACCATCATTCTCAAACTCCCAAAGCACGTTAGCAGTTGATGTTCATATTTTTATATGTATGGTCTGTACATAGTCGTTGTGTGTTTTTGTTGGATTTGAGGTTGACCAGAGTGAACGTGTTTTATAGGATGTCGAAGCGTCCAGTGACAAGGCAAACTCCCCAATCCGAGGTGGAATCTTCGGGCGCGCAGAATAATGCACTGATAGATAGTCTTCGCCAAAGTAATGAGGCTTTGACGAGGCAGGTGCAGAAGTGCAGTCCCAGCTTCAAGCTATGTCATCCGCTATGTCTGGGCTGGCACCAAGAGGACAAGAGACGGTTAGAGGCCCCACTAGTTCGACTCCGTCAGTGGCAGTGACACCCCCAGTTGTGGTTCCTCCTGCGATGACGTTTATCTCGCATTTCAACGACTTGGACCACCGACGTATGACGGAAAAGCAGACTTCGTAATCTTGGATGACTGGGTGATTACATTAGAAGAAATGTTTGTGTATGCTGGTGTGACTGAGGACCAAAAGGTGATGCTTGCTGCCTATCAACTTAAGGGATTGGCGAAAGGATGGTGGTTACGAGAAAAGGAAGGCCTAGGGGCGGGCTGCTCGTGGGAAGTGTTCAAAAACATGGTACGACGCAAGTTTCTACCGGCAGTGGAAAGGGACCGCCTGATGAATGACTTTTTGTACTTGAAGCAAAGGAAACTCACAGTGAGTGAGTATGAAATTGAGTTTAGCAAGCTCAGTCGGTTTGCCCCGAGCTTGGTGATGACGGAAGCTGATCGAGTCAAGCGGTTTTTGGGCGGACTCCGCAGCGACGTACAGCAGTTCGCAAGTGCTTATGGAGCGACGAGTTACACTGCTGTGGTTGAGGCTGCGTTGAAGGTGGAAGCGATCGAAACTGCAAAACAAAGAGGACAACTGATGAGGAAGGATAAGAGGAAGCTGGTGGGAGGGAAAAGCTCCCAAGACGCAGATGTAAGGAAGAGAAACAAGGAGACATGTAGCTTCTGTGGCCGAGCTGGTCACCCCTTTGAGACATGTTTCAAGCGGTTGGGGATGCAAAAGAAGGAGCAGGTGCACGCCATTCAGGGTGCGCCAACCAGAGACTTGGAGTGTGCATTTTGTGGGAGAAGAGGTCATGATGTGAGCCGCTGCTGGGCCAAAGACAAGGTATGCTTCCAGTGTGGCAGACCAGGACATCTTCGCGCAAGGTGCCCACAGGTTCAAGCTGTGTTGCAACCCGCACCACTCCAGGCTTTGCCTCCGCCTCCGCGCTTGGACAAAGGCAAAGGGAAGTTGAATGTGGTCTCTGCAGAGGAAGCGCATACATCACCGCAGGTTATCTCAGGTTCGATTCCGTCCTCTGGTTCTCGTTTTGTGTATGGTGTACCTGGTATGTGTCGTTCTTAGCGTAGCATATATACTTTATAGGAAACTTTAAGGTCAAGAACCGTTGGGCGCGTGTTCTCTTTGATTCTGGCGCGACCCATTCATTTGTAGCGCGAAACTTTCTGGATCGCGTACATGTAGAAAAACAATGTCATGCCAAAGGATCAACCGCACCAAGTGCGTGCTAGTTCTTCAAGTCCTGCTCAAACCGCAGAAACCAAAGGGCAAAACACATGCCTATTCCATCATTCATAGAATAAGAATCTACTAGACAAGTGAAGCATAAGCAGCGGTTAAGTTCAATTTCACAAGGGTCTTATCGGTGGCGGCCCTAAAGTGGAACGCACCAAACAAAACCAGCCCAAATCGGGGCCAAAGTGGTCTCTCTAACCACAAAAACAAAACCCGGTGGCCACAGGCTGAAACCACACCACCCCTTGCAAAATCCTCACACAAACGCTCCCGCCATGCTTCACGAATTCGCCTCGCAAAACACCCCATAACCCAAGGTAACACGTTGCCTTTCATCGTCCTCACACATGACTCCCAATTGCCAACGTAGAGTGTGAGAAATACATAATCACATGCTTTGTATCAAAATAGAATCACATGATAGGATTGACTAACATGAGTACATAAACCACATGAAGTAACATAGGTAAATTGATAATTACATGAAGTAAATTAGCATAGGGCAAATTGATAATTACATGAATCACAAACCTAAACCTAGGGAATTAGTCTAGGGAATTAACATAAGGAACTAGCTACATGAATTAGGCTAGGCACATTAATAAGTACATGAGAGCATAGGGAATTTGTTTGCAAGGTCATATTTGGCGTGATCATAAGTTGGAAAGTAGCAAGGTTATCCATAATTAGCAAGGTCATCATGAGCAAGGTCATAATTTACAAACAAGAGATTGATCAAACTAGGAAAAAAATAGAGAATTGAATCAAGTACGAAGATTGGCAAGGGTGGAGGACACCGCTTGCCTGAACCGAGACGATGTCGCGACGGCTGTTCTCTCTTTCCTTGTCTTGCTTGCTCCCTTGCTCTTTGTGCTTGCTCTTTGAGGAGAAGGAAGAAGAAGATGAAGATGAAGAGGAAGAAGATGAAAATAAAGAGTTCTGTTTCGGACTTATGTTACCCAGAACAGAGCTGAACCGTTCGATGCAGGATCAAGGAAATGAACGGCACAAAAAAACTGGAAAAATTCGATTTTCGGGCGGTCACGCCCTGTGTCACGCCCGTGACACAGGGCGTGTACCATAAGCGGCGCCGAAAGGCGGCAATTCCACGCTTATCCAGACGGTACACGGCCGTGGTACACGCCCGTGACGGGTCGGTCACGCCCGTGACGCGTCGGTCACGCCCGTGACCTAGGGCGTGTAACCCGTGTCTCGACACCTCGTCGACAGAAAAGTGTCGACACTCGACCCAGCCTGACACGCCCTGTGACACGCCCGTGTCACAGGCCGTGTCCCTCTCTCGACGACTCGACACTCGATACTCGACGCTCGATACTCGACGATCGACACTCGACACTCGACGAAGCGGGACACGGCCCGTGACACGCCCGTGTCGGGGGCGTGTACCCCATTCGTCGAGCTCAACTCGACGCAAGAAAAATCGTCGAGTCAAGAAGGTCACGCCCAGGTCACGGCCTGGGTCACGCCCGTGACATGGGGCGTGTCTAGCACAAAAACGATCATTTTCCTCTTTTGTGAAAAATGTTCCTGGGACGTCCTAGACCATTTTTGCCTTAAGCACTTTTACCCTTTTTTTTCCTGAACCAGCAACTTATTTTGAGCAACATTCCCCGGGCGCGAAAACATGCAGGCATTCCCTAAGAGGCCTCACGAGTCCCTTATTTGGACTACGGTTTGCTGGGGAATCGTGCAACTCAGCAACCAAAAAGAACCACTCGCAAGCCCGCGGGAAAAAAACCATGCTCAAAGTACAATCAAAGCCCACGTAACGCCCATCATGCGTACGTCATAAAAATCCGGGGCGTTACAATAAGTTCTTGAAAATCAGTTAAGAATGAATGACAACTTGACTGCTTCACATAATGCTATAGTCACTGAATTGAAGAACAAGGCTGCTGAACCTTCTACTTCTACTGCTGCTAAAGCTGAATTTGACAAAGCCTTTCAAGAAGAAATTTCTGCTGTAAAGACTTCTATTCAAGACTCCCAGAAAGCCATATCTGAACAACTTACAAAGCTCAAACCTTACTTTAAAGATGGAATCAGATACTTGGATAGTCAAATCAGATTTCAAAAGGATGATGTCAGAGACCATATGGCTAGAGAAGTCATAAAGGGGGAGAGAGTGTTAGTCAAGGCAAGCTCTGACCATGCTAAGTGGATATCAAATTCCATCAGAGCTACATTGGGCTATCCTCCCCTCTGTGATGATGACAATGTTGTAGAATCTGGAATTCAAACTGCATATCTTGGAGGTGAGCAACCAGAGGTAGCTCAAGTGATATATCCTCCACCAGATTTTGACATGGTGCAAGCTGATATTCATCAGATGTATAGCCCAACTGAAGGGAAGTCTAATGTTATTCTGGATAAAGTGGTTCAGCCTATTACTGCAGCCATGCAAGAGGCATTACAGAAGGAGGAAGAGACAAGATTGTCTAAGAAGAGGTTTAGGGAACAAGTAGAACAAAGGCCAGACTTTGAACAGTGGAGCCCTACCTCTAGGAATATAATATTAACTGCCTGGAAAGCTGCCAAGGATAATACTCATGACAGGAACAAATGGTTTTCTGAAGCTGAATGGAGGAAACATGAGATCAGACAAGAAGCCATTGTTCAATTCAGAAGGAAGGCAAAGATGGGAAAGCTACCTCCTACTGCAGTGGAGCCTAGCAAGTACTTTCCTAAGCCATACCATTACTTTGAGAGACAGAAAATCAAAGCTGAAGAGCTCAAAAAGAAAGATCTAAAAGGCAAGAAGCCTGCTGATGCTGAAACTGCTGATGCCCCTGTTAAAGCTCAAGTTCAAGCTGGCAAGGGAATAGTTATCAAGGAACCTGACCAGAAATAGATTAAGAATTTACTTGAAGATTATTTTGTAATCTTTTGAATGTAAAACATTTTTTGTGAACTACTGAGAATGTATAAGACAAATGTTAGAACAATATATGATCAATATAATTCATGTTTGTTCTGTGAATATGTCTATTTCTTAATTGTTTTGTGTTGATGTATGTGTATACATGTGTGATTTATACATGTTATGTTTACCCTGCTGTACTTTATCCTGTTTTACATCATTTTGTAATTTTTTAATTATGAATGGTGTATATCATTGACTAAGGGTTATGACTTCTCCAAATAGGGGGAGATTGTTGGGTACATTGGTTAAATGTACCTGATTTGAAGAAGCCTCACCCAACTCAATGATATACATCATAATGTATTTGATGTATGTTGAGTTTACTTGTGCAGGTTAAGTAATCACTGGACTGAAGTAAAAAGTTTCTAAGTCCATGTGTCGACACCCAGAGGGAAAGTGTCGACACTCAAGAAGACTTGTGTCGACACCCAGACAAGCAGTGTCGACACTTGGAGTCATTGTGTCGACACTTGGGATGCCGAGTCGACACCAGACAGAAAGTGTCGACACTTGGAGCTGTGTCGACACTCAGTGAAGAAAAGTACAGACAGAAAGTGTCGACACAAGGAGCTGTGTCGACACCCAGTAAAGCTGAGTCTACACCAGAAAGTGTCGACACTTGGAGCAGTGTCGACACTCAGCAAAAGTCTGCAGAGACTAAGTACAAGTGTCGACACTCAACACAATGTGTCGACACTAAGCAGAAGAGTCAGCACTTGAAGTAAGTGTCGACACCCAGCACAATGTGTCGACACTCAACAGAAGAGTCAGCATTTGAAGTATGTGTCGACACCCAGAACAATGTGTCGACACACAGCTGAAGACTCAACACTTGAAGAAAGTGTCGACATAAGGAGCTGTGTCGACACTTAGCAAAGAACAGAATTATCTCCAAAATATTCTAAGTACAAGTGTCGACACTAAAGGAATGTGTCGACACTCAGCTGAAGTCTCAACAGAAGAATCAAGTGTCGACACAAGGAGCTGTGTCGACACTCAGCAAATATCAACATAGAAGGCTATGTGTCGACACCAAGAAGCAGTGTCGACACTTAACAGATTCAACACAAGAAGATGTGTCGACACAAAGGTGATGTGTCGACACTTAGAAGAATTCAGCTAAAGATAAAAGATCAAGTACTTGTGTCGACACTCAATTTCAGTGTCGACACCTGAAGAAGAATCTGTGTCGAGACATACAAGGAGTTGTGTCGACACCTTGTAGACTTGTGTCGACACTTACACAGCATGTGTCGACACTTGGACTATAAGTGTCGACACTTAAAGACAGAAAGTCTCGACACTATCAGACAGTTAGAGATTTTCAAGAAATGACTGGATGACTTGACAGCTGCCGTTCCAGCCGGTCTACAGCACCTGTCAGAGATGTCAGAAGACAGTTATGAACCGGAACAGCCGGTTACCATGAAGAAGGCCTATAAATAGGCCTATGCTGTCTACAGAAAATGATGATCAGTGATTAACAAGTGGTTCAGATTATTGTTGAACAAGTTATTGAAGTGGTACACAAAGTATCAAGACAAGAAGATCTTGCAGTCCAAGTGCAGATCTAAGAAGTTGGAGAGAGAGGGCTCCATCCAAGAAATCAGCCTCTGGAACTAGGCTGAGAAGAAGGATTCAGATTCATTCTGGATCTTAAGTGGCAGAGGTCAAGGAACTACTGCAGGAGGATTCAGTCTTATTCAGTTCTACTCAAGAAGCTTTGAAGAAAGCTAAGTCAGATTGAATCCAGCTGAGTTCTTCCAAGAACTCATCAAGAAACTCTCAACTCCCCTCTTTTATTTCTGAGTTGTTGAGTTAATATTTGTAATACATTTTTATCTTGTAGGATCCTTTGGATCTGAGTGAATTGTAAGCCTATAATTATAAAGGCTGAGGGTAGGGCTTGAGAGCCTGAGTGTAGGAGATTGTTATCTCTGAGTGTAGGCCTTGATTGGCTGAGTGTAGGCCTGGGTGGCTGAGTGTAGGCCTTGGTTGGCTGAGTGTAGGCCTTGATTGGCTGAGTGTAGGCTTTGGGATAAAGCTGAGTTGTAAGGCTTTGGGCCTGAGGTGTAGGAACCAATTTGGGTTCTGAGACAGTGGAGGAGTTTGGCCGAATCTAGTACACTGCTAGATAGGCGAAGGCGGAAAGTGGATGTACCCATATCTTGGGGAACCACTATAAACCACTGTGTATGTTGTGCTATGTTGTGATTGTTGTTGTGCATGCTGTGTGTTTGCTGTGATAAAATAGTTAGTATTCTGTGATATAACTGATTGCTGCCATTTAAGTTTACAAGGATTAGGTCACCTATTCACCCCCCCCCCCCCCTCTAGGTGTTTAGGTACCATATCTTTCACTTCTCTCTAGAATGACCTTGTTTGTTTCCATGATGTGCTTTTTGTACTTCATGTACCATGTTCATGTTTTCCGAAGTGATGTTTTGATTCTCTATGATGTCATTTTGCTTTTGCATAATCTCAACAAGCTTTTCTTTACTATATGTAATTGCTGGAGCAACTCTTTTAAACAATGCAACTATGTTGGCCTTGAGCAAATTCAACTCAAATATTATAGACTTTATCTCAGTGGATAAATATTGTATAAGTTCTTTTATAGAATCACCCACATAGTGTTCTATTTGCCACCTATGGTCATCTAATAGTCCTTTCAATTGAGCTGGGAAAGAGGAATGAATCACATCAGTCTGTTGAGATGTCCCTTGGAAGCAGGCATCTTCATCATCCCTCCTTATCTCCCCTAGCCTCAGATACCTCTATCACATTTTTAGTTTCTTGAGCATGGAGCTCATTGTGAGCCTCCCCCTTGTAATATCCGTATCAACTTGTCGGACATTAGCAGCTATTTTGGGTACTTATTCTTACACTACCTCTGGAACTTGCTCCCCCTCAATTTGAGCACTAGAGCGCATCAATTGAGATTCAACAGGATTTTGACCTATTTTTTTTGTAGGTTGTCCAGGAAAGAGTCAATCTGGTCTTGTAGACCAACAAGAGATTGACCATGATCCCCTTCAGTAGGAGCATCCACTCTGAGGGTCTCCCCCTCAATCTTTACACCAATTTATCCACAACAACACCAACTTATTTATCAGTAGGTTATATTGGAGTGTTTTCATACTAAGAAACACTAATTGATAGAATTTTGGTAGCAGGTTCTGATGACATTGATACCTGAACACTTACACATCTCTCCTGTTCTTAGTAGTTGATTCAGATAATTGTGGATCACGAGGCTCTTCTTCTATGCTATCAGAAGAGATGCATCGAGATCCCGCTTCAGTGATTGTAACTACTTTCTTTTTCTTTTTGTCAGCTAGCAATTGGTGTGGGAGTAACACTTTGTCCCACCTATCAAACATCCTTGAGTCCATTTTCCTTATATGATGTATCTTAGCTCCTAGCCTCACATTGAGGATCCTTAGAGCTGAGCTCAATAAGAATAAGGAGATTATTCTACCCATGTTGGGTTCTAGAATACATTCCATTATACTCTCAAAGAGAATCATTCCTCAATTAGTCTTCTTTGACAAAATTACTCCGTTCATCATCTTAAACATATTTATTAAAATCTTGTCATGAGAACCAGTCTTGCAGATTAAGGCCTTGCCTATGACATTTGCCAAAAACATCACTTTCAGGTTCATCTCTTTTCTCATTATAGAACCTGTGGTGTGCTTTGACATGCCACACCATTTAAGTGCTAACTTAACACCCTCAACAAAAATTTCATCCTCTTCATCTTATGGCCCAAACTTTTGATAGTTTTTGAGCCCTGCTAAACCTCCTTGATGAAATCTTGATTCTATTTCCACTGATAGATGTCCTAAAATTTTAAAAGATGAGTCCACTTTGGTATTAGTGTATAGTTCCAACACTTCTCTTTTCTAGATGGAACTTGGTTCTGATAGAACCAATTATAGGTTGGTGGCATTCAGTATATGAAGAACTAGCTGTACTTCTTCTGCTGCATCCTTGAATCCATTTCTTACGAGTTCAATGCACTCGAATAGGAAATCTATGCCTTTGGGTGCCATTGAATACTTGAGTTGTTGGAGAGTTGAATAAATTTGCTTGAGATTACTCCGACATGGATGCAGTGAGTCAAATAGGGCAAGGAACTATATGTTTTATCCTATGCGCACATATCTATTTATAGTTACCCATATTCAAGAATGTGGAGAGGTGCGTACCTTTCGTGATTTAGACAATTTGATCAACAGCAGAGATTAATCCTGAGAATTAGTCGTAATCTGATCCGCCAGATTGATTGCGTTGAGTGCACTCAACACACTCGATTCCATGAGTTGTCTCAACTCTCTCGATGCTTGGAAAGTTAGTATATTTATTTCTTGATTACCTACAAAAGGTTAATCCTCCAAATGCACATATACATGTAAACATAATGATGCTACTCTAAGTTCAACATACCCAACTCATATTTGAAGGTGTTGAACTTGGATTCATCTAGAGGCTTAGTGAAGAAATTATCCACTTGTTTGTCTGTGGGGAAACACTCAAGACTGATGTCTTTCTTCATAACATACTCTCTAATGAAATTATATCTAATCTCTATGTGCTTGGTCCTACGATAAGAGACAAGATTCATAGCAATTAAGATACCACTTGATAAATAACAATATATAGGAGTTTTACTTAACAGAAGATTATAATCCTGAAGCTGATGTTGAATGCACAGTTGTTGTGCACAACAACTCTCAGCTGAAATGTATTCTAATTCTACAGCGGAGATGGCTACACTTGTCTATTTCTTGTTACACAATGATACCAATCTTCTCCCTAAGAACTGACAAGTGACAAATATGTTTTCCCTGTCTTCTCTACAACCTGCAAAATCTACATATGAAAATCATATCAGTTCAAAATCATTATTCTTAGGGTACCATAGACCAAGATCAGGTGTGCCCTTGAAATATCTCAGAATTCTTTTTACTGAAAAATAATGAGACTCTTTAGGGCATGTCTGGTACCTAGCACAAACACATATAAAAAACATAATGTCTGGCCTACTAGTAGTCAAGTAGAGGAGGGAGCCAAATACACCTCTATACAAGTTTTCATCGATAGGTTTCCCAGTCTCATCCTTGTCTATTGACATACTTGACCCGATATGAGTTTTCATGATGGAGGTACTCTCCATTCCAAACCTTTTGATTAACTCCTTGGTGAACTTAGACTGGGAGATGAGTAATCCATCCTCTGACTATCTCACCTGGAGGTCTAAGAAATACTTGAGTTCACCCATACTGCTCATTTCAAACTGCCCTTGCATAATTTTGGCAAACTTATTCCAAAGACCATCATCAGTAGCTCTAAAAAATTATGTCATCTACATAAATTTGTACTAGGATTATCGTACGCTTGACTTTTATTAGGAATAATGTCTTATCTATCTTCCCCCTTGAGAATTGTTTCTCAATGAGAAAGCTGTACAGGGTTTCAAACTATGCCCTAGTGGCCTATTTCAACCCATATAAAGCTTTTCTTAACTTAAATACATAGTTGGGAAAGTTAAATTTAACAAAACCTGAGTGTTGCTCAATATAGACCTCCTCTTTCAGGTCATCATTCAGGAAAGCTGACATAACATCCACTTGGTTGATCATAAATCCTTTGTATGTATACATCATATACAAGGAATAGTCATATAGCCTCTAGCCTTGCAATTGGTGCAAAGGTTTGATCAAAATCAACACCTTCCTCTTGCATGTATCCTTTGGCAACTACTATCTTTGTTTTTAATTATAACACCATTTTCATAAAGCTTGTTTTTATAAATCCATCTAGTTCTAGTAATATTATGTCCATGACGTCTGGGAACCTGTTTCTACACATTACATTTCTTGAACTGGTTCAGTTCTTGCATTGCCACAATCCAAAATGCATCTATGTTGTCATCTTCAAACTTGTTTGGTTCAACTTGTGACAGAAAGCTTGAATACATTGCTATGTCGAGGCTTTTTCTCCTTATTGTAACACCTTTGCTTATATTTCCAATAATTAGATCTCTTGGATGATCTCTCAAGTGTCTGACAGCAACTGACATTCTCTCTTCAACACTTTAAACTTCAATTTCTGGAGCCTGATGATCTTCATCTATGTCCAATCCACCTAGACTTTCTTTTGGAAAGACCACACCCTCATCCTCTTCTTGTTTAGTAGGAGGTGTATCATAGATGCTCAGCTTGTCCAACTTCGATTTTGCACCTGTAGATCTAGAGGAGCTTGGCAGCTCGCTGTCAATCATAGAAGACTCGCCAAATACAATAATGTCAAACTCTTCTTCAACTTTATTCTTCAAGTTGTAGACTCTATAGGCTTTGTTGTGGTTGTTGTACCCAACAAAAATTCCCTCATAGGACTTGGCAACAAACTTTGTCAAGTAGGACTTCCCATTATTAAGCACAATGCATTTGCTTCCAAAGATTCTGGAATAGACAAGATTTAGTTTTCTGCGTTTCAAAATCTCGTAAGTAGTCATCTTGTGGTAGTTGTTGATAGTGGATCTATTTATGACATGACAAGTAGTGTTCACTTCCTCTACCCAGAAGTATTTTGGGAAAGAAGTGTCACTAAGCAAAATCCTGAAATATACTTTGCTCTTCATAGAACTTCATCATGCCTTCAAATTGAAATTATGTGCCATGATCACTTTTGATTTTGACCATGGAACATTCCTTTTCATTATGAATTTGCCTAACAAAGTTCACAAAGCAATCAAGGGTTTCAGAAGTTTCTAAAGAAAGAATAACTATGCAAATCTTGAAAGGTTATCAACTATCACAATAGTATAGAGTTTCATACCTAGACTATGAACATGCATATTACCAAATAAGTCCATATGTAGGAGGTAAAGACAACTCTCAGAATCCTTGATCCCAATGTTCTCAAAGGAGGCCTTTGTCTGTTCGATCTTTTGGCATGCAGAGCAAATTCCCACTTTGGCGCATTTCAGATTGGAACCATTTCTGACTAGCTCTTCACTAAAGATCTTGCAGATTTCCTTATAATTCAAGTAAGCAAGACTCTTGTGTCATTGCAAATAATAAGAGTCTTTCTTATTTGCAACAAGGCAAACTGAAGAGTTTGAATCAAACCTAGGAAATTTAAACAGTAAATATTCTCACTCCTAGCACCTGTCAAAATGACTTCTTGGTCACTTGATCTTTTGATCACACACTTATCCTTATGGAATATAATGGCATAGCCAATATCACAGAGTTGGCTTATGGTAATCACAATGTGTTGTAATCCTTCCACATAAGCTACTTTTGTGTTGGAGACTATGTCATTGGTAATTATACAAAATCCTTTGGTAACTCCTCTATTTGAACCTCCGAAGATGACTTTAGGTCCATTCCTCACTGGAGTATAATCCTTTAGATGGCTCCTTATTCCAGTCATTTGTCTTGAACAACCACTGTCCAAGTACCATATTTGCATCTGATGGGTACTTGGACTTACCTGCAATCACATGGTCAATTTTCCTTAAGAACCAAAAAGGGTTTGAGTTCTTGATTCACATTAGATTGCAAATGGCTATATCTACCTATATCAGCCCTGGAAGGAAGACTCATCCTTGCACTTGGCACACTTGGGTTATGACAATAGTCTATGGAAAAGCTACCAACCATACCACAACAACAACACTCATGGATATTGTATCTCATCTTCTGAACAGCCTTTGATGTGTGTAAGCCATCAATCTTTATCTATTTAGAGGGTAGAGCAGCAACCTTCTTCCTGTTTCTTTTAGTAAGTATTTAACTGAAAGTAAGTCTGCTAGTAGGTACACTTGGTTTATTCTGATTTACACAAATTGAAGTCTTCTTTGCAGTTGACATGGTGTTTGAAAGTCCACCTAGTGTCAACAAAGTTCACCTATGGGGGGGGATAGGTGACGTGCAACGCTTTTGCGGAATTTACGAATGTACCTGCACAATAAAAATAAAAAGCACAGCACACAGAATACACAGGCAATTTATAGTGGTTCCCCGACTTGGGTACATCCACTTTCCCCCTTCGACCTATCTCCCAACAAGGGACGACTCGGTCTCTTCTCCAACAGGATTGAAATCCAATCCCTGCACTATCGGAAGGAACCCTTCCACACGTAGGAGTCAACACTCCCACAAACCGGGTTGCACCCAACCCTTACAATACGGAACAATCGTTCCTTTACAACAAAAGTAAAATAGAATGTACACGAGATACAAACTTCGTTTGGAGACTACGGTGTTCCTCTTCGTTCGACGACGTGTTCGTGAAGTCAACGAAGAGTCTACAACCTTGGTCTCTCTTGGAGAGGATCTCCCCGGAGCCGGCGGCGGCAAGACGAGCGGCGGCTTGCTTCGGGATCGGCGGCTATGATGATGAGCGGCTGCTGAACTTAGAGATCCAATCTTCGTAGCGAAACTAGCTTGGTCTTCCAACGGTCACACGAGGATTGGTCGTCTCGATCGATTCGGACGGGGAAGTTTTTCCCGATCAACAAATCGAGAGACAAGAGATCTCTGGATAGACACGTGAGACTCAAAGCTTTGCTAAGCTTCTGTCGCCGGAGATCGAGAAGAAACGCGATCAACAGCGGCGTCCAACTTGTCGCGAGCGGCTGCGGCGGCGGCGGAGCGGAAGCGACGATTTAGGGTTTGTCCGTGCTCGCGTATTTCTTGTCTACTTCGCTCCCTTTACTGTTCAAAAATACCCATGTATTTATACACTCTAGACACACACAATATGACCATTGTGGGTCCCACACGTAGACACCCGAATTCTGGTTCAAAATCATCCAGCGGCAGAGTCCGGTCCAGCAGCATCCAGAGAAAAAGCCAAGTAAAATTCGTCGAGAATCATAGGTGATTCTCGACGAATCGGCGAGAATCACTTAGTGATTCTCGACGATTTGTCGAGAATCACTAGTGATTCTCGACGATTCATTTGTTGATTCTCAACGAATATAACTTTGTATTCAGGATCTGTTCTGCGATGGGTTCGGCGAGAATCGCTAGTGATTCTCGTCGAATCTTACTTGGCACCGTTTTGAGGTAGCCGGAAAGAGTCGGCGAGAATCACTAGTGATTCTCGACGATTCGGCGAGAATCACTAGTGATTCTCGCCGAATCGGCGAGAATCACTTGGTGATTCTCGTCGAATTATACTTAGACGAATTTTCGTCTTTCCACCCTAGAGCTGCTCCTTGACCCATCCTTGCTCCTTGTCTTCCCTTGCATAAGCACGGCCCTGTACTTGAAAGTAAGTGCACTCCAATAGAGAGAGTGCACGTAGGCCAACACACTGATCTGCTCAACGAGGGATTACGTCGTGCAGACCCGTGTATATTGACCTACTGTGCCCTGACATTGGTGTGCACTTAGCGTGGAAGAACTGCAAGCACAACTTAAGAAGTTTCATCAAATACATTGTGAATTCATCTTAGCCTGACAGGTGGCTTCCTCAAATCCAGGTGATTGTGGATACAATACCCAACAATCTCCCCCTATTTGACAAAGCCAAAACCCTACTAGCTAAGATGAATAACACTAATCAAATAATAAAAAACAGCATTCAGAAGTTAAACATGCAGCACAAGAGAATATAAACAACCAGATCAGGACTTGAGTCATTCACATATTCAAATGCAAATGTATATATATATATATATAATCTCAGAATTGTTCATATCATAACAATAAGCATTAAATGTTCTTAGGAGAGAATGACAAGCTACAAGTTGTTGACTATCTTTCCTTAGCTAAGTCATCCTTGAGTTTTTGCGCCAAAAACTTCTTCCTTTGTCTCTCCATGTACTCTTTAGGCTTTGGGTAATATCTGGGAGGAGGAACTTTATCTGCATCCGTGTTGTTTCTGAAAAAGATGTTCCTTTTTGCTTCATACGTCTTATGCATCTCCCATTCATAATGGCTGTATACTTCGTTGCGATTTAGTTCTCCTTTTTCTTGTAGCCAAAAGGTGTCCAAGATGATATTCTTTGAAACTGTACTCCACTTTTCATTTCTTACTTCCTCCTCACACAGTCGAGTTCTCTTTTCAGCATGTGTCTCCTTGGAGGTCCCTTCTTGAGCTTTTTGCTTGCCCCTGGCTTTTGCTAGGGCCTCCTGGTCAAACATGCTCATCAATTTTGCTTTAGAAATAGCCCTAGCATCAGCTTCACGCATGGGAACATCAGCAGCACTTGCACCTATTCCCTCAGCAGCACTTACTCCCTCAGCGGCACTTACTCCCGCAGCAGCCATAGAAGTCTCAGGAGCATGAATACCTGCAGGATTCAAATCGACGCCTAACGCCTGTTGTAGCATCCACCAGCAGCTCTCATAGACATATTTATTTGACTGTTCGAAGTTTGTGATCATGATTTCTTGAAGCTCAGCCATCTTAGCGAGATACTCTTTCTCCCCCTTTTTGGCTTCGACCGCGATGGAATTGGCATATGAGTGCAGCGAGTCATCAATATGCTTTGAGGTCCGGGAGAATTCATTGACTAAGGCTTGCTGATTGGCGTTAAGAGTTACCATATTACCGTCAAACTTTTGAATGTTGTTGGCTACAACATGTGCATTCTGATTTACTACAGCAAGAGTGTCGATGTTCTTCTTCAATCCGGCCATAAGAAGTGTGACAGCTTCGCCGGCCGCGGTATACTTCTCTTCAAATTTCTTGTCCATCACGTCAAGTTTATGATTGATCTCCACCATATTCTTGAGCATGAGATTTTCAGACTTCTTAATTCTTTGCAGCATTTTAGTTTGAGCTTTTTCAAAAGAGTCTTTAAGCTCATCCACTATCCCTTGAATGACACCCACGGTGTGAGTGGCTAGCTCATCTTGTAATGGAAGATCCGGAGGCGCTGCTTGGCTGTGCACTTCAGCAGACGCATCTGTAGAGCTGGATACAAGCACAGTCTCTAATGGGGGAATGCTGGCGGCCTCGGTAGATTTTTCTGACTCCCCCTCCACTGGTACATGCTTGTCAGATGGAGGTTCAAAAAGATCCGGAGCCTCCAATGCTTCATGTCCCTCATTCCCGTCTTCCTCTCGGTCATCATCCATGAATTCATCTTCATCAGCCGCCTCTTCCGACTCTTTGTCAGCAGTCTCCAGCACAGTAGCTTCGGCTCCTTGATCGTTTCGGTTCAGGGCCTCCTCATGCTCCAGCTCAGGTTCACTTTCTACGTGTAGATCTGCCACAGCATCTCTGGCCAGCTGGGAGATGTCAGATACTACATCAGTATGAGGGGGTAGAGGCTCCCCCTCGATTCCTGCAGTCAAGGTATCAGGAACTTCATTGGGGGTGACTGCTGGAGATACTCCCTGTTGTTCTTCCACGGCAGTCTGCCCAATACGCCTCTCCCATCGGTCAAACACACTTGAGTCAATCTTCTTCAAGTAGTGTAGAGGAACACCTTTGCTCATGTCAAACCTGTCTCCATTTAGCTGATTTAGATACAGACTTATGATACGACCAAAACTCGGAGATCCCAAGGTGTCCTTGATCTTCTCGACCAGCAACTCCCCCCAGTTGAACCTTTTACGGCAGACAACAGCTATCAGGATCTTGAACATATCCGCTGAGATATGGTCATGAGAGCCCGGCTTGCAGATGAGCACCTTTCCAATAATGTCAGACAGGAGCTTCCCTTCTTCATTCATATCCTTTCTCTTTATTGACCGAGTTCCTCGTGGGAGACCGCAGAATAAGAGAGTTCTGGTTTTGTCATCATCCTCCAGATAGTCCTCATGCTCCGAGCTAGAAAGCTGCAGGAAGCGAGTCAGCTTGCTGGCAGACAGCTTGACCTTTACCCCAGCCACCTTGCTTTTGATTAGTGAGTCGCCATTTCGGAGTCTTGCGGTGGCGAAGAACTCCAGCACCTCTTTGTCCAAGATTTTGCAAGGGTACTCCAGGACGAATGTTAGCCCAGCCTCTTCCAGCATCAGAATGATGTTGCGGAATTCATCCGAGGCGTGAGAGAACCCAGTCCGAACAAGCTCGCAACCAGTGACCAACCCAGCAGTTGTCCTTGGAGCCATTGCAGATCTAGAGAGAGAAGCCCTACTCTAAGCTTTAATGAACATTCAAAAGGAAAGCGTCACTAGTGAGAACGCCCAAGTACGGGTGAGGAAGAGGTTACCTAAGGGCGTAGATGGAAGTGAGTTGGTGAGCTTCCTGCGAGAACTCTTCCTTGAGCGTCCTTTGGGAAGACCTACGGTGGATAGGAGAGTTTTCTGCGAGGTTCGGCGGGATTCGACGGAAGCCGGTGCGATTCGACGAGAACCTTGCGGGAACTTACGGGAAGACGATGGAGAAGCGGGATTCGTGTGGCGACGAGCTTCCTGCAGGGTTCGGCGGGATTCGACGGGATTTTGCGAAGGCGGTGTGACGAGCTTCCTGCGGGTCGGCGGAAGAAACCTTGCGATTTGGCGTGTTTTCTGCGAAGGTCGGCGGGATTCGTGTAGCTTGCTCCTTCGGCGGGATTCTTAAGGAAGGTGAGGGGTCGGTGAGATTCCAAGTATATACAGGGTCGGCGGGATTTCAGCTCTATGGTAAGTGTCCCGTGGAAATGAAAGGTCGGCGGGATTTGTCTAAGTCGAAATTTAAAGGTTTCTTTACTAGGAATTTTCACATTAAGAAGCATTGCAACATTTTCGAATTTTTCTGATGTCAAGTCAATATAAAAATGATAAATACATATATATATTTTAAAGCCAATCTATTTGGGTTTGAACGAGGCTTTTCCAAAAATTTCTTGATGTCAATTGTGAGTTGTCGAGATTCACAATGACATATCTTCGTTAACTCTTTATTGATGTATAAAGGTTTGCATGTATCGAGTTAACCTATCCTTAGATGTGCACACATACATGTATAAGCATAAGTATAAATATACACATAGATAGAGATATATATGTAAATAAGGATGCAATATGACGCAAGTCCTTGAACTGATCAGAAGTACCTGGGATTATGAGAGTTAACAATGAGTCTCTCTGACTATAACATACCAGGTGCTCGATGTGAGTATGCTGATATATATATATGTCACTTCTGTTATTCCAGTTGCATGTTCCATTTCAGTCGTGGAACACCTACTGTCTAGTTCCCATCATATTTACGGGAACCTAGACTACCCTGCAAAAAGGAATTACCTTACCTTAGGAACCCAAATCATATTGGGTCCTAGGTTCCTGTTAGCATAAGCACGCAACTGCCTTCCTTCAGAAAACCTGTCAGGAAGACTACCTCTGTCCCGTGAATGTGGATAAGCCCTTGCCGTGGGCACAGAGGGGTTGTGCCAACAGTCGATGGCAAAGTGCCCCACTTTGCCACAGCACCAACATGGGTGAATGTTGTATCGCCGTTTCCGACCTGATCTTGTGACTGAGGTAGTCACGGTCCTAGGTCTAACCGAGATAGAGCATGATCGCCTCACAAAATTTTCTCTTCCATCGTGACACGTGGAAGGGTGGAAGGAATGCATGTTGTGAGCGTCATGAGGCCGGGAAGGTGGTGTCTTTCTCACAGGCATCCCCCTTCCAGAGGCCCCATGAAAACTTACACCATGACTTCTATCCTCCCTATTCTGTGTCCTCGGGTGGTGAGAAGTCTTCTGTGAGCAGGGACATGTAGATTCACACCGAGTTGAGGCAGTGGCAGTGAATACAAAGGGCTCAGAATGAGCCTTAGGTATTCTCTCATGGGTTGCCACGACAGCCCTTGCACTGTGGGTGTCTCCACATGGGGACAGATCACCCCTATAGTGACCACGACTATTCCTGTGGTCATACCTGAAGGCATGATGAGTTGCCTTCCTGCTTGGAGTGGGGGGTCGGAACACCGTTTCCCCATTTCTCCACGAATTGATAATCCGGGAGATCCACCCGTTTTCTTGCTTTCTCTTTATAGCATCAACTTTGGAAAAGTTTGATACTATTCGTTTCTCATTCTCTAGACTACTCTCTAGAGCTGAGATCTTAGAGTCCTTGACCTTGTTGGACGCCAATTGGAGAACCAACAAGATCTTCAGTCGAGCAATCTCTTGAGCTTGCTCCTCAGCAAGTAGGTTGCTTGACTGAAGGGCTCTCTTCAGAGAATCAGAATCTTCTGGAGGAAAGCAGTTCTTGTCTTCAGAAAGTTCAAAAGAGATGGGGCAGGATGAGGAAGTTACCTGCTCTTCAGTGTTATTGTCATTCAAGCCAGCGACCATTGCGTCATCTTCATCAGAGCTGCTTTCCTCACTGGTCTCATCAGTCTCAGACACGGACACTGGAGCTCTGATGCTGTCCGAGAGATGCTTGCCTTCATCTTCAGAGGTGAGGACCCCCACATAGGCTTCATCCTCTGGTTGACAGCAAATTCCACCTTTCTCTGACTCCCCCATCAACTCGGAGATCATCACCCACATGGACTTAGCCGTCCTACATTTTTCTAATCTAGAGCGAGAAGCTCCAGACCAGATATCCAAGATAATTTGACGAATCCTCTCGTCCAAGTTAAATAGTGACAGTTCCGTCTCTGACATCTCAGCAATGCACATGGGCACTTGGATCCCAGAGTCGGAGGTCTTCATGGGAATAAACAGACCCTCTTCCAGGATGAAGGATGCTCGAGGATCGATAGCATCCAAGTGAAACGACACTCTCATCCTCCAGATGGGATAATAATTCTTTGTGCAAGCGGGGAGTTTGAGTGGCGATATCTCATAATCCAACTCCATGCTTTTGACACTGGTGGCAGGATTCTACTCAAGGTGTTAACCTTTTTGATGAGCAACCTCGCTTTGATACCACTTGAAAGTCCACCTAGTGTCAACAAAGTTCACCTATGGGGGGGGAATAGGTGACGTGCAACGCTTTTGCGGAATTTACGAATGTACCTGCACAATAAAAATAAAAAGCACAGCACACAGAATACACAGGCAATTTATAGTGGTTCCCCGACTTGGGTACATCCACTTTCCCCCTTCGACCTATCTCCCAACAAGGGACGACTCGGTCTCTTCTCCAACAAGATTGAAATTCAATCCCTGCACTATCGGAAGGAACCCTTCCACACGTAGGAGTCAACACTCCCACAAACCGGGTTGCACCCAACCCTTACAATACGGAACAATCGTTCCTTTACAACAAAAGTAAAATAGAATGTACACGAGATACAAACTTCGTTTGGAGACTACGGTGTTCCTCTTCGTTCGACGACGTGTTCGTGAAGTCAACGAAGAGTCTACAACCTTGGTCTCTCTTGGAGAGGATCTCCCCGGAGCCGGCGGCGGCAAGACGAGCGGCGGCTTGCTTCGGGATCGGCGGCTATGATGATGAGCGGCTGCTGAACTTAGAGATCCAATCTTCGTAGCGAAACTAGCTTGGTCTTCCAACGGTCACATGAGGATCGGTCGTCTCGATCGATTCGGACGGGGAAGTTTTTCCCGATCAACAAATCGAGAGACAAGAGATCTCTGGATAGACACGTGAGACTCAAAGCTTTGCTAAGCTTCTGTTGCCGGAGATCGAGAAGAAACGCGATCAACAGCGGCGTCCAACTTGTCGCGAGCGGCTGCGGCGGCGGCGGAGCGGAAGCGACGATTTAGGGTTTGTCCGTGCTCGCGTATGTCTTGTCTACTTCGCTCCCTTTACTGTTCAAAAATACCCATGTATTTATACACTCTAGACACACACAATATGACCATTGTGGGTCCCACACGTAGACACCCGAATTCCGGTTCAAAATCATCCAGCGGCAGAGTCCGGTCCAGCAGCATCCAGAGAAAAAGCCAAGTAAAATTCGTCGAGAATCATAGGTGATTCTCGACGAATCGGCGAGAATCACTTAGTGATTCTCGACGATTCATTTGTTGATTCTCAACGAATATAACTTTGTATTCAGGATCTGTTCTGCGATGGGTTCGGCGAGAATCGCTAGTGATTCTTGCCGAATCTTACTTGGCACCGTTTTGAGGTAGCCGGAAAGAGTCGGCGAGAATCACTAATGATTCTCGACGATTCGGCGAGAATCACTAGTGATTCTTGCCGAATCGGCGAGAATCACTTGGTGATTCTCGTCGAATTATACTTAGACGAATTTTCGTCTTTCCACCCTAGAGCTGCTACTTGACCCATCCTTGCTCCTTGTCTTCTCTTGCATAAGCACGGCCCTGTACTTGAAAGTAAGTGCACTCCAATAGAGAGAGTGCACGTAGGCCAACACACTGATCTGCTCAACGAGGGATTACGTCGTGCAGACCCGTGTATATTGACCTACTGCGCCCTGACATTGGTGTGCACTTAGCGTGGAAGAACTGCAAGCACAACTTAAGAAGTTTCATCAAATACATTGTGAATTCATCTTAGCCTGACAGGTGGCTTCCTCAAATCCAGGTGATTGTGGATACAATACCCAACAGTGTTGATGGAATCAGAAATGGACATGCGAGGCTTACTTACAGACTTTCTGACAGTCTTAATCTTAGAAGAAAGATCTTGGGTAGATGCCACTTCCCTACTCTGGAGGGTGGGTGCAGGAGCAAAAACAAAAATGATCCATGATGGGCCATTTAGAATTCCTCATGGCGATCCTTCAGTGCACTCAATCCAACGCCCTTTCTTCTTCCATTAGAAGTAGCATTAAAGCTCTTACAGGAAGGATTTCCATTCATCCAATGACCATATATAATGTCATGGTCATACATGTTAGAAAGGAGAATAACCTTTTAAAAGGTGCTCTGAGGTTCAACTGCAGCCTTTCCTTTCCCTCTGGAATGGGCAGCTCTAGTATTCTACTTGAACCTCATTCCCCTCTTATTATTTTGAGAGGAGAAAGAGTCAATCAGTAGAAGCACTGTCTTGGGCATAGAAAACTCAGCCACTAGCATCCTCTCTTTGAGGAGCTTCTCTTCAAGATCCTTGATGATATTATTCTTTTGGCTGATGGTGCCTATTTGGATAATAGAGATTATCTTCAGTTGACTTACATCCCTCCTCATTTAGGCTAGCATACAGGCTGACTCAGACTGTAAGGAGTTAGCTTGTTGTAGAGAAGTAATCTTATAAGTGAAAGTATCTAGTGTCAACTTAAATCACCTAGAGTGGGTGAATAGGTGAGTTCCACATCTTTTTGCATAATAAAACTTACTAGAAAGAAAACACACAGAAACACAGAGATTTATATTCGTTCCCTGAGTTGGGTATGTCAACTGTCCTGCCTCGCCTATCTACCACAGAGGGCTAGATTCGACTACTTCACATTTATCTCAGATTCTTCAAATCTTTCAGCTCGGATCCTCAACTAATACAACTCGAAGACAATGCTTCTACAGCTTTGAGAACAATCTCTCCTAAAACTCGGAGAACAACCTCACCTACCACTCGATCCTAAAATAAGGATCTATAACTCGGAGGGAAAACCTCCTTCAATATCATAAAATGATTTTCAATAATAAATTAGAACTAATATTCTTCAGATCTGAAATCTTCGGTCTTCCTTTCCTCCGAAAAGTGAAACTTAAAAATCTTGAGGAGAAAGAAAATTTGAAATCGTTGAAGGCTTAATCTGAACAAAGAATCCACAAGATCTGAATGGAACTTGAACCTTTTGAGGATAGAGATTTAGTCGACACTTTATGAATAAGATCAGATCGTGCATCATGTTGATGTTGGCCGAGAGAGAGAGAGAGAGAGAGAGAGAGAGATAGAGAGAGTCGCGAAGAATGAACGAAAGCCGACAGATTCTTCCTTGGAAAGTTTCGATTTGAGCGTATATGCATGATTAAGGTTGAATGAAATCCACCGTATGTTTTTATAGGAATCCTTATTCTTCAACGGCTAGATCCCACTACAAGAAAAATGACTTTTAGTGACAAATTTTTTTATCACTAAATGTTATATTTCGATCACTATTTACAATTAGTGACCAAGTTTATTTTGTCACAAGTTCATCACTAAATCCCTATCACTAAATGCCTTTAGTGACCAAAAATAATTGTCACAAAATGTGCACATTTTGTGACCACATTAATTAAGTCACTATAGACATTCAGTGACTGAAGTAATTAAATCACTAAAACCCTTTAGTGACTAAATCAATTTTGATCACTTAAAATCACTTAGTGACCAATTTAATTTGATCACTGAATTTTTTTTGTGTCCAAGCTTATTAGGTCACTGAATGGTTTTACCGACCAAATTAAATTAGTCACAAAATATGCATATTTAGTAACTAACTATTTTTAGTCATTAAGATATTTAGTGACAACCTTGTGAATTTCGTCACAAAAAGATATATGTTTTTCACAAAATTTTATTCAATTTCTCACTAAATATTATAGTCTTATTTCATTTACTATCAATTAAAATTCAATATTAAGCATTCAAACAGAAGAATAAATAAAATACTCATCACAGGGAAATTTTTTGCCAATATACATTATTTTATTAATTAAGATAAAAGCGGGTGGGAGATTGCCCAAACCCCTCAATACAAAATAAAAGAACCATCATCTATTATTAAACTTAATACAAATTTTTATAGGGCACATGATCCGACTTGGCCATTGAAAATATTGGAGCTCCATGCATCACTACACATGATTGGGTTCTAATGAGATGACATAACACATGCTTAGGACCTGTAATTTCAATAATCCAAGAAATTAAGGACATCGCCATTCAGGAACATATAAGTAAATAATTAATGTCAGAATAATAGATATTCCAAAATCATATCTTGACTTGTAGCTGAAGGAATTTCACATGGTCGATAATATCATCAAGCATTGATGTCTTGTCTGTACTGCAAGATACAAGAAATTTGATTATAAATAGCTCCCAAGCTAACAAAGAATAAATAAGATATAAATAACTCTCAAACAGAACAAAATATATAGCTTGGTGTCTTCACTGTCACTAAAACAATTCCAGGATGTGTTGTTTAATCAGTTACCTTGTCATCCAGCTTTGAACAATAATAAGCAGTATCTATGTGGCTTTGTAGAATCTGCAGACATTCTTCCTGAACCAAAATGTAGGAACAATAATAGTTAGCAATTTCCATTTACCTAGAAGTAATGAAGATCCAAAGCATGCATTGAGTGTCGTAAATCCAACAAAATGGTAAAAAGGGTGAGTTTTATAGATAAGAAACATCAACAACAACACTCAAGCCTTTATCCCACTATAGTGGGGTCGTCTATATGGATCATTTTTCTCCATTATGCCCTATAGATGTTTTGTCATAAAAAAATCAGAACCAATTTGTGATAATTTTTGCATCGATAGAGAAGATGCAGTTGTCAAGGAAGAGCACATGAGGGAGGAAAAGCGATATTTTAAATACTGGCAAACTGATCGCACGCAATCATCGCTAACATATTTGGCATGGCTGAAATTAAGGCACGATTTGTCATAGGTAGATGGGATGGAGGTCAGATTGCTCGCCGTCATCTGACATCAAAGAGGGTCATAGGGCACGATAGAGAAGCTGTAGTTTCATACACGAGCACGTGCCCTATGACTAATTAGAGGTGGAGGTGGTGGAAACTTCCGATCAGAAATGCAAATGAGAAGAAGATTAGGGTCTGTTTGGTACGACGGAATTGAAATTGAGGAATTGGAATTCATCAATTCCAAAATCCAAAGGAATTTAAATTTTGCTAAATTTTAAATATGATGTTCGACTGCAAGATGGAATTGGACAAAACTCATTGGAATTGAAAATGAAAATGTCATATGATGGAGCACAAATATTCTAAAAATATTTATCAAAATAATCATATTCATATTTTCAAAATAATCTCAAAAAAATCTCATTAATCATTAAGAAACGAGAATAAAATTTCATTCACTGTTTGCATTTATAAAGGTCTGTCAAAACTGAGTTGGATTGAAAATATCAGTAGAAAAAAACAGAAACTCTTTATTATAAAGTTCTGCCAACAGTATACTTATACAAATTATTTTTTCTATATGCCCTTTTTCCACTGAATTGGAAATAGAGTAAGCAGCTGAAACCTTGCAGATGACGTGGAAGATGAAACCGGAGACAAAACTTCACGGCACCACCAAAAACTCCAGATATCGGAATCAAATGAAAAAATGAAGAGTACAGAAGAAACAAACTAGATGAGGAAGATAAATAGGAGAAACGAATTGAGAATAGTAAGGCATGCCTCACGGCCGACTAAATCAGTGGTGCGAATGGCGCTGCGAAAAGAGAAAGGAGACGTGAGGGCGGGGTTGCTCACGTTCATCCTCCAAAATATGAGGGTTGGGACAAAAATTAAGATTAGTCGATTCTGAAAACCCACGGGTTTCATCAATTCTGATTCCTACCCTATTTCTTTTCAATCAATCGCTTGGAAAAGATCTATTAATGGTGAAAATTAAAACCAAAGGAGCAAAACCCATGAACGAAACTGGCCCTTATCGTTACCTGTGCTCGCTGAAAAAAATGATCGCACCATGGTAGGCCTCGGCGAAGAGGTCCTCGCAAACGGAAGTACACGCTGGCTTTGGGGATTCGTCACCGTTCCGCACTCCTTCAGTTGCTATGGCGCGAGATTTTTCTGAGGAGAAGGGGACATGGGATTTGGGAGGTGGTGGTTCCTGTAGAGGCAGGGAAACAGTCGATCCAGAGAGGGGGAGAGGCAGAAATGGCAGATAGTGGAACCTCCAGATAAATTTAGGGCTCTAAATTTATTATTTTTCTATTTATTTTTTTAGAAGAGAAGTTCGGTGTTGCAATTACTTTTATTAATAGAGAGAGACCCTAAATTAAAATCAAAATAACTTAAAAATCTAATTTATAATTTCTTTTCAAAGGCTATACACAGCCCAACCATTCTCGTTCTCTTCACACGGCCTTTAAGGTTTCTGGAACTCAGTCACACTCCTCCTCTTCTCTCCCCAATAGCCGATCTTTTTGAATCCTACTGACACCGAAAAACGGTACCTCCTTTCTCGTCGACATCAACAACCAGGCACAAGAAGGTATTTTTCTCCTTTCACATCGACATTTTCAGCATCCAAGAGCGGCCGACAAGCCCTATTTTTCTTGAGTTCAGTCCAATTTTTTGTGATTTTTGCTTATTTTAGTCTTCTATTTTATTGTCCCTTCATTGGTGAACATTTGCATGCATATTGATTTTTAGGTTTTGGTAGAAATTTTTTTATTTTGATTTGAACGAATGCTCTCTATTTTATAGCATTTGGGGTAAATTTTGTCCTCTTTACATGAAGGCAATACATGCATATATGCTTAGAGTTTACTCGTGGTGTGCTAATATGATCAAATTGCAAGCCTTGTTGTTGCTAGATAGAAAGATGAGGAAAAGTGATCAATATGATCTATTGTGATAAAAAAGGTAACTAAGTAATTATGTTTGATATCTTCACAATGATTCTTCAATATGTATTTATGATGAAACATGTTAAATAAATCATCTTAAATTTGTAAATAAGTTGTGCTCCCGATAATTTAAAAATCATAATTTCTTTAAAATGAGTTTACTTGGCCTTTAGATGCGTTATTTTTGTAACTGTTAAATCTTTTTTAACTATGATAAAATTTAATGTTTAACTATACAAATATTTGAAGATATAAAGCTCATTTAAAATAGGCATCTATTTTTTCCTTTATAATCGTATGCATACCAATTTTTTCATTTAGCAATTTGGTGTATACATAAAGATATTATGGTGTACATATATAGTGATATTGAAGTGTACTTAATCCTTGGCTACCCATAGCTATTATTTATGTGGCCATAACATCACTCCTTTTATTTTGTAGGAAAGTTATTTTTATTTGGAAGGGATCACAGTAGTGACTAATTATTTTAGTCAGAATACAAGCTAAAATTTTTGTGACAAAAATATTTTTATCACTAACATTTGGCAATTTGTGACAAAATTTTATTTACTCGCTAATTAAAACAAATTTTGAGACAATTTTATTTACTCGCTAATTTAGGAAAGAATTTGGATGGGGCTGGAGATAATGTAGTCGAAATTAATTAGTTTACATTATATATTTAATGATATTTTATTAAAAATCATTTTCTTTTAAGAGGGAATAAATGAATGTTTTTATGAACGAAACCCAAAATATTACTAACTATTAACTATTTTTTAGTTATCTAAAAAAAGAATTTTGTAACTGAATTATTTTTTCTTATTAATACTTTTGGAAGTTTATTTTTGTTACCAATCTTATATTTCGTCAATAAAGTTGTGTCTTTATGTACTTCACTCAGTCACTAAATATATGTCTTTAGGTATCAACTAAATGGTTGATTCATGACTAAAGATGTATTTTTAGTGGCGAAACATTTATTTCGACACTAAATATGTCTCTTCAGTGACGAAATATATTTTGTTACTAATTTTATGCCTTTACAGTTCTGCCTTCAGTGACCAAAGTTTAATTTTGTCACTAAAGATGTGTGTTTAGTGACTAAATTTTTATTCGTCACTAAAGTTCTGTCTTTAGTGACAAAATATATTTTATCAGTAAATTTCGTCACTAATGTTGTGCCTTTAGTGACCAAAGTTTTCTTTAGTCAATAAAGATGTGTATTTAGTGACTAAACATTTTTTTTCGCTAAAAATATCATTTCAGTGACTAACTTTTTAATTTGTCACTATAGATATATTTTTTGTGACTAATTATATTTTCACACTAAATTTTTGTCACTAAAGGCAAGTTTTCTAGAAATCCCTTTTGAATGAAGAAATCACGAAACATTGTACATGTAGGTCGGGATTGAGCCGTGATTGAATTTGAAAACAGAATAAATAAACCCTAAGTATGATTCGTCAAGTATCGTCGAGTATATAAGGGTATACTCGTCAAACTACTTCAAAACTCGACGAAAAATACTTAGACAATTCTAGACAGATCGAACAGACAACTCAACGCCTTCCTAAAGAGATACTCGACGAATCGACTAGTATGGGCTAGCTTACTCGAGAAATTCGACGAGTATCGGCTAGCTTACTCAATGCATTCGACTCCAATCGACTAGCTTAGTCGATACATTCGACGCCTAGGCCAAGCAAAATTCGACGAATATAACTTAGAGAAATCCAGAGAAGTAAATTTGTGATGTCTCGACGAATTAACCATGTATAGATGTATATATATTTGACAAATTCGATGAGTATCGATAGATACACTCGATGAATTTGACGAGTATACATGAAGATACACGGCAATTTTTAGTTGACTGATTTCCAAAAGTTCAGAGATTAGTCCCTAAGTAAATGTGACGGATTTGGCGAGTGCTAGTAAGAATACACGATGAATTCGATGAGTATTCATGAGTATACTCTACGAATTCGACGAGTATTCACTACTATACTTGACGAATTTTACTTAAAGAAAATCTATTCTTCTGAAAGCAGCAACTTGTCCTTATTGGTTTCTTCTAATGTACTTGAAGTAGAAGTATACCCAAGTAGAGAGATTACACATGAGTCAACACATTGGCCTATATAATGAAGGATAACATTGTATAGTCCTATGTTTCAAGACCCCCTACAACCTGAAATTTGTTTATACTTAACAATATAGTCCTGCAAGCACAGAACTAGAAAAACAACATCAAAAAAATCTCAATTCATCTTAGTTCAAGAGACACTTTTTTAAATCAGTGTTAGTGTGAGTATAATACCCAACAATCATCCTATTTCTTAATAATCTTGTTGCCCTTCTTCAGAGCTCCCAACATAGCACCATATTTATTAATCAATTGATAGACATCCTCATCAGATTCTGATCAATCCACCCACAAGATAAATTGGATGCCTTAGAGTCTGAGCCAATCTTATACACAGAACGAGAGTTGGGAAGTGAGGCTATATTATCAGGAATATAATTGTCGTGATTATCTTCAGTTAGGGCCATGAGGCTTAATTCTACATCATCTTCAAAATCACTGCCAATAGAGTATAGTGGTGCCCTGATGCCTATTATGGCAGCAGGAAGATCGGCCTTCTCTTTAATACAAATGATACTAATATAGGCCTCTTCTTCTTCTTCTGATTCTAAAGACTCAGAATCATTATCTGATAAGCCATTTTTCTTCTTGGCCAAGAAGCTCTTTTCAGCCTTCTTGTCCTTGTGATGCTTCTGGCATCTAATTTCTTGTTCTCCTTCCTCTTCACTAGACAGTTAGCAATGACATGTCCAGATTAATTGCAACAATAGCAAACAACATTAGTCTTAAAGTGTTTGTTCTATTTAGAATCATACCTTTCCCAGAGGGGTCCTTTCTGGACTTCTCCATGTTGGTATGTGGCTTTCTGGAGCTAGAGATAGAAGAGCCCTTGTTCCTCCACTATCTTCTCTGACTCATCATCTTCTTGAACTATTTGGAGAACAAGGTAAGTTCTCCTTTTGTAGTTCATTTTCTGAAGTGCACTGATCGGATCACTCTAACTCAACAACTCTCCTTGGTGGATGAGTCTTTTCCCTGCACCTCCTTGTGACTTCAGCTTTGAAGACCACAATTTTCTCTCTGTTGAGGGTTCTGCCAGCATCTTATTCCGCTCTTCAGGCATTGAGTTGTAGCTCATGATACAACAGCTTCCCAAATAGGGTTTCAGGCATAGTGTTGGCTAGGTTGCCAACATCCATGATGGCACAAATCTTGATATCCAATTCTTTGTTGAGCGATTGTAAGAACTTGTCATTCAGCTCATAATTTCTGAACTGTCTGCCATAGGTGAACAGAGTGTTCATAATTTTGAAAATCTTTTCATAGCATTCAACTATGGAATCCTTCTTGCCTTGCTTGAAGGACTCATACTATTGGTTAAGGAGTGATTTCCTGTCATCCCTCATCTCCTCTATCATTTACATATACAAAATAAGAGAATCACACAACTCCTTGGCAGTTCTATAGTAGACCAAGTTCTGGAATGTAGAATCATATATGGTACTTACAATAATATTCTAGGCAATCTTATCCATAGTGGCCATTATTACTTCATCCTTTGTCATCTCCGTCTATTTCTTGGGAGTCTGGACATTAACATCTAAAGCAGAGACCTTCATGGGAATGAAAGGTCCCACTTGAAAAGTTATGTATATACTAGGGTCTGAGGCTTCCATGAACAGCCTTACTCTCGCCTTCTAGATCCCAAAATTATCCCTCCTACAAATAGGAAGTTTCATAGAACCAAACTCCTTGTGGTTCTCACCTGAAGACATGAAGATAAGCTTCTTCTACCATTGGAGATCTTGTTCAGACTGTTAAGTCCTTTTTTAATAACCTCCCTCTGATACCACTTGAAAGTTTTTGTTCAATCGTAGCTAAACACCTACAGGGGGATGTGAATAGCTTTGTTTTGGATCTTTTGAATTTTTAAAGTTATGAGCTTGGTGTGTGTTAGAGTTAGTTGTTAGTTTCCAATAATCATAACAACACACAAGATTTTATAGTGGTTACCCTATCTAGGGTACATCCACTTTCCTCCTTCACCTATCTAGCAGTGTGCTAGATTTGGTTAACTTCTTCTATATCCTCGGCTCCTTAAGCTTACACCTCAGATCCATCAAGATCTTAAAACTCAGAGTGAATCTCACTCCTATAACTTAGACTGATTACAATCCAACCTTTGGCATAGTATCCCTATACTTAGAGTTAAGCAACTCATACCTCAGGCTCAACATCCCCACCACTCAGAGATACACCCGATTTCCTACCTCAAATCTTGAACAAGATACTACCCCCTCAAAGACAACATCTCCTTCCACTCAGCCTTTATAATACATGCTAACAACTCAGATCACACAGTTATCCTAAGTTTGAGTAAAGTTTTATTGTAACTAACTCCAGAGAAATAAAACTATGAGTCTTCTTCCTCGACTGTGTAGATATAGTCCTAACTCTTCACAATAATAAGAATGTAAATCTTTAAAGTTGTTCATCTTGTGCTGAGAAGATCTGTTACAGAGCTCTGTTCCTTTAAGCTTGAGTAGATCTGGAGAATAATGTAGCATTCTTGAAGAAGAACAACAACAATAATGTGAGCTCTACCAGCTAACCCTTGTAGAAAATTAGGGTTTTAGTTATTGCTAAAGTATCTCGAGATTTCTGCTTCAATCACTTGAGCCAAATTTTTTTTTACTTTCTCTGTATTTTTATAAAGATAATCTCTTTCCACTTTGTATCCCTAACTACATCTCGTTGATCCTTATGGATAAGTGGTATGGACAAATGTAAAGTAGCTTTACCATTAAATACACTGCGAAAAGCTTGCAGCACCATTTGTACTTTCGTGTGGAAAACCTACTTCATTTGAATTTGGGATGACGTTAGCATGACTTATCGCTTGTGGACTTAGCAACTTTCACCATACAGTGTGCATAGGCATTGAGTGAAGTCTTGTGACTCAACACATATAAGCATGACTCATTGCTTCTGGACTTAGCAACTTTCACCATACAGTCTGTATAGGCGAGAGTGAAGTCTTGTGACTTAACACATAGAAGCGTTTGAAAGTGAGGGATAGATTTAACTTGCTCTAGAAGGGGGGTGAATAAAGTATTTTAAAATTTTACTTTTTTTATAGCAGATTAAAATAGGTGATACATGTAGATATATAAAGAGAAATATCACATCACAGAAAATAAACAAGTAAAGGCACAACCAGACGACACAAGGAATTTATAGTGGTTCCCCAATAAACCTGGGTACATCCACTCTTCTACCGCCCTAGTAGGAATACACTACAGGTTTTCGCTCAGGTGACCTCCACCATAGGTTTTTGATCAGATGACCTATCACCACAGGTTTTTGATCAGGTGCCCTGCAACTAGAAGATCTATTTTTCTAAGGGAGATCTAACAACCCTTTGAGCTTTTGATCAGGTGCCCCAAAACCATACCAAAGTCTTTTGATCAGGTGACTTGTGAACCAAAGGTTACCTTTTGAAGGGAGTTATAACCCTGTACATAGTGAGAGAAAAGATAGAAAATGATGTTGTCTTCTCTGCCTCAAATCTTAGAGAAGACTAGTGGATTGTTGATGATGTCAAAGCTCCCCCTGAGTTGTATGGATCTAATCAGGAGAGGAAGCTTTGCTTCAGGGTGTAGGCCTTCTTTAAAATCTTTTTCTTCCAGTAAATGTTTCTGAGAGATGTGAACTTTTGTCTCAAATTAAAGATCTATTGCAGGAAGAAAAGCTTGAAGCAGAATATGAAGAACAAAATGTTTCTATCTTTGTCTCTTATTATCTGATTACTAAATTTCTCTTTCTTCTTCTTCTTACTAGCAATCTTCTGAAAAATAACTTTATATTGATTGCAGATTCAAAAGCATTTGAATTTTCAATTCTTTCCATGAAATCCTCTGCATAATTTCTGGTAGTTGGAGCAGCTAATTTGGTCTTGAATATATTTCCCTAACTGTCCCAGTAAATATGGTAGAGTAATAACTCTGTGAAATCCATAATTAATGCTCCCAAGTAATGGCTATATTCTTGAGAATATTGAACATTAATTATTAGAGTATTACTATCTTAATATAATATAACTTGAAATCAAACTGACATAGTCGAACTAAGAAACTGCAGAGAAGATTAGTCGAACAGAACCTGGAAGGAGTTAGTCAAACTCAACAAAGATTTTGTCGACCTGAGCTCCAAGTTCGTCGAACTGAGATAGTACTTTATCGAGCTGAACTTTTGATATGAGATCAGAGTTCGTCGATCTCAGCTAAACTTTCATAGAGCTAAATTTCTGATATTAGATTACAGTTCATTGGACTCAACTAGACTTTTGTCGAGCTCAACTCAGAGAAGGAACTCTGAGTTCGTCGATCTGAGATCGACGGTCGTCGAGCTGAGTTCAGCTATCGTCGAACACCTTTTCTGCATTCTTTTTAACTGCTTTTCATCTGAAGTCTTCTATCTCTAAAGTCTGATGAAGGTGGTTTCCAACAATATAACATCATGTGACTGACCTTGACCCTGAAAATAACTTATGACCCTAGACTATACATGTTGGGTCATTCTAATCAATCCTAATAGTGAACCTAGCCCAAATCACAAGTAGGGTTCAAACAATCTTCCACTATTTGGTTGAGGTCACTATAAAAATAAAATTAAAGAAAATCACAAAGCATGAAAAATATCTTACAGAATTATAGAACTTCAGTAGATATAAACAATTATGCCTTGTGAATATACATATAGCAATAATAAAGTTCAAAATGCATAAGCAGAAAATTATAAATTTTTCTTTGGAGCATCTGAAGAAGGGTCTGAAGCAAGTTTTAAGAAAACCATTATTCTTTTGGGGTCCTCTGCTTCTCTTTGAGTCATTTTCAAATCTTCAGCACCAAGAATCTTCACTGATGTAGCTCTAGGCACTACTGCCTCTGGATGGAGACTCATATAAGTATCAATATTAAAAAGATTTTTCTTTTCATACCTTTCTAATTCTTTCTTCCTATAGGAAGACATTGTTGAAAATTGAGAAGCGTCTTTTCCTTCTTCCTTGGCTTTCTTTATCTGTGAAAGAGCTATAATTTCCTTGAACCTGACCATTCTAAAATTAGGATCCATCTCTGCATCATAGACTGGAGATAGTGGCCTTTTTAGGATTGATTCATCTTACTGATTACCTTTAGATGTTTGCTGTCTGCTTTGATTATTATGCTATTGTTGTCTGTAGCTTTGGGATCTGTGCTACTGTCTACTGCTGCTCTGAGATGGTCTGGATTGATAAGGAGATGTAGACCTTTGAGATTGTGAAACACTTTTTGCTGATCATGCTGCAGGAGGAGGTGGAGGTGCTCTCCTAAATTATGGTGGTGGAGAGTATCTCATACTCTTCTTTCTAGCTTTCAGATCATTTTTAGAATACCTCATCTAGTGAGGGGAGTCTCGAGTAAGAGTAATATTGTACAAAATATAATAATGGGTATCTGCTGTAGGAGCAGGTTTAGGAGCAGCCATGGAGGGAACCTTCTTCTTAAGATTTATCTTCTTAGAACCAAAATCTTCTGAGTCATCTGACACTTCATAATCATCAGATTCTTCAGCAGGCTGATCATAGAGTGCATAATTTTGTTTTAGCATTTTGACAGAAATTGCTGGAGAAGCATGTGCTTGTATATCTGTATGTATTATTTCAGCATGTGGCTGTACAACTATATCTTATTTTTCAGCCTGAGGATGTGGCTCTATATATTCTGTATTAACATGTATGTTAGTATCTACTGTATCTATATCTTCAAACATAAATTCATCTATATCTGGCATGGGGGATTCAACCCAGGCAAATGTTGTTGGGGATAAAGCCTTTGGCTCTATATCAATTACTTACTCTGTAATATTCTCAAAAATTATAAAACTTGTCCTTAGTTGTTCCAAAACTACAGGACTTATTGGGGATGTATAGCAAACTATAGCTTTAGAATAATTATCAAAAACTGGAGTAAAATTGGGCTGATCTTCAAAAATATATAATAAGGAAAATAAGCCAATTGTGGGATTAATGATAAAATCACCAACAGTGATAATTTCTAGAGTTGAAAAATCTGTTGCTTCTTCATCTGTACAAACTGAAAGCATTTCTGCATCTGCTGCTACAACCTATAGAATTATTGCAGCTTCTTCATTAACTGCTACTATTGCTGTAATTGTTGCTGCTGCTGGATCATCTTTATAGGACATCTCCCCCTGCCTGGATTCAGAGATACCTGAGCCTAGGCGTGAGAAGAAGGGATAGTGGAGGAGGAAGCTAGTTGTGAAGAAAGAGTATTGATGGAAGCAGTAAGTGGAGCAATGGCTTCAGCTTTGAGTTTCTTGAGTGTGGGGGTAATGAAGTCAAGAATGTTAGCAGAAATAGAAGAAAGATCAACATACATATAATCATTTAGATTAGTAGATTTGGAAGGTTGATTGTCTGTTGAAGAGGATGGCATGGAGCTTGTTGGACAAATGGTAAATGCTTGTGGAGTTGACGATGTTGGAATGTTAGAGGGAGTGACATCAGGAATAGTGACTTCCTGAATAGGGGAATATTGTGGATTGTGTTGTGGAGATGGAGATGATAGTAGATCAAAATTTAGAGATGACAGTAGTCGATCTGTATGAAGAGAAGTGGATGGTATGTCATCAATATGTGATGGTAGAGGTGATTGAGGAGGTGGAGATTGTGTATCCTCAAAAATGTGGATTGGTGAGTGTGGAGGAGATGGTGGTCTGGATGGTGAGGCAGGAGGGATAGAAGTAGAAGGTGTGTCTGTAATAATAGTGGATGGTTGTTGAAGAGTAGAAACATCAACAAGTGGAGTTGATGAAGGAAATAGAGAATGATGTGGAGATGGAGGAGGAGAGGGAATGTGAGGAGCAGGAGCTTCTGCTGGTTTTGAAGGAGTGATTGTATCCATCCTTATATCCTCAGAAGCTCTAGAGGAGGAGGCCATAGATGGCTTGGTGATAACCCTCTCCCACTTCCAAAGAGGGCTGATGTGAGCCTCTTGGAAGAATTAATAAATATGGTTTGGGAGACCAATAATTCTGGGCATTTGGCCTGCAGGACGAGCCCAAGAATTCTCCCATACCCAACATCCTTTTTATTTACCTTCTTCTTAATAGAATCAAACAGTATAACTCCCTAGTTCACTGATTTTTGATTTACCAAGGCACTCATCAGAAGAAATTAGTGTTGGTTTTGTAGTCATGGGCAGAGTGCTTTCCCAAGAGTACATTTCCAACAACATCTACTAAGAACTTGTATTCAATAGACAAGTTATTTTTCAGCATTTTGTTAGGGTTTCCCTGGGAGTGACCCATTCTAACTAACATATCATAAAATTTAGCACTGGATAGTTCTATATCATCTTCCCCATTGATAAAACCAAAAACTTCAGTTAGATTAACAAGTGTGAGAGGAACCTGTTGTCTAGATATGGAGCCAATGAGAGTTGTGGAATCTGGAGAGGATGATGAGAATACCCATTCCTTTATCTCCAGCACCAGAAGTTTAATCCTTGTTGTCAAGAATTTCCTTTACTGTTGAGCCTCAAACAACTGTAAGATGTTCTTGAAAACTTGATCAGAATGGCTGAATGAATCCATATTGGTGTCATAGCTAGCATGAAATTTCATTCCGGAAAGTGTCGCCGCCAAAATCTCCATTGCCTACAAAAACAATAGATCAAGTGCAAAGGAACTGGAAAGTGTGGGATGGAGTTCGATGAAAACCTAGTTATAAATTTTCAGAAGTTGAAAAGATGAACTTCGTCCGATGAAAAATAAAAAATTCTAACTCAATTCGACGAAAAATCTCATAAAGAAATAAAAGCATTGATCTAAGTTTGAAGAGGGGGAAAACAATTCGTCGTTCTCCGTTCGATGAAAAGATTTTCTGAAACAAACTTCGTCGATCTCCGTTCGACGAAAAAGTTTTTTTGAAACAAATTCGTTGATCTTCGTTCGATGAAAAGTTTCGCAAGGAAGGTTCGTCGATCTCCGTTCAATGAACACTCCACGAAGAGTTCATAGTTCGTCGATCTCCGTTCGACGAAAAATGGACAGTTCATCGACTACAGACAAAAACCAAATTAAGGCTTCTCCATTAATCATACCTAGCTGACTTAGGAAGAACATATGTTTCTTTTCATCTAATGATTTGATGAAAATGTCTTCTCTTTATAAATTAGTAGAGATAAAGACAAGTTTAATTTTATTTTTGTCCACACAATCTCTAATGAAATGATGTCTAAACTCTATATTCTTTGTCCTACTATGATGGACTGGATTTTGTGCAATAGAAATTGCACTGGTATTATCAAAAAAGATAGTTGAATTATTTAAGTTGAAACCATAATCCAGGAGCTGATTTTGAATCCATAAAATTTGTGAACAACAACAACCTGCTTCAATGTATTCAGCTTTAGCAGTTGATGTGGACACAAAAGTTTGCTTTTTGCAAAACCAGGACACAAGCCTATCACCAAGGAACTGACAAGTTCCTGATGTGTTTTTCCTGTCCACTCTACATCCAGCAAAGTTAGCATCTGAGAATCCGAATAATCCAAATTCTGACTCAGTAGGATACCAAAGTCCTAGATTAGGACAACCCTTTATATATCTTAAATTCCTTTTTAGTAAAATAAGGTGTGATTCTTTAGGACTTACTTGAAATCCAACACAAATACAAGTAGCAAACATAATATTAGGCCTACTAGCTGTAAGATACAATAAGGACCCAACAACAACCTTATGTGTTTTCTGATCAACTAATTTGCCCTATTCATCAGAATCAACTACATTATTGGATGCCATGGGTGTTTTCTTGGCTGAGACATCTGTCATCACAAATCTTTTAAGTAGCTCTTTAGCATATTTAGACTGGGATATGAAGATAC
This sequence comes from Platanthera guangdongensis, assembly GCA_039583875.1. Classification (NCBI taxonomy): domain Eukaryota; kingdom Viridiplantae; phylum Streptophyta; class Magnoliopsida; order Asparagales; family Orchidaceae; genus Platanthera; species Platanthera guangdongensis. Next base: position 165,177,698 of record CM077147.1, read on the forward strand.
CATCAGGGGGTCGCTTCACTTGAAGACCAAGGAAGTAGGATTGTTCACCCATGCCACTCATTTCAAACTTTGAATGCATCAGGTCATAAAACCTTTTAAAAAGTTTAGAATTCGCAGAGCCAAATATTATATCATCTAAATATATTTGGACTAGCAAAATTTTTGACTTGCGATGTCTAATAAATAATATCCTATCTACAATGGCTCTAATGAAATTATGCTCTAAAAGAAAGCTAGCTAAGGTCTCATACCAAGCTCTAGGAGCTTGCTTTAGACCATAAAGAGCTTTATGAAGCTTAAAAACATAAGAGGGATGAGTTGATTAGATAAAAACTGGTGCTTGTTCAACATATACTTCCTCTTTTAGTTCTCCATTTAGAAATGCACATTTGACATCCATTTGATATAGCTTGAACTTCGTGAATGCTGCATATGCAAGAAAAAATCTGATGGCTTCAAGTCTTGTAACAGGAGCAAAGGTTTGATCATAATCAATGCCTTCTTCCTGTGAATAGCCTTGGGCTACCAACCTAGCTTTGTTTCTCACAATTAATCCTTGTGCATCCAGCTTGTTCCTGAACACCTATTTAGCTCCAATGACTGGGTAGTCTTTGGGTCTTGGAACTAAATCCCAAACTCTACACCTCTCAAATTGATTGAGTTCCTCTTACATTGCAATATTCCAGTGGGGATCTTGCTCTGCATCTATTATGGATTGAGGCTCAATTTGAGAAATGAAGCAAGCATGCATCAGATCTTCATTGAGTTGTTGCCTTGTTTGCACACCAGCTGATATGTCTACAATCACTTGAGATATGAGATGATCTCTAAGTGTGACAAGATCAGCAGGTGGAGTTGGTTCATCAACAGCTTGTGGAATTAATTCCTCTTATGGAATTATATTTGCAATTATGGGTTCAACTGCTTCAACACTTTCTTCTTCACTGTCTTCATCAATCTGTGGAGAAGGATGCAATGTAACCTCTTGGGTAAGGTTTAAATCATCCAACTTCTCACACATATAGGGTACCTGTAATGAGTATATGGTAGAAGAATCCTTCTCCTTGTTAAATATGTTAGCATCATCAAAGGATACATGTACAGATTCTTCTATTTTAAATGTTGATTTGTTAAATATCCTATAGGCCTTGCTGAAATGGGAATATCCAAGGAAAATTTCCTCTGCAGCTTTGGCTTCAAATTTCCTTAGGTGTTTCTTGTTATTATTTTGAATATAACACTTACATTCAAAGACTTTAAAATAATCTACTTTAGGTTGCTTCCCTTTAAGTAATTCATAGGGAGTCTTACCCTTAAGTTTATGTATTAAACTTCTGTTAAAAAATAATTTACTGTGCTTATAGCCTCTACCCAAAAGGATAGGGTTAAGTAAGCATCTGCAAGCAATGTCACCGTAGATTCAATAAGGGTTCTATTTTTCTTTTCAGCTACCCCATTTTGTTGAGAAGTTCTAGGAGCGGAAAAATAATGCCTAATACCTTCCTTCTCAAAGAATTCTTGCATGAGAAGAGATTCAAACTCAATACCATGATCACTTCTGATCAATTCAACCTGAGTAGAGTACTCAATCTTTATGCTCTTAAGAAAATCTGTAAGAACTTGAAAGTTATATGACTTGTTTCTCAGAAAAAACACTCAAGTGAATCTTGAGAAATCATCTACAATAACTAGAGTGTATAACTATCCACCAAAACATTGTACAGCTATAGGGCCAAGAAGGTCCACATGTAGCAAGTACAAAATCCTGGGTGAATCACTTTTATTAATGGATTTGAAACTATTTTTAGTTTGCTTGCTTAATTGACAAGCCTTGCAGAGTCCTTCCTTCTTGTGAGAACCAGAAGGAAGTCCTCTAACAAGGTTGTCCCTAGATAATTTAGCAATATTCCTAAGGTTTACATGGCATAGTCTCTTATGTCATAAATCATTAGAGTTACTGATTTGGTTAAATAAATAAATTTCTGAATTAGCAGATTTGAAATTAACTACATATATGTTTCCTTTTCTAATTCTAGTTAGAACAATTTTGTTTTTATTAAAAATAATAATGCAAGTAGTTTGATTGAATGATACCTGATAAGTTTCATCACATAATTGGCTTATGGATATTAGGTTATGTAACGCCCCGAAACTCAAAAGAGTGACGGGTGACGAATCTGTACCAAGTTTGGAATTTGGCAGGGGTACACGGCCTGGGACACGGGCATGTCCCAGGGAGTGTCGGGGTAGTTCAAAGAACTGGCTAAATGTTAAGGCAGAAATCTGCGTTCAACGATCGGTCCAGCTTTCTGCGTTCGACGATCGGGTCAGTATTCTGGGTTCGACGATCGTCGAGCAGCGCTCGACGATCTGGTCAAAATGCTGCGGTCGACGATCGGGCCGTGTGTTCGTTGAACAGGCAATTTTCTGGGATCGATGATTTTGGCGCGTTCAATGATTTGGCCAGAGTTTGCGTTCGGCGATTTGGCCAGAGTTTGCGTTCGACAATTTGGCCAGAGAAGCTCCGTTCGACGATTCTGGCAGCGGTCGACGATCTTGGTTCGACGATCGTCGAGCGCGGGGCTATTTTATGGCGTGTAAATGGCGACACACGGGATTGGCGATAGTTGACTAATTGTTCCGACATTGATGCGGACGTGTCCTGATCCTGTAGGTGTACCATACGGTGTTTAGCCTCATTCATCCAGGTCAGACCTGGATCGTGCCCGTGCATCCCTTTTAGTGGGATCCGACGACTGTGCTTATTCCCGACAGAGTTATACCGAGAGAAGGGTTTCAAAACCCTTATTATTTTCTATATGTTCTCTGTCTAAAATCCTAGAGAGAGGGGAGAGCAAAGGAGGAAGAAGGAGCTTAGATCTAGTCGTTGGAGGAGTTTTAGAGCTCCAAATCGCGAGCCGACTTCGGATCTACGAAGGCAAAGAGAGTGCGGTGCTTTTCATCCACTTACATTTCCATGGCGCCAAGGAAGAACGCTAGGGTAACGATTCTCTTCTTGAGCATGTGAAGTTGTCCTTCTTTTGCATAGGAAGCCCGCTCTCGCAAGTTTGCGGTGAGTTGGAGGCGTTCCTTCGGATAGATATGTAAAGTCCCCGTTGTTTAGAGTCCGTATTCGAGAACGGACATAGGCATGTTGTGTGAAGCCTACCCGGACATATTGGTCTGGATCGGTGATGTTGCATTGCATAAATGCCGGAGAAGACTCCGTGCGATTGTTTGTTTTTTGGGTTTTCTACGTGGTAGATTGCAACAGTGAGTTTGGCGATTAACCCTAAGGTGCACCCAGAAAACTGTGCGGATGCGTGGTCTTGCCAACTTGGTGGCCTGGGAGCCAACTTGAACATAACCGGGTTATGTGAAGTGTGATGGAAACGGGACTCGGGAGAAGTTTGACCCGCGCATATGGCTTAAATTGTCGTTGCAGTGTGAGCACGGGTTAGATGGAATCGTACCCGTTCTATGTCGTTCGGTTAGAGCCGTTGGCATAAATGAGGGTCTTCGGCAGTCTATGGATTAAATTGACGTGACCCATGCCAAGAAGACAAATTGCTCATATGTTTGGCCGTCGAAGTGGCGGTGGTGAGTCTGGAATGTCTATGGCTTAAATTGACGTGATATTGGCCGGCTCACCGAGAATGTGCCCTAAGTGCACGGGGTGTGTGGCCGTGCGAGCCAACGCCTGTGATGTAATGTATATTTATATATTGCTTGGTTGTGCTAATAAAATGCAGGGAAGGAGCATCTCCGCCCCGAGTTGGGGGCGGGATCGTTATAATTTGGTCTGCATTGCTGACCGTTGCTTTTATTTGCCACCATGCGGTGGTTTTTGCTTGCAGGTGCTGCTGGACCAAGCGGTCAATAGCGGGCTAAAGCCCAAATTGTGAAGCCAGCCCTTGAAGGCCTAATTGAAGTGTTTACTTGCTTTTATTCATGTATGACCGGCCTGCGTGCCGTGGTATGGAAAACATGTAATATTGAGTAAACCATTTTGTAAGGCCTTAAGGCCTGTACTTGTGTATGTACTATATTCCTATTTGGTGTTTTAGTGGACATTCATGCTTGTTGCTGGGTTCTTTAATTGCAACTTATAAATTGCTTCCGCTAGAATGCTCTGTGTAGGACGTTATGATTAGTTGGATGGTTTCCATTGAGTAACCACCTGGTCTGTCTGTGGTATATGGCGTCGGGCCCCTGCCGGACCTACTACTATATGCTATGGGACGGATAGGGGGTGTTACAATTTGGTATCAGACTACTGGTTTTGGTCGGGCTTAAAATGAATTCATGGCCGAATTCTTTTTAAGGGGTGGTGAGCACCTGTATGTGTGTCATTGTTATAACAACAAAAGAACCCATGAATGTCCACTTAGGAATGAAAATACACGTGTTTGGGGAACCCGCGTGTTCTTATAATTGCTGTTTGCAATTTTATTTGGTCGCTTAATGGTGTTTTGTACCACTATAGGTGACCAGAAGTGGTGCTGGGCCGTCGGAACGTCGAGTTTCTGAGGCTAGCAGTGCACCTAATGAAGCTCCTGCAACACCTCCATCGGCTGAGACCATACGATTGGTGGTCGAAGCAGTGTTTGCCATGATTAATGTGCAGCCTGTAAGGCAAATGCAGCAGCCCGCTCCTGCGATGGAGCAGGTACCGCTGCAAGCGGCTGAGCAGAGAAGAGTGGAGCAGGTAGTAGAGGAACCGTTGGTGCCAAGGAGGGCAACCGAGAGACAGCTCAAACATGTCATGAGCTTTAATCCTTCGGTATTCTCGGGGTTGGGAACCCCATCTCAAGCTGAAGACTGGCTCTCTAGGGTGAAGAGAGTCATGATAGCAACAGAGACGGAGGAGTGGCAAATGACCACCATTGTAAATCAGAATGCTCATGTCGTAGCAAATAATATTCAAAAGTTTGATGGCAATATGGTGACTCTTAACAGCAATCAACAAGCCTTGGTTACCGAGTTCTCCAAGACTACAAAGCACATTGATGAGTCACTGCATTCTTATGCAAACTCCGTTGCAGTCGAAGCCAAAAAGGGGGAGAAAGAATATACAGCTAAGATGGCCGAGCTTCAAGAAATCATAATCAAAAATTTTGAGCAGTCAAACATATATGTTTATGACAGTTGCTGGTGGATGCTCAAACAAGCGCTAGGCGCTAACATCCCTGAAAATCCTGAGGGTACTCCTGCTCCTGAAATTAATACTGCGGCTGATGAGGGACCAAGTGTTGAAGAAGTTCCATTAAGTGAAGCTGATGCTCATAGGGCTGCTAGGGCCACCTCCAAGGCAAAACTGATGGCAATGTTTGACCAAGGAGCCCTAGCAAAAGCTAGGGACAAGAGAAAATCTCAAGAAGGGACTTCTAAGGAAACGCAAGCTGAAAAGAGAATCAGATTGAAGGAGGATGAAGTAAGGAACGAAAGGTGGAGTCCGGTATCAAAGAGTATCATCTTGGACACATTCTGGCTACAAGAAAAAGGGGAAATCAATCGGAACGAAGTATACAGCCAGCATGAGTGGGAGCTGCACAAGACATATGAAGCTAAACGGAACATCTTCTTCAGGACCAACACGGAGGCAGATAAAGCTCCTCCTCCCAGATACTATCCAAAGCCCAAGGAGTATGTTGAGAGGCAAAGAAAGAAGTTTTTGGCTAAAAAACATAAGGATGACCTAGCCAAAGAGCAATAGACAGAAATTTATAGCTTGTCATTGTCTCATGAACACTTTTATCTTTTATTATTGTTATATGAACAATCTTGGGAATATTTATATATATATATATATATGTATATGAATTTATGATTGACTCAAGCTTTGACCTGTTTGCCTCTATTTCCTTGTGCCGCACTTTTAAATTCTATATGATATATATATTATCTGGATGGTGGCATTCATCTTAGCTAGTAGGATTTTGGCTTCGTCAAATAGGGGGAGATTGTTGGGTAATGTATCCACAATTACCCGGATTTGAGGAAGCCTCCTGTCAAGCTAAGATGAATTCACAATGTATTTGATAAAATCCTTCAAGTTGTGCTTGCAGTTATTCTACGCTAAGTGCACACCAATGTTAGGGTGCAGTATGTCAATATACACGGGTCTGCACAGCGTAATCCCTTGTTGAGCAGGTCAGTGTGTTGGCCTACGTGCACTCTCTATTGGAGTGTACTTATTTTCAAGTACAGGGCTGTGATCATGCAAGAGCAGACAAGGAGCAAGGATGGGTCAAAGAGTAGCTCATGGGTGGAAAGACGAAAAATCGTCTAAGTGTGAATTGACGAGAATCACTAAGTGATTCTCGCCGATTCGGCGAGAATCACTAGTGATTCTCGCCGAATCATCGAGAATCACCGGCTGATTCTCGCCGTCTCTATCCGGCTACATCAAAGCGTGCGACTCTGGCGCTAAGTCATAATCGACGAGAATCACCAAGTGATTCTCGCCGATTCGGCGAGAATCACTAGTGATTCTCGCCGAATCGTCGAGAATCACTGGCTGATTCTCGCCGTCTCTATCAGGCTAAATCAGAGCATGCAAACAAGTCAACATCGACGAGAATCACCTTTGATTCTCGCCGAATCGACGAGAATCACCTTTGATTCTCATCGATTCATCGAGAATCACCTTCGATTCTCGCCGATTTTGACTTGGGCGATTTTCTGTAAACCACTGGACCGGACTCAGCCGCTGGCAATGTTTTGAACCGGGCTTGGGGTCTCTTCTGGTGGGACCCACAACGGTCATCTTGAAGACCTAATGTATAAATACACCTGTATTATTGAACAGTAATTGACAGAGACAGAAATTCAAAAAAGAAGCCGAGCCGCGACGTGACCTAGATCGCGAATTCCGCTCCGCCGCCGCTGACACCGCTCGTGCTAGTTGATCGCCGCTTTAGATCGTGAATCTTCCAGATCTTCCGTCGACAGAAGCTTAGCCAAGCATAGCGTCTCACGCGTCTAACCAGTGATCCTTTGTCTCTTGATTTGTTGATCGGGAAAAACCTTCCCCGTCCGAATCGATCGAGACGATTGATCCTAGTGTGACCGTTGGAAGACCTTGCTAGCTTTGCTACGAAGTTTGAATCTCCAAAGTACTGCAGCCGCACACCATTGTCGCCGCGGATCCCGAGAACCAAGCCGCCGCCCTTCTTGCCGCCGCCGGTTCCGGGGAGATTTTCTCCAAGTGAGATCTAGGGTTGTGGACTCTTCGTTGACTTCAAGAACACGTCATCGAACGAAGAGGGACACCTTAGTCTCCAAAAGTTGTTTGTATTTCTTATACATTCTAGTTTCATTTTTGTTGTAAAGGAACGTTGGTTCCTAGTTGTAAGGGTTAGGTGCAACCTGTGTTGTGGGAGTGTTGACTCCTACGTATGGAAGGGTTCCTTCCGATAGTGCAAGGATTGGATTTCAATCCTGTTGGTGAAGTGACCGAGTCGTCCCTTGTTGGGAGATAGGTCGAAGGGGGAAAGTGGATGTACCCAAATCGGGGAACCACTATAAATTGCTTGTGTATTTTCTTTGCTGTGTTGTTTTATTTTCGTGTGCATGTACAATTTTAATTCCGCAAAAACGCTGCACGTCACCTATTCCCCCCCATCCCCCCCCCCCCCCCCCCCGCCCATCGGTGAAGGTGATTGACACTAGGTGGACTTTCAACTGGCGATCTCCGCGGCTTCCACTTGCCGCATCACCAGAGCAAGACCAAGGCTTCTGCCAAGCCGGTCTGTCGAGCTCTAGTCCTTCAGTCCGCTTCTTGCCGGACTCCGCGGATAGAGACTCAATCCACCTAGTCACCTTCTGGGATCCAACTGCTTGAAGAGCATAAGCCGGCCTGGCTAATCGCCGATGTTGTTTGCATAGTCTGCGCGAACAGACCGCCTAGGCCGCCATAGAATAAGCCGTCTTCAACAGTCCTGCCGACCTGGCTGTCCGCCAACCCTGTCTGCATAGTCCGCGCGTATAGGTTGCCCAAGTCCTCCATTCACCCACTTTCACTTCATAATTTTCAACACTCCCCCTTGAAGTGAGAAGTGGTGAATAACTCCAGCTGCTCCTGTAACCTTGCACCTGGTCCCTCCGATAGCGCCTACGAGGAGATGTCCAAGACATAGTCCCCGCTCTACAAATCATGGACCATGATGGAGCCCTCCAGCAGCTCCCAAAATGATCCATGCTTCCCTCTGCCTTCTTCTTCAGCTTCAACCTCCACTCGTGCATCACAGGAGTATCACCAACAACCTTGGGCACAGGGGCCCAAGCCTCGTTACCTCTGAGAGTAGTCACTGTAAGAACCGAACAGAAAACAAACCGAAATGGTTTTAACTGAAACTTTATTATCCGAAAAAGGTATCTATTATAAAGGTATGCCATCCCTTATATAGAATGGAGGAGAGATGAGAGAATACAAATAAGAGATGTGGGACTAAAAATTTACAGGACTAAGCGGACTATACAAAACAAACAGCACAAGCCACGCGGTTAGACAGAAGGGCTAACCGCACGGCTACCACCAGAGAGAAAGAGAGATTGTCAGGGTAGACCGCTAGACCGCCCGGTCTCCAAGCCGGCTGAGACAAACCGCCAGACCGCGCGGTCTTCAACCCGCCAAGACAGACCGCCAGACCGCCCGGTCAGCAACTTCAACACTCCCCCTCAAGCTGGAGCATATATATCGATCATGCCCAGCTTGTCATAAACTTGAAGAAACGAGGTGGAAACTGGCTTGGTGAAGATGTCAGCCAGCTCTTTATCAGAAGTAACAAAGGGAGTGCAAATTTGTTCCTTTAAGATCTCTTCACGAATGAAATGACAGTCGACCTCAATGTGCTTTGTTCTTTCATGAAAGACCGGATTTTTGGAGATGTATATGGCGGCCTTGTTATCACAGAACATAGGTAGAGGATGGTTGTAGACCTCTCCTAAATCTAGCATGAGATCCCGCAGCCATTTTAACTCACAAGTGGTCGACGCCATACTGTGATACTCAGCTTCTGCACTGGACCTGGAGACAACAGACTGCTTCTTGCTCTTCCAGCTCACCAGATTTCCCCCAACAAAGGTGCAAAAACCTGAGGTTGACTTGCGATCCCCTTTGTCATCAGCATAACTTGCATCTGAGTATGCTTCAATCCTCAGATGACCATTCTTCTGAAAAAGTAATCCTTTCCCAGGCGCTGCTTTGACATACTCCAAGATCCGCAAGGCGGACTGTAGATGGCACTCCCTAGGAGCTTGCATGAATTGACTCACCTTGCCCACAGCATAGGAAATGTCGGGCCTGGTCACTGTGAGATATATGAGCTTACCAACCAGACGCCTGTACCGCGAACTATCTGAAAGAGGAGGTGAATCATCTGTCCAGGTTTTGTCTTCTCCAGTTGCTATGGGGCATCGGGCAGGTTTTGCTCCAGTCAATCCTGCCTCTTTTAAAAGATCAAGGGCATACTTACGCTGAGAGAGAACTAAGGAGTCGGGCTTCCGAGAGATTTCGATCCCCAGAAAGTACTTTGGAGAGCCCATATCTTTCGTGATCAGATGTTGGCGAAGATGTCGCTTTGTCATGGCTACCCCTTCCTGGTCATCGCCAGTGAGAAGAATATCATCGACGTACACAGCAAGAACAATTAGCCCCGAAGGAGTTTTGCGAATAAATAGAGAGTGATCAGCAGAGCTTCGCGCAAAACCAACGGTCGCCACGATGCCGCTGAACTTGTCAAACCAAGCTCGAGGGCTCTGCTTGAGGCCATAAATTGCCTTCTGCAGCCGGCATACTCGTGTCTCCCCCTGAGCAACATACCCAGGAGGTTGCTCCATGTAAACGGCCTCGTGAAGATCACCATAAAGGAAGGCATTCTTGACATCCAGCTGAGTAATCGGCCAATCCCTATTGACCGCCACAGAGAGAAGGACCCGGATAGTGCTGAGATGAGCCACGGGGGAGAAGGTGTCGAAGTAATCAACCCCATAGGTCTGAGTAAAGCCCTTAGCAATAAGGCGAGCCTTATACCGATCCACAGTGCCGTCTGGGCCAAATTTGAGCACAAAGACCCAGCGGCAGCCAACAACATCAGTACCGAAGGGAGGAGGAACAAGAGTCCATGTACCCCGCTCCGTGAGGGTCGTCATTTCCTCTTCCATGGCCAGCTTCCAGTGGGGAATAGCAAGGGCCTCCTGATAGGAACGAGGTATGGCAGTGGCAGAGATAGCCAGCGCAAAGGCCCTGCGAGAAGTGGTAAGACGATCATATGAAACAACAGCAGCAAGGGTGTGTAGGGTACATGTCTGCACCCCTTTGCGAAGAGCCACAGGGAGATCCAGGTCGGCGGCCCCCTCGGTATCCGGAGCGTCCGTGGCAGAGAGAGCTGGCCCGGGAGAAGAGAGCGACGACGGCGGAGAGGATGGAGACGGAGGTGGAGAAGTGGGAGAGAGAGGTGGAGCGAGAGGAGGGGACGGAGATGGCGGAGGGGTGGATATCTCGGTAGGAGACGAGGGAACGAAGGGAATAGCAGGAGATTCAGAAGCTCGGGGAAGAGGAGAGGAAGCGGGGAAAAGAGAGGAGGATTCAGCCGAGAAGTAGGAGGCATTCTCGAAGAAGGTAACGTCAGCAGAGACGAACTGCTGACGAAGAACATGGTTAAAGCAACAATAGCCTTTCTGAGTGGTGGAACCGAACAGAAAACAAACCGAAATGGTTTTAACTGAAACTTTATTATCCGAAAAAGGTATCTATTACAAAGGTATGCCCTCCTTTATATAGAATGGAGGAGAGATGAGAGAATACAAATAATAGATGTGGGACTAAAAATTTACAGGACTAAGCGGACTATACAAAACAAACCGCACAAGCCGCGCGGTTAGACAGAAGGGCTAACCGCACGGCTACCACCAGAGAGAAAGAGAGATTGCCAGGCTAGACCGCTAGACCGCCCGGTCTCCAAGCCGGCTGAGACAAACCGCCAGACCGCGCGGTCTTCAACCCGCCAAGACAGACCGCCAGACCGACCGGTCACCAACTTCAACAGTCACCTCCTCAGCTTTGGTGTCAACCACCTCCTTGATTCTAGTGGGGTCATCACAGCTAGAAGGTACTCGCTCGACCTGAGGGCTTGAAAGGAAACATGGGACCAAGCTCGTCGTGTTCCCTTCGCTATATCGAGCTGGTGGGTTACTGATCCTCTTCGATCTCCGAAGAACCTGATCACAGCTAACCACCTCTGCTGCTTCTCCTGAACCAGCTCCGTTATTAGGCAAACCCGGAACAATGCTCCCCTTGCTTCCTGAACCAGAAGCCACCGCACTGGAACCAGGAGCACCTGGATCAACGCTCCCCCTACTACCTAAACCAGAAGCCTCCGCTCTTGAACAAGAACTACCTGGAACATCGCTCCTCCTGCTTCCAAAACCAGAAGCCTCCGCCTTCGAGCTAGAAGCACCTGGAGCATCGCTCCCCCTGCTTCCCAACCCTGACGCCTTTGCCCCGGAGCTAGAACAACCTGGAGCTCCTGGTGAATCAGACAGGTCCAACTAATTCTCAGCAACAGCCTCCTTCAGCCCACCATCTGACATGCTCATCTCTAGCTTCACATATGAGTTATCCCAATACGACGTCAGCTCATCGAAGACAACGTCTCTCGACATGAAGAACCTCTTCATCGCAGGATCCATACACCTCCATCTTCTCCTCTGCGCATCATACCCAATAAAGACTAGCTTCGTCTTGAGAGCATCCGGAGCGTGTACGTAGCAGGTAGATCCAAACACCCGTGGGTGCTTTACACTGGGCTTCACCTCGAACATCAGCTCATATGGAGTCTTCACATTGATTGGACTAAGAGGCATCCGACTGATGACATGTGCCGCACAGGCCATCCCTTCCGCCCAAAAGGCCTTAGGAATGTCTTTGCACTGAAGCCAACACTTGCAGGTCTCCATCAACAGGCGGATCATCCGAACTGCAACACCACCTTGTTGTAAAGTATGTGCACAAGAAAGCTCCCTTCGAATCTCATGCTTTCTGCAAAAGTTCGAGAACTCGGTTGAGCCGGACTCACCACCAATGCTTGTCCTCAACTTCTTGATCCGCAGGCCAAGCTGGCCTTCCACAAGCTTCTTGAACTCCACAACCAAGCGGAACATGTTCGACTTTTCCTTCATGAAGTATACACAAGTATACATCGAATAGTCATCAACCAATATCATCATGTACTGCTGCCTCCAAGACTGTCGGTGACGGTCGGTCCAACCAGAGCACAATGGACAACCTCCAAAGGTGCTTTATATCTGGATTGTTCCTTATCAACCGTAAAGCAATAAGCTTCACCATGCTGACATCCCGTACATCCCTGACCATCGCCATAGGATGAAAATCTAGGCAAGCCACTTACGAGTCTTCTTACCGCCATTGCTTTCAGCTTGTCCATCCCTACATGCCCCAGTCTTTCATGCCAGATAGCTGCACTATCACTGGCCTTCATCCGATCAGCACCAGAACTTGTTGATGACCCAACTAAGTTCTTCTCCTTACTCTTAACATGATCTATGTTCGCCCAGAGCAAGACAACCTTGCACTCCTTCCTGAGATGACCATGCTGCTTGCATCTATAGTACCTTGGTCCTTCCTTCCTCTTCCCATCATGCCTAGGAGAACCACTCCTCTCTTGCTGATATGAAGTAGAAGGACCATCCTCCACAACAACCTTCACCTCCTTCCTGAACAACCCATCAAGGGAAGTTAAAACCTCCGCAGCTAACCGACATCCATTGATGTGGTCTAAGAGCTCCGATGAGATCATCTGCTTGATAATAGACTCCGCTCTTGCATTTGTCTCCTTCCAAGCTTTCATCTCTTTAGCATTACCAACAGTAATCTCGTATCTTCCTGCTCCGCATACCACCTCCCAGAGGTCCTCGCCAAGAAGATAGCTCTCCATATAAGACTTCCACCTATCAAAGTTCGTCTCTGTAAGGAGTTCAATTCCAAGACCACTTGCATCTTCCACTGACATGGTTCTACCACTGGTTCCCTCTTCACAGGAGTAACAACCACTTCAGTTGATCACTGCTTATCCACTCCAAACCAGCTCTGATACCATGTTGAAATTTCCCGGACCTTGGAGTGAGTCGGGGTTATCTCAACTAAAGTTAGTCACAACGAGAAACATATGCAGCAACAAGAGTCTTTATTGATTAACAGCAATCTTTTTTACAAGGCGAGACATACATGGCGAGACATGATTCACCAAAACCACCACAGGGAAAACAGAGACAATTACAAAGACAAGTCAATACAAGCCGCGCGGACTCAAACACCAAGCAGCCAGTCTACTGCTATAGAGTCTGCACAATCCGCCAGGTTGCCAGACCGCAACCCAAGCCGCGTGTACTGTCCGTTATTCCAATGCTAAGATCTAGCCGCCTAACTGCGAGGTCGCCTAGCCTCCAGACTGCACAAGCTACGATGCTGAATTGAACAATCCGCATGAAGCAGGCGACTTATTGAACCCCTAACACCAGTTGCCAAAGAGAAAACCGTCTGGTCGCTGTCTGTGACCTACTGTTTACAGCCTGTTGCTTAACCGCAGAGTCTGCACTATCCCTTGCCGCAATCAGAGCCAAGTCCTGGCTTTCCAGCACTATCCGCACAACCTGCACAGCACAAACCGGTCAAATCTATCAACCCGCGCGGATACTAATGGTCAGTCTGCAGCAACTGAACGCGGGCTCACTTACTGTTCATTCGCTCTCTTAGGTTTTCTATTCTTGATGTGGCATGGGTCCTATTTATAGGCACGATGAGAAGTGTGGTCACCGCCCTAGCTGATAGGATCACCGCCACATCCCGCAGCAAGAACACGTGTCCGCAAAGCCCGCATATACACCAGTCCGCCGCTGCCTGTGCAGGATAGCCAGTCCGTCATAGCTTCACCAAGGCCGGACAGCAACACCAGTCCGCCTTGTCGCCAAAACTCCAAGCAAACACCAAGGCTTCACCAAGGCCGGACAGCAACACCAGTCCGCCTTGTCGCCAAAGTCCAAGCCAAGACGGCCACAGCCGAACTCTACAACAATTGTCCGCCTATACGCGGATACAGCTCCAGTCCGCTTATCCCGAGCCAACAGCATCGCCACCAAGGCAACTGCAGGACTCAGCGGACATAGCTCCAGTCCGCTTATCCCGAGCCCATAGCCTCACCACCAAGGCAACTGTCGGACTCAGCGGACACGGCTCCAGTCTGATTATACTGCGGATACCTCCAGTCCGCATATCCTGCAGACTGCTCCAGTCCACATATCCCGCGGACTGCTCCAGTCTGAATATCCCGCAGACTGCTCCAGTCTGCATAACCTGAGTTCACAACCACGCCAACAAGGCAGCTGTCAGACTCAGCGGACCCAGCTCCAATCAGCACGCACTTGCGGACGCAATCTCTAGTCTGCATATCTCCAAGCTCGCAACCAAGGCACACGACACTACTGCCGAGCTTGGCGGACTGAGAAACAGTCCGCTCTCCACTGCGCGATCTCCCCGGACTGAGCCAAACCTGTACTTGGTTCAGAACCAACCAAGTCCACACCACTGGCCACAAGGGCCAGTCCGCACTTACTGGCAGACACTGGAACCAGTCCGGCAGCCCCGGCGAACTCAAGCACCTGTCCGCACTGACTGGCGATCTCTGCGGCTTCCACTTGCCTCTTCACCAGAGCAAGACCAAGACTTCTTCCAAGCCGGTCTGCCGAGCTCCAGTCCTTCAGTCCGCTTCTTGCCGGACTCCGCGGATAGAGACACAATCCGCCTGGTTACCTTCTGGGATCCAACTATTTGCAGAGCATAAGCTGGCCTGGCTAATCGTCGTTGCTGTTCGTGTAGTCCACGCGAACAGACCTCCTAGGCCGTCACAGAACAAGCCGTCTTCAACAGCCCTGCCGACATGGCTGTCCGCCAACCCTGTCCGCGTAGTCTGCGCGGATAGGTTGCCCAAGTCCTCCATTCATCCACTTTCACTTCACAATTTTCAACAGCCCCACCCCCCATGTTCTCATCATCATGGGAGGTGGGGATGACTAGTCAACCCCATGATCTCCCATTTTGGGGGGAGATCATTGGGGAGCCTTCCTTATAAATGATGGTGTAATCCATCAATTTGGATTCGTTCGAATATTCTGTGCAGGATTCAGATTCAGATTCGTCATGAAATGCTGGATTTGAATTTGAGTTCGAATTTAGATTTGAACATGAATTTGAATTTGAATTTAAATTTTATAATATTTAATTATATATAATTATAATATATAATTATATATAGGGTGCAGTGTTTATAGGCTTAACGCGTATTTTGATTATATTCGCGCTCGGGATTCAAGCTGTTGGATTCAATCGCACAGTTGCGGGCTCACCGATAATAACATTTTGCGTGACAACGGGGCGGCCGTAGGTTGCGGGCTTGCTGGCCCCCGACAGTCCTAGGCTCGTCATTGACGACGCCGACGTGTCCAGGGAGGCCAATGGCCGGCGAGCCCACAGCCGCCAGCCGCCCTGTTGTATAAAAAATTGCATCATTACAGTAGGGCGGCCGATGAGCCCTGGGCTCATCGGCGTGGCGACCCCGCAGCCGCCGGCCGCTCCGCTGCAGCGGCAATTTAGTTAAATGTCATTGGATTAAATCCAACGGCTGCAAACAGGAGCACGGAAATTCCTAAATAGGGTTACGCGGATTTCCATATGTATGTTATATATAATACTTAATTACATATATAAATTTTATTTAATTATATAATCTATTATTCGCAAATTATTCACGAATCCTTCAACTAGGAATCAAATTATTCGGATTTGAAACTATTCGAATTCAAAAAAATAAGATTTTAATCGAATTTTCACGAATCAAATTCTGAATTATTCATGAACTATGTATTTGTGAACAACCCTAGCTGCAACCATCCCTGCAAAGGTCTTTAGTTGCAACCAAAATTGAAACAGAGGAGGAGGAAGCAGGGAGTTAAAAAAACCTTCATTGTTGCAACCATGTGTAAGGAGTATTTGTGGAAGATGATTTCAGCCCACTTGTCTTTTCTCATTACCGTGGGTGGCCATAAATAGAGCCAAAATACAAAAGCTTTCCTAAGTAGGAAACTAATAAAACAATTATTTATAACAAATATTACAGTTATTCTTTAACTGTATGAGCCTTAATAAGAAATTATTTACAACAATTAATAGAGTGATTTCTTCCATTAACAGCGCCTCCATTAACAGCGCCCATAATTATAGCATACTCCCCCTCATGTTGGCGCCTGTAGATTTCGAATGCCAAACTTGCGAAGTAGGAACTAAAATTGTTGTTGTTAGTGTTACCATTGTGATGTAGAAGTGGTCAAACAGGTAGTATCACTGTCAACGCAATATGACCCAATGGGGTCGCACATAAGAGTATTGGAGAAGGTTGAAAGGACTGCGTTGACCTTTCTCATATGTGATATAAGTGAATGGTCATGTCTTTTGACCTGGACTTGGAATTAGATCAGTCAAAGGACCTGAATTATGAATTCGGAAGGGGCCTTCTGGAAATCGTCGAAAAGTTGAGTCAGTTCGTCGAGTATTCTCCACAAATTCGTCGAGTATTCTAGAAAAGTTCGTCATGTACACTCGACGAATTCGACGTGACAGTTTGTGTTCATTGAGACGGTCTCGACGGATCCTTCCAGAGTTCTTCCTATTCGTCGAGTATACTCGACGAATTGCTCCCGACGAATCTGTTACGACGAATCTGATATTTGACTAATCCGTCGAGTGGACGTGTCGTTCGTCGTGTTTACTCGACTAATTGTTCTCGACAAACTGTTCTCGAGGTCTGTTTTTCCGTACGTTTCTTTTCGATCTGGTCTGCGGGTATCGTCTGTTTCGTTCTTGAAGTGTGTGTGTGTGTGTGTGTGTGTGTGTGTGTGTGTGTGTGTGTGTGTGTGTGTGTGTGTGTGTGTGTGTGTGTGTGTGTGTGTGTGTGTGTGTGTGTGTGTGTGTGTGTGTGT
Source organism: Platanthera guangdongensis (assembly GCA_039583875.1). Classification (NCBI taxonomy): domain Eukaryota; kingdom Viridiplantae; phylum Streptophyta; class Magnoliopsida; order Asparagales; family Orchidaceae; genus Platanthera; species Platanthera guangdongensis. Next base: position 165,194,750 of record CM077147.1, read on the forward strand.
GTGTGTGTGTGTGTGTGTGTGTGTGTGTGTGTGTGTGTGTGTGTGTGTGTGTGTGTGTGTGTGTGTGTGTGTGTGTGTGTGTGTGTGTGTGTGTGTGTGTATCTTAACTACTATATAAAGATATATCATATGGTTTTTTAAAACCATGCTTTTAAAAGCCGTTGAATCAATCTCATCCGTTAATCTCATATCTAAAAAATCTGATTTGATCTATCGGCCAGAAAAATAAATGTAGATCTCCTAAAGCTAGAGGGAGAGAGAGAAATAAAGAGAGAGAGAGAGAAAGGGCGGTAGGGGCGGCGGAGAGATAGGCTGGGTAACTTATGATAGAGATATATTATTTGTTAAAAGTGAGAGAAAGAGAGTGAGAGAGAGGCTGAGAGGGAGAGAGAATTCAAACCGGTAACTATGAGAGGAGAGAAAAAAGGAGGAAAGAGAAGGGGAGAAGAGAGAGGAAGGGGGAAGAGGCGTATGCCAGATAAAGAAAGGGCGAGAAAACGTGGAGAGAGGGAGAGAGAGAAATATTGAGGCAAGAGAGAGGGGAGTGGGGCCCATATAATTAAGGGAGAGAGAAAAAGTAGAGAGAGAGAGAGAATTAATGAGCATAAGAGAGATATATGTATTAAAAATAAAAAAAATTAAATAGGACACGCGAAGTCTGGCGGGGGGCGTGCGGTCCGCCGTCGGCGACTAGGTACTGTGGCGCATAGTCATCGGGCCGGAGGCCCGTGCCTGCGACTCGTATATATATATATATATATATATATATATATATATATATATATATATATATATATATATATATATATATATATATATATATATATATATATATATATATATATATATATATGTGTGTGTGTGTGTGTGTATGTATGTATGTATATATATATATATGCATGCATGTATGTATGTATGTATATATATAAGAGATAATTGTTATCGAGAAGGACTTGACCTAATCGATCCAGAATGAGTACGACGACTTCTTTCCCAACGAAACTGTTCCGTAACGTTGAAGTCGCAGCCGCCGACCATTCAGACCCGTTGTCATCGCCAGAAATTGTTTCCTAAGCTTCTTCTTCGTCACCACCGTCTATCCTTTAACAGATCTAGAAATTTGTGGAGACGTTGAGGACATTACTTCTTCCAACCTAGATCTTATGTGACAAGAGTCTAAGAGTTTTTCTTGCTCGTGTGGATACACATAGAGGCGTGTACATACTTCTACGCTCGGAACTCTAGCCGCAAGTGTTCGTCGGACTTCCTTAGAGCATCTTGGCTGAGTAGTGACTCAATCACGCTAAGATATACTTTTATTCAAAGTTATATTCTACTTCTTTATCAATGATTATCGCAAGATACATTTATCTTTGGGTTTCTTGATTCTTTATTCCGCTGCACACATGTGATGTGCATCCCACTTAGAAACTCAACAGTTGCTTCCCGAGAGCCTTAGTAAAAATGCCAGCAAACTATTCATTAGTGAGAACATGAAAGGTAATGATATGCCCTGCCTGGATTTGATCGCACAAATAATGACAATCGATCTCAATTTGTTCTGTGCGTACATAGAAAACAGGATTGACAGCAATGCGTAAAGTGGCATGACTATCATAAAATAGGTGCATAGGTTCCAACGCTCACAACTTGTCGTAGTCATTGAACGATATTCAGCCTCCCGCGGAAAAGCAAGAGACAGTTGCTTTGTTTTCCAGGAGATAGGAGACATACCCGACATAAAAAATAACCCGTGACAGAACGACGAGTTAATGGTCATGTATCCCAACCTGAATCACAGTAAGCATTAAGATGTAGATCACTATCACGATGGAGAAGAAGATATTGCCTCGGATTATTTTTAAATAGAGTACAACAAGAGAGCAACATGTAACGCCCCACAACTCAAAGGAGCAAAGGGGGACGTTTTGGGCCAGTTTGGGTTCTGGCTGCAGGCACACGGCCTGGGACACGGGCGTGTCCCAGGGCGTGTCAAGCCTGTGTCGACATTGAGACGGGGTGTCGACACTTTGGTCTCGACATTGTGTCGAGACTGGGCACACGGCCTGCGACACGGGCGTGTCGCAGGGCTTGTCGACCCGTGTCGACACTTAGCCGCGAAGTCGACGAGATTCGCTCGACGATGCGTCGAGACAAGGCACACGGCCTGCGACACGGGCGTGTCGCAGGGCGTGTCGACCTGTCTCGACGATCGTCTCGGGGAGTCGACGAGATTTGCTCGACAAAGCGTCGAGACAAGGCACACGGCCTAGGACACGGGCGTGTCCAAGGCCGTGTCATCAGGTCGACGATCTTCACTCGACGAAGTGTCGAGTGTCGAGACCGTGTACACGGCTTGGGGTCCAGGCGTGTTGAGGTGACACGGGTAGGGACACGGGCGTGTCCTCGAACCCGTGCAGTGCTCGGGTTGATTTTGGGGAAAAATGATGGGGTACACGGCCGGCCACACGGCCGTGTCAGGTGGAACACGGGCGTGTCAGCTCGAACACGGGCGTGTTCGATACCCGTGTGAGGTTCCAGGTGATTCGATTTTGACGGCGAATGAGGCACACGGCCCTGAACACGGGCGTGTGCCAGGCCGTGTTTGGTCCAGATTGGGCATTTCAGTCCCGAATCAAAGCCGTTCGTTTCCTTATCTTGAGATCCAACGGCTGGGGGTTGTTCCTGAAGGGATATACCCGGGTTTGAGCTTTCAAAACCCTCACTTTTTCTTAAGTGTTATCTTTCTAAACCTTAGAGAGAGAGGAGAGCCAAGGGAAGAAGAAGGAGCTAGATCCCGCCATTGGAGGAGCTTCGGAGCTCCGAATCGCGAGCCGACTCCGGATCCACGGAGGCAAAGCTAGTGCGTTGCTTTTCATCCGATTACTTTTCAATGGCGCCAAAGAGGAACGCTAGGGTAACGATCCACATCTTGAGCATGAGTAGCTCTCTTTCTTTGCATAGGAAGCCCGCTCTCGCGAGTTTGCGGAGAGTTGGAGGCGTTCCTTCGGGTAGATATGTGAAGTCCCCATTGTTTAGAGTCCGTAAGCGAGAACGGACATAGGAATGATGTGTGAAGCCTACCCGGACATGTTGGTCTGGATCGGTGATGTTGCATTGCATAAATGCCGGAGAAGACTCCGTGCTATGGATTATTTTTCGGGTTTTCTACGCGGTAGATTGCAGCAGGGAGCCTTGGGGACTAACCCAAAGGTGCACCCGGAAAACTGGGCGGATACGAGATCTTGCCAACTTGGTGGCCTGAGAGCCAACTTGAACATAACCGGGTTATGTGACTTGTGATGGAAATGGGACTCGGTGGAAGTTTGACCCGTGCAAATGGCTTAAATTGTCGTTGCGATGTGAGCACGGGTTAGATGGAACCGTACTCGTTCTATGTCGTTCGGTTAAAGAGACCTAAAGGCACGTGGCACTTACCGTTGGCATAGATTAGGGTCTTCGGCGGTCAATGGCTTAAATTGTCGTGACCCAGGCCAGGAAGACGAATTGCTCATAGGTTTGGCCGTCCAAGTGGCGGTGGTGAGTCCGGAATGTCTATGGCTTTAATTGACGTGACATCGACCGGTTCACCGAGAATGTGCCCTGAGAGCACGGGGCGTGTGGCCGTGCGAGCCAACGTCTGTGATGAATTGGCTATTGATATAAATTGTTCGTTTATGCTAATGAAATGCAGGGAAGGAGCATCGCCGCCCCGAGTTGGGGGCGGGATCGTTATAATTTGGTCAGCATTGCTGACCGTTGCCTTGTTTTGCCACCGTGCGGTGGTTTGTTTTTTGCAGGTGCAGCTGGACCAAGCGGTCAATAGCGGGCTAAAGCCCGAATGCGAAGCCGGCCCTTGAAGGCCTAAGTTGGAAGTGTTTACTGCTTTATTCATGTGTGACCGGCCTGCGTGCCGTGGTTTGTAAAACATGTAATTGGAAGTGAAACATTTTATAAGGCCTTAAGGCCTATTTTGGGTATTTTGTATAACATTCCTATTTCGTATTAGTGGACATTCGTGCTTTAATGCTGGGTTCTTTGTTACAACTTTTTAAACTGCTTCCGCTAGAATGCTCTGTGTAGGACGTTGAGATTGGTTGGATGGTTTCCATGAGTAACCACTCGGTCTGTCTGTGGCATACGGCGTCGGGCCCCGGCCGGACCTACTGCTATATGCTATGTGACGGATAGGGGGTGTTACAATTTGGTATCAGACTACTGGTTTTGGTCGGGCTTAAAGTGAATTCATGGGCGAATTCTTTTTAAGGGGTGGTGAGCACATTGTGTGCGTCATCGTAATAACAGTAAAAAGAACCCATGAATGTCCACTTAGGAATGAAAATACTCGTGTTTGAGGAACCTGCGTGTTCCTATAATTGCTGTTTGCAATTTATTTGGTCGCTTAACGGTGTTTTGTACCACTATAGGTGACCAGAAGTGGTGTTGGGCCGTCAGAACGCCGAGTTTCTGAGGCTAGTAGTGCACCAGATGTTGCTCCTACAACACCTCTGTCGGCTGAAAATATTCGATTGGTGGCTGAAGCGGTGTTGGTCGTGATAAATGCGCAGCCTGCAAGGCAAGCGCAGCAGCCTGCTCCTGGTATGGAGCAAGAACCTCTACAAGAGGCTGAGCCGAGGAGAGTGGAGCAAGCGGTTGTGGAACCGGTGGTGCCGAGGAGGGCAACTGAGAGGCAGCTTAAGCATGTAATGAGCTTTAACCCTCCGTTATTCTCGGGGTTGGGAACCCCATCTCAGGCTGAAGACTGGCTCTCCAGGGTGAAGAGAGTCATGACAGCGACGGAGACGGAGGAGTGGCAAATGACCACCATCGCTACGTTCCTTTTGGACGGTGAAGTGAGGATGTGGTGGCAAGGATTGGAGCTGCACTTACTGAGAGGTAGGCAACTTGGTGATGTCTCGATGGAGGAGTTCTCGAGATTATTTTTGGCTAGATACATCCCTTCGACGCAGAAGATAGCGTTGGAGAATGAGTTCCTGAAGTTAGTACAGGGTGAGAGGAGCGTGGATGAATATCTCCACGAGTTTACTCGTCTGAGTCGTTATGCTAGCTCCACCATCATGGATGAGGAGCGCAAGACTAATCGCTTCTATGAAGGGTTGAGAGATGAGTTGAGATTACTACTCTCGGGGCCAATGACGCAGAGTTTCTTAACCTTGGTCAATACTTCCCGGTCCTTAGAGAAGGACATGAAGAATGTGCAAGCGAAGAAAGGCTTGGGAGATAGAAAATTTGAGTTTAAAGTGCCGACTACTTCAAAGTCCGGCTATCGGAGGGCTTTCAAGAAGCATAGGACTTCGGGTCCAGCTCCTTCTGGTGCTTCTGGGGCGACTACGAGTCGGACCCCGGGCGCGTGTTTTACATATGGAAAGACGGGGCACTTTGCCCGTGACTGTTGGAACGGACGTCCTAAGTCCGAGAGGAAGCCGGGAGCTACTTATGAAGAGAAGGGAAAGGCGGTGGAGTCGACCGCATCCCATTATGCTCCGGCCTAACCAAGGGTCTATAATCTTGGCCAACAGGAGGCCATTAAACAAGGTGATGTAGTGACAGGTACGGTTTAATTTATAGCAAGTCAATTTATTTAAATACTTGTTATACACATGTTACCTTACCACTGCTTGTTTAGGATTCGTATTGATTTGTGAAAATCTGGCACGAGCACTCTTCGATACGGGAGCTTCACACTCCTTCTTGTCCGAAGGATTTATATCATGCATCGGAGTCCCTTCTTCGATGGCGAAGGATAAGTTGGATGTGTTGTTGCCCAACGGGTGTTCGATGCGAGCGGATAGGATCTGCGATGTTAAGATTTGTATTGGGGAGCAGGAGTTCGACCTGCGGGCGTCTTTACTTCCGTTGGTGGAGTTCGACGTCATATTTGGCATGGACTGGCTCTCGGAGCAGCAGGCCCATATAGATTGCGGTAGCAAGGAAGTTAGGCTGGGAGCAAGTCGTGAGACGACTTTTACGGGCTTAAAGGGGTCGAGCAGGACGTTGATGTCTGCTCTTCAGGTGGTGAAGGCGGTTCGTGCCAGAGCAGCACTGTTCTTTACACTAGTGGAGGTTGCAAAGCCGAAGCCCGCGTTGGATTGTATTTCAGTGGTATCGGAATACCCTGATGTGTTCCCCGCGGATCTTCCTGGAGCCCCGCCTCAGCGGGAGATAGATTTTACGATCGAGCTAGTGCCAGGTGCGAAGCCTGTGTCACGATCTCCGTATCGGCTAGCGCCTAAGGAAATGGCGGAGCTGAAAGTTCAACTGCAAGAGTTGTTGGAGCAAGGGTATGTGCGCCCGAGTTCTTCGCCTTGGAGCGCATCGGTCCTCTTTGTTAAGAAGAAGGACGGAAGCTTGAGGCTATGTATTGATTATCGGGAGCTAAACAAGCTGACGGAGAAGAACAAGTACCCGATCCCCCGGATTGATGATCTCTTTGATCAGTTAGTCGGGTCGATGGTGTACTCGAAGTTGGATCTCAAGGTTGGGTACTATCAACTGCGAATAAGGGAGAGTGATATCCCGAAGACAGCGTTTAGTACGAGATACGGACATTATGAGTTTACGGTCATGCCGTTTGGGCTGACTAATGCGCCGTCAGTATTCATGGATTTGATGAACAGGACGTTCTGGGAGTACTTGGACCATTTTGTAATCGTCTTCATCGACGATATTTTGGTGTACTCGCAAAGTGAGGAAGATCACTTCAAGCATCTTCATTTGGTGTTGGAGACGCTAAGGAGAAATCAGTTGTATGCCAAGTTCTCGAAGTGCGAGTTTTGGCTATCCTCAGTGGCGTTCCTCGGGCATATAGTAAGTGGGGAGGGCATTGATGTGGATCCGGCGAAGATTGTTGCGATACGGGAGTGGCCTAAGCTTGTTACGGTAGCGGAAGTCCGGAGTTTTCTGGGGCTTGCCGGCTATTATAGGCGCTTCGTAGAGAACTTCTCGCGGATAGCGTTACCTCTCACTACATTGACGAGGAAGGAGCATAAGTTCGTTTGGACGCCGGAGTGCGCGCGAGCTTTTGAGGAGTTGAAGTGTCGGTTGACCACAGCGCCTGTGCTGAGTTCGCCATGTGGGACCGAAGGCTATGAGATTTATAGCGATGCTTCAGGCAGCGGTTTGGGTTGCGTGCTACTGCAACACGGAAGTGTAATAGCTTATGGCTCGAGACAGCTAAAAGTGCATGAAAGGAACTATCCGGTCCATGACTTGGAGTTAGCGGCCGTGATTTTTGCCTTGAAGCTGTGGAGACACTACTTGTACGGTGTGAAGATTGATATCTACACTGACCACAAGAGCCTGAAGTATCTTATTGATCAGAAAGATCTGAATATGCGGCAGCGTAGGTGGATGGAGTTCCTGGGGGACTATACGTTCAAGATCCACTATGTGTCTGGCAAAGGGAATGCGGTTGCGGACGCGTTGAGTCGTCGAGCCCCAGCTCAAGCCAATTGGCTATCGGTGCACGATGAGCGGTTGGTGCGAGAGTTGGAGGCGTTGGAGATTGTCTGTGTGGACAGACAATCAGGTGCTGAAGCAGTTCTGAATTGGACTGAAGTCCAATATGACCTGGCTGATCGTATTCGGCAGGCTTTGGATATGGATGCTCATATGAAGCAGTTCATGGTAGAGGCTCTGGATGGGTCAAATTCCCAATTCGTCGTGGAGGACGGATTGCTTTGGAAAGACGGTCGTTTGTGCGTCCCAAGTGTGGGCAATTTGCGGGTGGAGTTGTTGTACGAGGCACACCATACCAAGTACTCGATTCACCTGGGGAGCACGAAGATGTACCGTGATGTGAAGAAACTGTTCTGGTGGCCGGGTTTGAAAAAGGATGTGGCGCTCTACGTAGCGAAGTGCCAAACTTGCGCCTTGGTGAAGGCGGAGTGCCAAAAGCCGGGAGGATTTCTTAAGTCCTTGCCTATTCCGGAGTGGAAATTTGACGACATCTCTATGGACTTTGTGCATGGTTTGCCAAGGTCGCAAAAGGGAAACGACGCCATTTGGGTGGTTGTTGATCGATTAACGAAGGTGTCGCATTTTATTCCGCATAGGAAGGATGATCCGGTGGAGAAGTTGGCGAAGCTTTATGTGGATAACATAGTGTGGCGTCATGGTGTGCCCCGCAGCATCGTGAGTGACCGAGATGGGCGGTTCACGTCCAATGATTGGAGGCTGGTGCAGCAAATGTTGGGAACAAAGCTGAAATTCAGCACAGCCTTCCATCCGCAAACGGATGGGCAGACCGAGAGGGTCAATAGAACTATGGAAGACATGCTCCGCATGTGTGTCTTGGATTTCGGAAAGCAATGGGAAGAGCACCTTTATTTGGTGGAGTTCGCATACAACAATAGCTACCAAGCGAGTATTCAGATGGCGCCTTTCGAGGCCCTATATGGTAGAAAATGTCGCACGTCGTTGTCTTGGTTAGAAACGGGTGAGTCAAAGTTGTATAAGCGATCGGAAGTGGAGGGTGCTACTTCTTTGGTGCAAACCATTCGGGAGAGGTTGCTTATCACTCAGGACCGGCAAGCAAAGTACTATAATGCCAAGCACAGGAACGTGGAGTTCGCTGTGGGCGATTATGTATACTTAAAGATCAAGCCGTTCAAGGGTGTATCGCGGGTGCGGCGATTGAAAAAGCTAAGCCCGAGGTACCTTGGACCGTTTGAGGTTCTGGAGCGAGTTGGTGAAGCGGCCTATAGGTTGAAGCTTTCAGTGGAGCTTAGTGGTTTACATGATGTATTCCATATTTCGGTGCTTCGGAAGGCGGTGCAAGAGCCTACGCAAGTGATCGCGGTTGATCAAGTGCCGGTGGATAGTGGGCTAATGACAAAGGTCAAGCCCGTGCAGATTGAGGACTCGGAGGTCAAGCGGCTACGCAATAAAGAGATCAGGATGGTCAAGGTCCGGTGGGACGATTGCGGTCGTGAGGAGCTCTCTTGGGAGCGAGAGCAGACTATGCTTGACGAATATCCGGAGTTGTTCCGCTCAGGTACAAAATTTTGGTTTTGTACATGTCTTTCCTTTATGTAATTTCGAGGACGAAATTCTTTTAAGAGGGGGAGAGTTGTAACGCCCCGAAACTCAAAGGAGCAAAGGGGGACGTTTTGGGCCAGTTTGGGTTCTGGCTGCAGGTACACGGCCTGGGAAACGGGCGTGTCCCAGGGCGTGTCAAGCCTGTGTCGACATTGAGACGGGGTGTCGACACTTTGGTCTCGACATTGTGTCGAGACTGGGCACACGGCCTGCGACACGGGCGTGTCGCAGGGCGTGTCGACCCGTGTCGACACTTAGCCGCGAAGTCGACGAGATTCGCTCGACGATGCGTCGAGACAAGGCACACAGCCTGCGACACGGGCGTGTCGCAGGGCGTGTCGACCTGTCTCGACGATCGTCCCGGGGAGTCGACGAGATTTGCTCGACGAAGCGTCGAGACAAGGCACACGGCCTAGGACACGGGCATGTCCAAGGCCGTGTCATCAGGTCGACGATCTTCACTCGACGAAGTCCCCGTTGTTTAGAGTCCGTAAGCGAGAACGGACATAGGCATGATGTGTGAAGCCTACCCGGACATGTTGGTCTGGATCGGTGATGTTGCATTGCATAAATGCCGGAGAAGACTCCGTGCTATGGATTGTTTTTCGGGTTTTCTACGCGGTAGATTGCAGCAGGGAGCCTTGGGGACTAACCCAAAGGTGCACCCGGAAAACTGGGCGGATACGAGATCTTGCCAACTTGGTGGCCTGAGAGCCAACTTGAACATAACCGGGTTATGTGACTTGTGATGGAAATGGGACTCGGTGGAAGTTTGACCCGCGCAAATGGCTTAAATTGTCGTTGCGATGTGAGCACGGGTTAGATGGAACCGTACTCGTTCTATGTCGTTCGGTTAAAGAGACCTAAAGGCACGTGGCACTTACCGTTGGCATAGATTAGGGTCTTCGGCGGTCAATGGCTTAAATTGTCGTGACCCAGGCCAGGAAGACGAATTGCTCATAGGTTTGGCCGTCCAAGTGGCGGTGGTGAGTCCGGAATGTCTATGGCTTTAATTGACGTGACATCGACCGGTTCACCGAGAATCTGCCCTGAGAGCACGGGGCGTGTGGCCGTGCGAGCCAACGTTTGTGATGAATTGTCTATTGATATAAATTGCTCGCTTATGCTAATGAAATGCAGGGAAGGAGCATCGCCGCCCCGAGTTGGGGGCGGGATCGTTATAATTTGGTCAGCATTGCTGACCGTTGCCTTGTTTTGCCACCGTACGGTGGTTTGTTGCTTGCAGGTGCAGCTGGACCAAGCGGTCAATAGCGGGCTAAAGCCCGAATGCGAAGCCGGCCCTTGAAGGCCTAAGTTGGAAGTGTTTACTGCTTTATTCATGTGCGACCGGCCTGCGTGCCGTGGTTTGTAAAACATGTAATTGGAAGTGAAACATTTTGTAAGGCCTTAAGGCCTATTTTGGGTATTTTGTATAACATTCCTATTTCGTATTAGTGGACATTCGTGCTTTAATGCTTGGTTCTTTGTTACAACTTTTTAAACTGCTTTCGCTAGAATGCTCTGTGTAGGACGTTGAGATTGGTTGGATGGTTTTCATGAGTAACCACCCGGTCTGTCTGTGGCATACGGCGTCGGGCCCCGGCCGGACCTACTGCTATATGCTATGTGACGGATAGGGGGTGTTACACAACATTCCAATGAGCCTCTTTCAGACATTGCATAAACTGAGCAAGAATATGAACCGCATAGCTTAACTCTGGGTGAGTGAAAGTAAGATAGATCAGGTGACCAATAAGGCGGTGATATTGTTCGGGATGAGAACAATCTGGACCTTCATCTAGTGCTGGCTAACGATTTGGTTACATAGGAAAATCACTGAGCTTCGCACCAAGCAAACCTAAATCAGAGATGTTGCAATGCATACCTCCGTTGAGAAAGAAATAAGCCTTCTACGCCTCGAGCTACCTCAATCCCAAGAAAATATTTCAAGACACCCAAATCTTTCATGTGGAAACAAGTAATCAAATAATCTTTGAAATTTATGATATCCTGAGAAACATTTCCAACAATAATCAAGTCATCAACATACACAAAAACATGAATAACAGAACCATTGCATTCTAAAGAGAATAAAGAATAATCTGCATAATATTGTACAAAGCGAAAAGAAGTCAAAGCCAAGGAAAGCTCAGTAAACCAATTACAAGGTGTCTGGTGAAGAACATAATTAGATTTGCTCAATCGACACATCTGCCCAACAGATGAACTAAAGAACCCAGGAAGAAGAGTCATGTATACTTCCTCGTCAAGATCACCATGTAAAAAAGCATTACGTACATCCATTTGATGAAGTTTCCAATCACAAATGATTGCAACGGCAAGAAAAATACGAACGTAAACCATTATATTAGCTAGTGCAAATGTCTCATTAAAGTCGATTCCTTTGACTTGATTATTACCAAAAACAACCAAACGAGCCATGTGATGTTCAATGCTCCCATCAGAGTTGTACTTGATCTTATAGACTCACATGCATCCAATAGCTTTCTTTCCGGGTGGTAAGTCAGCAATCACCCATGTGCCACTATTTTATAAACACCTCACTGAATCTTGGGTGTTAATGCTCTTGAAGGAGGTCTTAGTCTGTTTGCCGTTTTGACATGCAGAGCAGATACCATCTTTAGTGCATATAGACTTAGGGACATTCCTAACAAGCTCATTGTTGAACAGCTTGCCTATGGTCCTGTAATTTAGATGGGTTAGCCTCTTGTGCCACTGGACACAAGAAGAGGTTTCTCATCTGCAACTAGGCATACAGGTGAGTCTTTGCTTGAGCATAGGAAATCTAAACAGTAAACATTTCCACTTCTAGTGCCTTTTAAGATGACCTCTTGGTCACTTAACCTCCTAATCTGGCACTCATTCTTGTGTAATACTATGTCATAGCCAATATCACAGAGTTGGCTAATACTTATGAAGTTGTGTTACAATACTTCCACATAGGCTACTCTAGTGATAGTGACTATGTCATTAGAGATCTTACCATAACCTCTAGTCACCCCTTTTTCTGACCCACCATAACCTCTGCTAATTTCTTTTTGCCGAGAAAGATGCCCAAGACGTCGGTGCCACACTTGATAAGAGACGACTTAGTTGCATGACACAATCGACTATTCGAAGTCGTAGAGTGGAACCAATAGACCCCATCCCTCTCTTCACCTTCCCCAATCACTATCCTCAAAGTATTGTCCAATATCACACATAATTTGTCAGTTAAAGTGGCTATACAATTTGATTCTTTAATCAACTGGGAAAACAAGATCAGATTGTAGGTTAAGTGCGGAACATATAAATGTGCTGAAGTATCATATTTGCACAAAAAATCATTGTCCCTTCCAGGGTAGCATTGGCATGTGTTCCATCGGGGAACATGATGGGAGACGGGAAAATGTCGCATATGTTTACGAGAAAATTTTTATCACCAATCATATGATAAGAAGCGACGGTATTTAATATCCATTGGGAAGGTGACTTACCTATGAGATGTTTATTGGAAGAGTTTCTTTGAGAAAAAGATTTGAACATGTTAAGAACCACATTCCATTGATCATCACTCACGGTCGGAGCAAGAGTTATATGATCTTGCGATGTTAATGGAGCAGTGTTAGTACTGCCAATAACTTGTGCACCGGTTGGAATGGTTGAGCTTTGAGCAGCATTTGCTACACCCTTGGCACGTCCAATGGCAGAAGCATATTTTCCACCCTTCTCTTTTTCAATGCCTTTGTCGTTCCCTCGCCCATTATTCCACCACTCAGGAAATCCAATTATCTTGAAGCAAGAACTTGCCTCATGTCCCGAGCGTAGTTCATGCAAGTGGGCTTATCATGTCGTCGGGATGAAGCACCACGAATAGCAAGCATCATACCTTTGTTGCGTGTGTCACGACCTTTCATCATAGTCTTGTGTCGTTCCTCTTGAACAACCAAGGCATAAGCACTATTTATAGGAGGGAGAGGATCCTGAGCTAAAATATTAGAGCGTAGGGCTCCATATAAACCATCATCTAGGCCCATCAAGAATTGATGGAGCCGCTCAACTTCTCGCTCCTTGCTCAAATCTGCCGCCCAGTTGCAGGTACAATGGCCACAATTACATCCTCTCGCCTTTATATAAGTGTAAAGCTCATCCCAAATCTTCTTCAGATGTCCATGATATATTGCTATATTTTTCGCAACGTGTAAGGTCTGACCTCAGCTGGTGAATGGGAGGTCCATTTCCAATAGAGAAACGTTGTTGCAAATCTTCCTAAAGCTCTTGCACAGTCTCATAGTAGGTAATAGTGGAACAATGGGAGGGCTCAATGGACTGGAGCACCCACACAACAAGCATGGAGTTGACGCTCCACCAGTCCTATATCTCCTTTGCATCATCATCTGGTTTTGGCACCATGCCATCGAGGAAGGTGAGCTTACGCTTCGTCTGAAATGCATTGGTATACTCTTCTCCCATTCTTGAAAGTTGTCACCATTCAGGACCACATGACAAATAGTCATGCCCGGATGATCCTAATGAGGTAGATAATATGGAGAGGCAAGATCAACCACCACCATCTTGCCTTTTTCGACTGTTGTACCATCATCTTTTGCCATGGACTTAATACCAGCAAAAAAATTGTAGGTGGTGCAGCTATGAAACTGCCTCTGATACCATGAAAGAATAATTTGTGGAAGATGATTTCACCCCCCTTGTCTTTTCTCATTAACGTGAGTGGCTATAAATACAACCAGAATACAAAAACTTTCCTAATATGTAGGAACCTAAAAAAGCAATTATTTACAACAAATATTACAGATATTCTATAACTGTATGAGCGCCCCTAATTACCGCATAGTTCGTCTTTTGAATTTCTCAAATCAATAAAAAAACATTATATGGAAGCGGTATCTGTTGGACTATGTGGGTGTCCATTTGGTCATGGTGATGCGAAGAAGGTACTTGTTGTGCAATTGGAACCGGCCCGCAAGTACGGAACTCGTCGCAGACACTAGCAACGGAAGCAAATTTTGAGCAAATAGTGGCGCGAACCAAACAAACAAAAGTATGAGATTCCAAAACACCACAAACACAAAAGATTTACGTGGTTCGGAGTTAAGCTCCTACATCCACGGGGAGAGCGCGCCGGATCCACTAATCAAAAAATAATATTCGATTACAACACAGGCACTCAACGATCCTCAGCGGATCGACACTAACCTAGAATAGGAATTAAAGGACAACAAAAACAAGAGAGAGGGAAGAAAACTCCCCTATGCGCTGCTGCCGCCGGAGCTGTCGCCAGAGAAATCGACCAAAGGGCCGATCGGCGCCACTGCCCTCTTCCTCGCTCCTGGACGCTGCTGCCTTGAGACCGCCGCAGCCTAGATGTCGCTGGAGGAGAGAGACGAAGCCTCTGCCGATCTTGCCGCCGCCGGATCTCGGAAGTCGCCGGAGAAGAAACCGCCCGCCGTCGATCTTGATGTCGAACGCCGCTGTAGGACAAGCCCAAGATCGGGCCGTATGCCGCCGCTCTTGATCGCCGAAGTCCGCTGGAGGAGAACCCTAGACCGGGCTTGCCTTACGCTGCCGCAGAAGGAGGCCGCTCCCGATCTTTCCGCCGCCGGAGAAGAAGCCCTAGACCGGGCTTGTCGCCGCTCCTCTTCCTCCTTGATGTCGCCGGAGAAGAAAAAGCCCTCTGTCGCGCTCGCTCGCTGCTCCCAAAGCCTCCACTCCTCCTTTGCCCGATGTCGCCTCTCCCTCGTTCGGATTTTTCGATTAGGTTAGATATAATGAATATATCTGGTATAATGATATATATAGGAGTAAGTAATAACCGAGCTGGACTGGTCCGGTTTGAGCATCAAAAACAACAATCTCCACCTTGATGCTCCACGAACACTAATACCGCCTATAACACACGGACCCCTACTGGCGACTACAAGCCCCCTCTCCCTGGGGCTGGCACGATCAGCATGAGCCGATATGAGCCAAGTCCAAGCAATGCTTGGACTTGATTCCTGTTATAGGCTTGGTCAACATATCCGCTATGTTTTCCTCGGTCGGGACTTTCAGCAACTGAATGTTCCCACCTCCGACAAACTCCCTCAACTTGTGATAACGAACGTCAATGTGCTTGGTCCTTGCGTGGTAGACCGGGTCTTTCGCAAGACAGATAACACTCTGACTATCACAATGAAGCTTCAAAGCCTCTTGAGAAACATGCAGCTTCCTTCGCGGCCTCCACCACAGCGATATACTCCGCCTCTATAGTGGACAGAGCGACTATATCCTGCAAAGTAGCCTTCCAACTTATGGGACCTCCACCTAGAAGGAAAATGTATCCTATCGTGGATCTCCGTCTATCTAGGTCACCCGCATAGTCGGAATTTACATAGCCCTCTAACACGCCCGCAACATCACTCTTCCTGAAGAGTAATTCGACGTTGTGTGTCCCGTTCAGATATCACAAAATCCATTTGACAGCTTCCCAATGCTGTCACCCTGGATTTGCCATATATCTGCTCACGACGCTCACTGCCTGAGCGATGTCTGGTCTAGTGCAGATCATCGCATACATCAGGCACCCCACCGCATTCGCATACGG
The DNA here is from genome assembly GCA_039583875.1 of Platanthera guangdongensis. Lineage (NCBI taxonomy): Eukaryota > Viridiplantae > Streptophyta > Magnoliopsida > Asparagales > Orchidaceae > Platanthera > Platanthera guangdongensis. The sequence continues at coordinate 165,210,414 of CM077147.1, forward strand.
TACACTCAGCATCTCATGTCGTCCCTTCTTAGTGGTAGGTCACTGAATGGACGATAACCGAAAATGCTGTCTCAAGGGGGTTGAGACAGCCTTGTAGTCATTCATACTGAATTTCTCCAATACCTTCTTAATATACCCAGTTTGAGATAACTAGAGCATGTCACGCTCTCTGTCTCGATGAATCTCCATCCCAAGGATCTTTTGTGCATGTCCGAGATCGTCATCTCAAACTCCGAGCGCAGCTTCTCCTTTAATAAGGAGATCTCCTGGGTTGATTTGCACGCGATTAACATGTCATCGACGTACAACATCAGAATTAAGATATCCCCATTCGCCAGGAATCTAAAATACACAGATGTGTCGTACTGACTCCTAGTGAACCCCAATGAAGCCATGAAGACATCGAACCTCCGGTTCCATATCCTCGGTGATTGCTTCAAGCCGTAGAGAGATGCTCTAAGCTTGCACACCTTCTTTTCATTACCGGGTTTCACAAACCCCTCAGGCTGAAATATATAGATCACCTCATCTAGGATCCTATGAAGAAATGCAGTCTTCACGTCCAATTTCTCCAACTCCATATCGTGGAGTACCACTAAGGCGAGCAATAACCTAATGGAGAAATGCTTTACGACAGGCAAAAAAATTTCATCAAAATCTATGCCTTTCTTTTGCGCAAAGCCTTTTGCGACGAACCTGGCCTTGTATCTCCAGGGGTCCTTCCCGGAAGTAGACTCCTTCTTTCGAAATACCCATTTGGAGCTAATCGCCTTAGCTCCTTTCGGGAGATACACCAGCTCTCAAGTTTTATTCTTGTGGAGAGACTCGATCTCTTCCTCCATGGCCGCCATCCACTGAGAGCTTTCCTTTCTCTCGATGGCTTCCTTGTAGGATTTGGGATCGGAGGAGATCATCTGGAAAGTGTATGCTACAGAATCCTGTAGCCTGAGAGGAACTCTGAGCTCTCGCCTAGCCTTTCCCCTAGCAATCATATACGGCTGCTCCTGAGCGGGTTGTATAGTGTCTGATCCATCAGATTCGGATGAATCATCCTGATGATCGGTCCTGCTAGTACCCTCATGCTCCACTCCCCGATCTGCAGCTCTGCTACTAGTCTCGAGCTCCACCTCCACTGGTGGACTCGGAGTCTCCTCCACCTCCTTCGCTTGGGGCTGAGACTTCTTTAATATAGAAGCCTCATCAAACACCACATCGCGCCTCACCTCAGTCTTTTTGGTCTTGGGATTCCACAACTTGAATACTTTAGTGCCGGTCTTTCGACCCAAGTAAATGCATATCCTGGACTTAGCATCAAGCTTCGTTCGCTCTGTGTCCGGCATCAGGGTGTATACAGGACATCCGAAGATATAGATGTCAGAATACATGACTGGCGTACCTGACCATACTTCCTGTGGGCACTTTAAATCTAGTGACATCGATGGAGATAGATTCACTAGATACCATGCAGTGCTCACCGCCTCAGCCCAGAAGGGCTTGGGCAGGTCTGCGTATAGACGCATGCACCTAGACCTCTCTAGAAGCGTTCTATTCATTCTTTCGGCGACACCGTTCTGGTGCGGCGTGCCAGGGATGGTGAAGTGCCTAGTGATACCCTCCTGATCACAATACCCCTGAAACTCCGACAATGTGTATTCGCCACCGTTGTTAGATCTCAGATACTTCACCCTCTTCCCCGTCTGATTCTCCACCTGGGTCTTCCAGATCTTGAACTTCTCAAACACTTCGTATTTTTGTTTGAGAAAGTAGATCCAAACCTTCCTGGAGTAATCGTCGATGAATGTCATGAAATAACTCGCGCCTCCAAGTGACGGCACTGGGGCTGGCCCCCATACATCCGAGTGTATATACTCAAGGACGTCCTTACTGCGCCGACTCGATGTCATAAACCTGACCTTGTGCTGTTTTCCTAGAACGCAGGTCTCACAAAATTAAAGTCCGCATGTTTTGACTCCCTTCAGGAGTCCTCTCCTATGCAGCTCTATGAGACCTCTTTCACTCATGTGGTCAAGCCTAGCATGCCATAGCGCAGAGGTATCCTCATCAGACATCGCGGCAACGGCCGCATCACCAGCTATCGTGGTGCCTATCAACCTATAAAGCGTATCAGTACACTCCCCCTTCATGATGACTAGTGCGCCTCTCTTCACCGTGTTAAATCCTCCCTCGCCGGTATAGGAATATCTGGCTGCCTATAAGGTACCTAAGGAGATCAAGCTCTTCCTTAGGTCAGGCACATACCTCACATTAGCGAGTGTCCGAATCGCTCCATCAAACATTCTGATCTGGATAGTCCCGACCCCATAGACCTGCACTCAGAGTTGTTTCCCATCAGGACCCGACCGCCATCGCACTTCCTGAAAGTGGTAAACCACTCTCTACGTGGGCACATGTGGTATGAACACCCAGTGTCCATGATCAGCCACACTGGGACTGAGACACGACCCAAACTCCTACTGGAGGCAGCAATGGGGAATTTTCCGCAATGGGCGAAAGCCTGACGGAGCAATGTCGCGTGGAGGTAGAAGGCCCACGGGTCGTGAACTTCTTTTCTCGGAGAAGAAGCATCGGCTCACTCTGTGCAGTGATTTCATTGGCAATCATGATGATGGGAATATTGTTAGTTTTGTTGAATACTTGACTATATTTGGCATCTAGCTTGCATTGTTGTCCGTCGAGAACTTTGAGTAAGGTTTTAGCGTGACAAGCGTCGTTATGACTCAAGAAGTAGGTGCTTTCATTTTCATGAAATTCATCAAAAACCCAAAGATCGTAGAAGACATCAACACCAGAGAAGTTGTTAATTCGATTGCTGGCGAAATAAATTCTCAGTACGTCTTTGAAGAAGTCAATGAAAAGACTTTTTTGAGAGCTGGGCGGTCCATACAAGAATAATTGCTTAGTTTTGATTGGTCGGGTAAATACAAGTTGGGAAGTAATCCACTGAATGAGCTGATATTTGTTGTCCTTGAGCTCATCAGGTTGATAAGGTTGTGGCCAATTTTCTTGTGAAGATACTCAACGATTTAAAGGGAGGGGGAAGTCTCGACGACGTTTAGTAGTTGAAGATCATCATAGATTTTCCTGAGGTTGGTATACTTGGAAAAGAGGTTTTCGACGATGAGTGGCGCTTGATATACGAGTAGCCATGATTTACATAGTTTCATTTTCATAAGCATTTCATCGTAATTAGGTGAGTGTGTCCTTGTTTTTTTGTGAGCTCGTTTCGTAAAACTTTGAATTTGTTGAATAGAGAACTCCCCCCATACGAGTGGGAGCGGGTCTTCTTTCATAATATAGGTGCATATAGAGTTCCATCCTTTATGAAATTTGACAACACATTGTTTCCCTTCGAACTCAGGGAAGAGATCACGAATTATCTGAGTGAGAGTATATCTGGAGGCATCGTTGTTAAGCACGCCGATGTGAAAATGTACCCCGAGCTCATCCTGATGTTTTTCTTGCGCAATAATGACAGACTTGCATGAGAAGGCACCCCGAATTCTAAGACAAGCATCCTCTTTGGTGATATTTATTTTTTCGGTATGACTGAGAGTGATGAGTAAGAAACGCCGCAAAGAAGAAGTATTGACCAGTAGTTTTTTCATGAAATAATAGGTTATCTAACAGAACTCGAATCTCCTCTTACTAAGTGTTATCTTCTCGAGCGAGGAAAGCAATATTTCTCTACGAAAATCTCTCCCCCAAGGGGTCGGGGGGTAATGTTCAACAACAACCCCCGAGAGGCGGGGGGGGGGGGGGGATAACGTTCAAAATGCTCTATCTAAGCGTCAAAAAGCCTGAAACCTGTTTTAAAACCCTCGACTTCGTTTTAAGCACCTTGAACCCTACGGTAGTGTAATCCAACGGTTGTGTCTCCTTCCGTAATAAGACGAGCCCGAAGGGGCGTCTATGGAGGTACCTTACATAGGTACGGATCGTCCTCATTGCAGGTAACGGGGTTTCCTGTGATGAGGACGAGGAGTACAATTATAAGTATACACAGGTTTGATCTTTCTTTCCAAAGAAAAAATCCTTGTTATTCAAGTGAGTGGCTTAGTGACGTAAGGAACAAAGCCACAACAAACTAACAGTTTACTAAAATTCCTAATAACCCAGAGCTCTCACTTGAGGATTTTTAGCTAGCGATCAAGAAACTCAAAGCCTATCTATTGCTATTGAGAATGCCTATCTATCGGGAATGCCTATCTCTCGAAAAAGAATACTAAGAAAAATAAGACTGAATTGCGTTTGTCCAAATCCATATAGAACTAACCCTGGTATTCTATATGGATTTGGGCGCAAATGAGTTGTTGAGTGCGATTTTATGAGGGAAACTTGCCTTCTCAACAGAGGATTCACGCCCCTTTTTTGGGAGTTTTTCTATGTTGTTTTAGGATATCTTGTAGGATATCTTGTATTAGGATTGGGTTGTGAGTACCTCGTGGGTCTGTCTTGTTGTCTCCTCGGGCTCTAAGTAATATTCACAAGCACTTATGTGGAAACACTCCCATAGGGTGGCTATGATTCTGGCTTTGCAGAGGTTGGGTATAGGAACGGAGAACTTCATAAGTTGAAATCGTGCAGCCATGGCTCCGTTTGGTTTAGCGACTTGATAGGTGATTTCATTGGCAATCATGATGATGAGAATATTGTTAGTTTTGTTGAATACTTGACTATAGTTGGCATCGAGCTTGCATTGTTGTCCGTCGAGAACTTTGAGTAAGGTCTTAGCGTGACAAGCGTCGTTATGACTCAAGAAGTAGGTGCTTTCATTTTCATAAAATTCATCAAAAACCCAAAGATCGTAGAAGTCATCGGCACCAGAGAAGTCGTTAATTCGATTGCTGGCGAAATAAATTCTCAGTACATCTTTGAAGAAGTCAATGAAAAGACTTTTTTGAGAGCAGAGCGGTCCATACAAGAATAATTGCTTAATTTTTATTGGTCGGGTAAATACGAGTTGGGAAGCAATCCACTGAATGAGCTGATATTTGTTGTCCTTGAGCTCATCGGGCTGATAAGGTTGTGGCCAATTTTCATTGTGAAGATACTCAACGATTTTAAGGGAGGGGGAAGTCTCGACGGCGTTTAGTAGTTGAAGATTATCATAGATTTTCCTGAGGTTGGTATACTTGGAAAAGAGGTTTTCGACGATGAGTGGCTCTTGATATACGAGTAGCCATGATTTACATAGTTTCATTTTCATAAGAATTTCATCGTAATTAGGTGAGTGCGTCCTTGTTTTTTTGTGAGCTCGTTTCACAAAACTTTGAATTTGTTGAATAGAGAACTCCCCCCATACGAGTGGGAGCGGGTCTTCTTTCATAATATAGATGCATATAGAGTTCCATCCTTTATGAAATTTGACAACACATTGTTTCCCTTCGAACTCAGGGAAAAGATCACGAATTATCTGAGTGAGAGTATATCTGGAGGCATCGTTGTTAAGCACGCCGATGTGAAAATGTACCCCGAACTCATCCTGATGTTTTTCTTGCACAATAACGATAGACTTGCATGAGAAGGCACCCGAATTCTAAGACAAGCATTGTAAAACCAAAGAACCTCGCGGCGGCTGTCGATCGTTTTCAGTTTTCAAACATCTTCAGTCTTCTTCATTGCGATCTCCCTTCACTCCAATCCCTAGCGCCGTCGTCATTTCTTGAAACCCACTGATAGGATCCGTTGAAGGTGGAGGGCAAAGGGCATAATAACTGCCGGGAGATATCCCCGCTCACAATCTCCGGCGGCGGCGGCGGCGGCATTCCCTATGAATACCCATCTCGTGGAGATCAACCTGATCTCCGCCCAAGGCCTGAAGATCCCACAGGGGAATCGCCGTGTCCAGACCTACGCCGTCGTGTGGATTGATCCTGCCGCCAAACTCCGCTCAGCCGTCGATCACGCCGGCGGCGAGAACCCCACATGGAACGAGAAGTTCGTCTTCCGCGTTCCCGCCGCCCTTCTTTCTCCCGACTCACCCTCCGCCCTGTCCGTCGAGATCTACGCATCATGCGGCTGGTGCCTTCCCAATTCGCTCGTTGGCTCGGCCCGCCTATTACTCGCTAATCTACATCTCCTAGATCTTCCGATGGATGCCCCCGCTTTTTCCGCCGTGGGCGTGCGCCGCATTTCCGGCCGAATTCAGGGAATCCTTAATGTCGGCGCCGCAGTCCTCACCCGCATCCCCGTATTCATCACCAAGGCTCTCGCCGGTTCCCCTGCCGTCGGGTACCGAGACTTCATCCAGGATGGCGCGCGGCCTCAATTTCGGAGGCCGACTCCAGTGGCCAAGTATTCGCCGCTGAAAGAGTGCAATAGGGATGTAAATGGCGGTGAGGATGACTGCGGTGTTGGCGGCCGCAAGGCGTTGTGTTGGATGAGTTTTCCGAGGAAGATACATTCTAGCCCGTCGGATCAGAACCTAGCGAACTGGGAGATCCAGGAGAAGGGGCACCGTTGATGAGATTATGAACGGTCATTATGCATTCTTATTCTTCTGCTACTTTTTGATAGTGATGAGGTATTCCGTGATTAGTGACGATGCAGGCGGGCGCGTTGCTGTTTCCATAAACCTAAACGCTGTAATTCGGTTGATTTGCATGAATGTTTCGCTTCATGATTTAGCCATTTTTTCCCAAACCTCTTTATATTTTTCAATTGGTTGTAAGAAAGCATGTTATTCAAAAATCAAAAGTAAAATCATCATTTGAATGTTGAGTCGAATTGAAATCGGTTAAATTTGATTTGACTCAATTTGAGTGAATTCAATTTGACTTAATCTGATCTCAAGTCAACCCTGAATCGTTCGAAATATGATTAAAAATATTATGTATTTATTAATATATTTTTATTTTTATAATAAAAAACACTAAAATTGAAACTTAAATAAAAAAGTTAAGAGTTTAAGTGATTCATTTATTTGGGCGGTACCGGTTTGTGTCCCCACTTTGAATCTCGTTGGGGGCTTTCAAACTTTGCTCGTCGTGGTGGTAGTGGCTCTAGCTTTGATTGACTCTGGTAGGTCCATGGCACCTTGTCTTCTTAGGAGTTTTCTATTTTTTTCTACTGCGTGTTGGGCGCTTTGGTGGCGTCGCAATCACATGCTTTGGGAGGGTTCTCTTTAGGATTTGGGAACAACGATGCATTTTATCTGTTCGTCGCTTGTGGGACCTCCGGAGGGCGTTGGGTTTCCTCCATCTCCTCCGCTTCCTTGGACCCATCCTCCGCTTTGGGTTGTTAAAATTAATTTTGATGGCGCTGTCCGGACTGATCCACCTATGGTTGGGTATGGTGTTATCGCTCGAGATTCTTATGGTTGATGCTTGACTTGGCGCTCTGGCATGTTGGATCACACGTCTTCTCCGGCAGTGGATGAGGCGCTTGCGGCTCGCTTGGCGGTTGATGTGGCGACGGAATTCTGTTGGCCTTTGGTGATTGTGGAAGGGGATTGCACGCCTCTAATTGGACATCTGGTGGCGGGTTTGGCGTCGTTTTCTTTGGATCGCCCCATTATTCAGGATATCTTGGTCATGGCTCGATTGATTCCCCATGTTGCATTTGTTTTTCCGGGACTTTTGTCTAACCAAATTGCGCATGCAATTGCGTCACTCTATTTTCCTTTCCCTCTTCTTTGTCTGCGCCTGTTCTGGATTTAATTCTCCTGGACTTTGTTGTTGAATGATAATATATGCAACATTGCTTGTAAAAAATGATTTATTTGTTAAATTTAGAGGTTCCACAATTTAATTTTAAGTCAACTAGTAATAAATAAAATTTGCTCAAATTCGAGCCGGCTCGATTCGATTTCGAGCCGGCATGGAATCAAGTTATTTCGAGTCGAATCGACTCGACTCTAAATCGATTTCGAGCCGAATTTGACTCAAATTTTTTGATTTCGAGCTGAGCTCGAGTCGCTCGAACTTGACTCGATAACAGTCATATTGTTATTAGCATTTCAGTTTTTAATATTTGTAAATTTTAATATTCGCATAGCAGTTTTGATAGAATTATATCCAGCAAAATTAAATTTTTTTAACAAAAACTAATAGTATTGTAATTTACTTATTTCATACTGAGCGATATTCGACGCCACTGGATACTCTCTTTTTTTTTGATGAAGATCAACTCACGGATTTTCTACAGGAGCTGAATGAATCATATGCACATGTTCATAATGAATCGTTATTAAAGATTCATTTTGGTGTTAATGCTCATTGCTGAATGAGTATGCAACCACAAATATACAAATCACACCGATCTCTGTTCAATCACAATCTTGAATCTTGATCGAAGTGTCACCGATCACATTAAGAAAATTAAATAAAGCAAGACTAAAAACACCCAAAATAGCTAAGAAGGTCGGGGGTTCTACGAGAGGTGGTGTTAGTCCCCTTTTATAAAGGAGGTCAGGGGTTCTTTTCCGACGCTCAACAACCTATCGCGGAATATTCTTGTAGATAATTGGGAGCCTTTCGCGAAGATTTGGTTAGTGATGTCGTCATTCGACTGCAGTCGGCCAGGTCCGAATTACCCAATATTCACGTAGATAATTCAAAGCCTTGGGCCCGGACTGGTTTCTAATAGTCATTTGCACAAACACTGAGAATGCACAAAACTAGGAAACTTTGCTATTGTGCAGTGATGGAAATCAAAATGGTGGAGAAGTTGCGGTGTAGATTTTATACCGGATTTTTTTCAGAAATCGAAGGATGGTTGTGTTGGTGTTGTTCGCAGAAGGTAGAGCAGCCACACCGAGAGGGAGATTGAGATCTATGTGGTTGCTAGCGCGAGATGTTCCTGTACACTGCAGCAATTTGTTACAGTGAAGATTTTTTAAAAAAAATACGTTAGAACAAAGGAACTAAGAGTAGTTTTAGGAAGAGGGGTTCAGCGGGATGCTGTCGATCGGAGGAAGTTGAGGAGGAAACCCTAAGTACATGGTGCATACCTTGGCGAGAGTGGTTCCGGAGTCGAGAGCAATGAGGAGCGAGCGTGTTGTGGAGTGATGAGGAGCCCGTGCCGAGCAGAAGAGGGAAGCGAGGGTTGCACGGATGCAGGGAAGAGGGAAAGTTAGGCCAAGATCAGGAGTGTTGCGATTTTGAAATCTTTCCGCTGAGACCATTCTTGTCATGACGTCGTCTAGGCGACGTCTATGCATCCCGGCTTCTGGTCAACACAAAACGGCACAGACTTCTAATGTCCCCGTGCCCCGCGCGGCAGTACATGGCCCGCCTGCGACGGGCGAAGCCCTCCGCGACGGCTTCTTAATATTTTAAATTTTTTCTATTATGGAAGTTTTAAAAAAATGATATTTTTGTTATAAAAATTCACGGGGGAAACCCCCGTACCCCACACAACCCGCAGCGGTCTCGGCACGCACCTAGTTAATTTGCGGCACACATCAAAATGAAATACACGCTTGTTGAATACCAAATTGCATCAAAATTCAAGTGAAATCGGATATGCCATAAGTTGACTAACAATTATAATAAGACTATTGATGTATCCAGTCAAACCAAGATTAAAGAAGAACTAATTATCATCAACACACAACGTTAGTGATAACAAAACCTTCTTCTAATTGGATCCTTAAAATGTAAGTGCATCAGAAATACATTCATGAGTAGCGACATTCTATATTGTCCATTTGGATCATTTGGTCTCGAGAGACTTTGAAAACCAAGTGCCAGTGAAATCAGTTATGAAACCATCTCATAGCAAATTTTTAATAAAAATGCAAATGGAGTTGCAATTAGCAGCACAACAGAATAGAGTTAAATGGATCATTCATGGATTGATTCATTTAATTTATGTCCCTCTTTCCTGTGCTACGAAGTGTTAGAACAATTTGTTCCCTGCATACTGATATTGAAAAAGTAGAAAGAAACATTTTATCCTTAGTGTATCAAGTGAAGATGTATTATACCTTTGCTATTTTGTTGAATTGAAATGAAGAAATCTCATTTTCTGGAGGAAATCAAGAAATCAACATTGCCTAATATAAGAAATCTCATTTTTTTTAATGAGAACTCAACTAAGATAAGGTGGTACTAATCTACTGTCAAGAGCTGCAGCAACAAATTAAAACAGCCTCCCACCACCAATGTGCACTAAGGATAAGTACATATCAAATGAAAAAAAACTGAGAAAATGAAAAAAACATGAAACTGAAAACACTCGCAATATTCACACATCTAATTGGCGCAAAAAATGAGCATGAAACATTGGTAACACTCAATTTGTAATGGTTGATACAAACTGTTGAGTGAGCTCAAAACTTGTATGTATTGTTTGTGTATCAAAATACAAGGAGAGAATAAAAATATATAGGAGAAAAAAGGAGAGAAGAAATCTTATACAATGATATGGGACTAATAGGAGAAGAAGGAAATAAAAAATACATGGGGCCAATACTGGGCCATTTACATGGGCTTTTCTAACACTCCCCGCAAGCTGGAGCGTACAAATCGTATGCCCCAAGCGTGGACAACCACTGATAGAAGAGTGTACTGGGAAGAGCTTTAGTGAGTACATCCGCAACTTGTTCTGTCCCGGGAACATGCTTCAGGTCAATCTTCTTCATTTGAACATTTTCTCTGATGAAGTGGCAATCAACTTCAATATGTTTAGTTCTCTCGTGAAATACTGGGTTCTTGGCAATATGTATCGTCGCTTGGCTATCACAAAGGAGAAGGGCTGGGGAAGGAAGTTTTATACCCAGATCGGTAAGAAGACTCTCCAGCCATGTTAGTTCAGAAACTACAAACGTCATTGTCCGGTATTCAGCCTCAGCAGATGATCGAGCCACAACAGCTTGTTTCTTGCTCCGCCACGTAATCAGGTGTCCTCCAAAATATGTGCAAAACCCACTGGTTGACCGTCAATCATCAAGAGAACCAGCGTAATCAACATCAGAGTAAGCTATCAATGTAGTAGCTGAAGATGAGGTCTTGTAGACCAATCTTTGACCAGATGGGATTGTTTGCTCATCAAGAGAACCATGAGTCGTAAATTCTGGTTTTTACCTCGACTTCTTGGTTCTTACAGTGGTTGCTCTGTTCGATAAACCATAAAGGAGATTTTGTGAAAGTTTGTTAGCTTTCTGCTCTCCTTTGCTTGGATTTGACGATTTTTTTTCGGCAAATCTTATATTCTCACATAGGTATATTATTTCTTAAGACCTTTCTCCTTTGCTTTCTGCTCTCCTTTGCTAATGTCTTTAACTCTTTATTTTTAGAAATAGTATTGTAGTAGTAGTAGTATAAACATTGTCTTATTTGTGTAGCAGCCTAACAGGTACACATTGATTCTTTCAATCTCATGTATTGGCTATGTTAAATGTATATAAACAACACAATGTGCATTTTTGTATTTGAGAGTCTAAAAAACACACTGACTTTATATATTAGCCTAATTATTGCATTTTAACCCTTATTATACATGTCTAAACCACCTGACTCTATAGTTCTATAATAGTATTTAACACTAACATAGTAGCTCAATATCATTGCGGTTTTTTTATGAATTTTGCTTAGGATTTTTGGATGGTTTAGGATTTTCTTTAGAATTTTCATATTACAGGAAAATGACTGATAAAAGATCATCATCAAAATCAACAAGAGACTTCACTAAAATGAATGAATTGAATAACCTTAGGATAGAGGGGAAGAAGCTTATTATTTCTGTGAGTGATGATGGTCGCATTATTCCCAGGCCTGAAATAAATAAATTGATGAGTTTTATGAGATCTCCTGTGAAGTCTTATGTGCTAATTACATATGCTGCATGGAAGGAAGTTGATAAATAAATTAAAGATCAAATATGAGCATAATTAAATGTATGTAACTTTGTTATCAGTGATTACATAACTGTGGTATTTTAGTTAATTTTTAATTGATATTGTCTATTATTTGTAGATTTATTTTGATAATATTGATGTTTTTGCAATGCATTAATGAAATGCATAGGTGAAAGTTGGAGGTCTTGGAAATCCAAACTTTTTATCACTTATATAAATATTGTTGATTTGGAGCATCGATACAATGTTCCTATCAAATATAACTTTATTACTGTCGAAGACTGAAGAGTTTTTGTCGACCATCGCACCACTCTGGAATATATGGTTATGTGTTCTTAATTCTTATTAAATTTCATGTTTTATATCATTCTTTAACTTTATAACTTATAAGCAATATAAGTATTAACAAATATTTATTTGTGTATGAGAAAAGTAAGGTTAATACAGAGAGAGTAAAAATACAAAAGACTTTTCATACTACTTTCAGAATGAGTTATTCTAGGATTAGAAAGAAATGGTATTAGTTCTCTACTTCTCTCACGTATTTTTTTATTTTAAAAATTGGTTTTCTCAATAATATAAATGATAATTTATTTTCATTTTATTGTCAAGGTTGAATAAGGTACAGCTGCACCAATTTCACATGTGTAGTTATGGAAAGTCGGTCATAAAAAAATACTAGTGAATACATTAGTAAAGATGCATCTGAGTTTGCATCTAAAACTTATTAGTGTAAATATATCATTTCATTATTTGTAAATTATCAATAGTAATATACTAATATTGCTTATGAAGTATAATTTTTTATCTGCAATTCTGCATTAATATGTTATTACTTTTGCTTAGGATGAGTTGTCGAGCTAAGAGTCCCAAAGTGCTGAAATAATGTCACAAGAAAGAGATGACATCCTTGCATCTGTTTTAGGCCAAGAATATCCGGGCAGAGTTAGAGCTGGTGACAAGTTTTTCACATTAATAGTTTTTTCAAGAATGATAGGCATAGAGAGAGGAGATTAGTAACTTTTATTGAAGATGTGGAAGCTATAGTCTAAGAAATACTAAGCCAGCAACAAGAATTATGGAGTCCAACAACAACAAGCGCTTCAATCCAAGATGAGTATTATGAAGAATCAAATTGACGAGTTTATGCACATGTTTAGTGCTGGAAGTAGAACAAGTGTTGCTCCTGCACATGAAACTTCTCAATACATATCTCAGGAATTATTATGTTTGAATATTTACATTTTTATGAAATGTTATGCTCTCTCTTTGCTGTACATATAATAAATAAATTTTTTTTCTATTTTTGGTTTCTCAACCGGAGCCTGAATCCAGGTCATATGAACCTGAGATATCACATGAGCGTTTACCTTCTCCGGTGGTGGTATTATAATATTATTTTTGACTTTTATGTAATCAATGAATTCAATATTGATATCTAAAATACTATTTTTTGTTTTCACAGACTATTGAGACTATAAATGAATTCATTGTTATGTTACCCAGTTCCATAACTATGATGGAGAAAAAAAATAAAATAATATCTCCAGTTTTAGATCCAACAGTATTTGAGACTGTTAAATTAACAAGCACATACTTTGAAATTTCAGAGTTATATAATTTTCTAAATATGGAAAAAATTAGAGTTAATATCATATTAGCATACATTGGGTGAGTACTGACTACTGAGTATCAAATATTACAAATTTAAGAGTTTTTATTAATATATTCACATGTTTTTTGCAGGCACATAGATTCACAATTAAAGAAATTTACATACAATATGAGTGTATATTTTTATAATCCAATAACCATTTTTTGCTTTTGATGATAAGTTTGTCAAGGCACATTCAAAATCACGGGCTGAAATTTAAAAATCAGGCTTAGTCAACTCTAATTAGATTCTTTATTATTTTTGCCCAATCATAGATCGTAAGTATGAAGTATCTATATATCAATGATTATATCTATTTTTTATTTTAATTAAGCTATTAATTATTTCATTTTTTCACAGAGAAATTGGATGTTGGTTATTATTGATAACTGATAATACGTTTGCAGTCATTTTATTAGGATATTTTCGGGGTTTTAAAGCAATCATTCTTGTAAAGTACTTATTTTGATTCCCCTTTGTATATATTTTTGTCTAATGATTTTTTCTGTTTTTTGCAGGTTTTCCGGCTTTCAGCCGAATTTTGCTTGACACGCCCCAAGGTCACGCCCTCTTGATGATATCAAAAATGTCATTATAAAGTAAGATTATTAATTAGATATTTTTCTATTTGAAATTCAGATTTGGCTATAAACTAAATTTTTTTATATTTTATGAAGGTCATTTCAGAATTTAGCAAAGGATCGACATACCAATTTTCACAAACCAAAAGTTTTAAAGTGGAAGCCAGTAAGTTATAGCCTATATTTGAGTATATTTATTGTAATTTTTTAAATATTTAAAAATTTATAATTAAAATAATTACCAAATTATTTGTTTTTTAGTGCTCAAAACAACCAAATAGTATTCAATATGTGTATTATATCATGTGATACATGATTGACATAGTTGATGCTCTTAGACGTGTGTCAATGCCATCATTTGTAAGTTAAGTGCATGTAGATTGGTAAATGATAATAATTATGTTGAGTTGATTTTAACAAAAAAAATTTTATTGCAAATCTATGATGGAGTGACACAATTTTCGCCGGAAAAAATAGATAATATACGAAATAAGATTTGTGACTATATAATAACTAATTGTGCTTAATGATTCATGATTGACAAATATATTTTTAATTACATATCTATTTATATAACACACTAACACATTGCGTTACTTGACTAACTTCATACTTGTATAGAAGTAGAACAAATGAAAAAATGGTCTTGTTGACTCTTGTAAATGTGCATGTTCTTTATTTTTTTATACTTTAAATTATTTTTTGTGTAGAATAATTGCATGTTGCAGTTCATTTAATAATTTTTTAAATTGTTCATTGTGATGATTTCTTTAGCTTAAGAATAGCTAGTTATTTCATTGTCCCGACATAACTCTGCATTCTATAGGTCATGTTTGTGAAAGATAGAAAACCAAACCAACAACAGTCTTGCTCCATCCATTAATATCAATGATTTTAATCCAAACAGACCCTAAAAAAGCAAAGTCAAAGGATCCTAGTTGGAAGAATGGATATTAACCCTACCTAAAAGATAAAAATATAGTTAAATGTAATTTATATGATAAATTGATAAAATGTGGTATCAAAATGTTGAAGCAACACTTATGTGGCAGGTATGAAGATGTATTAAAGTATTTTAAGACTACTTCTGAAATAGCAGCTGAGATGTATTTAACTTTAAATGATAAAAAAAGGACAATATTTATCTAACTGTTGATGATGACAATGAGAGTGAACAAGAAAGAGAGCCAACATGATCACATAATATATCCCTGACATTATCTATAGCTAAATTGTCATTTGTCCAAATTTTTGGGACAAGTGCCAAAAAAGAAAAGTAATCCACTTGCGATAAAAAATGAGCCCTATGGATGCTCATGTGAGGCGTGCTCCTAAGGATATAGTTGTTGATAGATGTGCTAAAGGTGCTGCACAAACTACTATCGAGAGATATTTTAGATCACCTGAAGAAAAAAAGAGAGTTGATAGTTATGTTGTTAATTGGTTCTATGAATGTTGAATTACATTCAATGCTACAAATGCATGAAGTTTTGAAGTCATGTTTGAAGCAGTTGGACAGTATGGGCATGGTTATAAAGACCCTAGTTATCATGATTTGAGAGTCTCATTGTTATCGAGTACAAAAGATAAAGTTACAAGATAAAGACAAACTATCAAGTGTACTGGAGGAGATATAGTTGCATACTTATGCCAGATGGTTGGACAGACATGAGAGGGATATATTTGATCAATTTTCTAGTCAACTGTCTAGAAGGATCCTATTTTTATTTTATGGGTTCCATAGATGCATCCATTCATATTCAAGATGCGACAATATTATCAGAGTTGCTTGATTGTAAGATTAGAGAGATAGGAGTAAAGTGCGTTGTTCAGGTAAATTTTTTGGTTTTACTAATTTTCATATTTCAAATTAATAGTCTACAACTTTCAATATATACAAAGTTATGTTGTATGCAGGTGGTGATTGACAATGCTTCCAATTACAAGGCAGCTGGTAAAATTTAAATGGAGAGAAGACCCACATTATTTTGGACTCCTTGTGGAGCTCATTGAATTGATCTCATGCTAGAGGATATAGGCAAATTACAACAGAACAAAATTGTGATAAGAAAGGCAAGGATGATTATAAATTACATCTACAGATACACTCGTTTACTTGATGTAATATGGACTACTATAGGTGGTGATCTACTGAGGCATTCTGTGACTAGATTTGCAACATCATTCCTTACACTACAGAGTGTGCTTAATCATAAGGAGAAGCCAAAAATATTCTTTGTGCCATCTTCGTGAAATGCCACTAATTTGATAAAAATTGAAAATGGAAAACAAGTTGAAATAATACTTTCAACCGTTTTTTTTGGAATGGAGTAAGAAATTGTCTAAAAGGAGAAAAGCCGCTGATTATCATTTTATGATTAGTAGATGGAGATGAGAGACTGACTATGCATGAAGTATATGTGGCAATAAAAGAAGCAAAATAAATGATCAAAAAACATTTTGATAACAAAAAAATATTACTGACATTGTTGAAAATATATGGACAAATCAAATGAAGCAAAAATTATATAGGGTGGCTTTGTTTCTAAATCCAAGCAAATTGAAAGTGTTCAGTTGTCTACCTAAATCACCTACAGGGGGTGAATAGGTGAGTTGTGCGTCTTTTGCGGAATAAAAAATTTAGAGATCTATCCACACAATTATCAACCAAGCAATCACAGACGACAAAAGATTTATAGCGATTCCCTAATCTTGGGTACATCCACTTTCCCTCACTGATCTAGCAAAGCACTAGACTCGGCTACTCCACTATCTCGGATTGAAAACCAATCCTACGTCTCGGAACAAAGTTCCTACAATCTCGATCCACAACACGGATCTACACTCAGAAGGTAAAACTTCCTACAATCGGAGACACAAAGCTCCTACACTCGGAGAGAATTCTCCTACAAGAATAAATGGAGTAAATATGAATTACAAATAGATTTATTTCACAGATCTGAAAATCTCGGCCAAGGTCTTCCTCTTGATCTTTACGTCTTTCTCAGAAACTATTGAAGAAGATGGCTCGGCAAGAACTGGATCTAGAATGTTTTGACTTCACACGATCAGATAGATGACGAGGAATGAAAAGCAATCTTGATCTGGAAGTCTTCTTGATCTGAATATCTGGATCGAAAACCCTCGCCGATTATGCGCGATGAAGATCGGTTGCGGCGGCTTCCATTTTTAGACGGAGAGAATGAGATTCAGAAAACTTAGAATAATTCTTGACAGCGCTTCTTAGGGTTAGTCGGTTTGACAAGACCTTATATAAGATCTCCCAAACGGTCATAATTAGCCTTAATGTCTTATACGTGGACCAATCATGTCAATGTTATTTGAAATTTCCGTCAAATATGGTCTTAGAAAATTTCCTGAAAAGAATGACTGAAATACTCGAGAGAGCAATTATCTACTCGAGTACTATTCTGATTACTCGAGAGAATAGAGGAACATTACTCGAGAGAATAACTTAGTGAAAATCCAGAATTGATGAGCAACTACTCGAGTACACAAAGATTTACTCGAGTGCTAATATATTTACTCGAGATGTGGAGTTAAACTACTGGAGTACAAGAAGTACTACTCGAGAGAATAGAAATTAACTACTCGAGAGGTAGAAGGAATACTCGAGTCAAAGACTTAGAATAGTTTCTGGGAGAAGAAACTGGGTCATTCGAGTAGTGGAACTGGGCTACTCGAGCGGGGATAAACTACTCGAGTACATGGATATTATTACTCGAGTAATGGATATTACTACTCGAGTAATATACTCGAGTAGGTTACTTCTTACTCGTGTAGTCTTTGTCTTACTCGAGTCATAGAGTTAGAAATTTGAAAAAATTCCAACTTTTGACTGATTCTTGATCTTTGAGCCTTCTTGTGAGTCCACCTTCTCTAATCTTCTTTATTGAGCATTCCAAGTTCTATTTTGAAGAACGAGAACTTGGTCTCGTCCAGCGGCTTCGTGAAAATATCTGCAATCTGCCTGTCTGTAGAGACATATTGTAGATCTATATCCCCATGCTCCACATGCTCCCGGGTGAAGTGATACCTCAGCTCTATGTGCATTGTCCGGCTGTGCGAGACTGGGTTGTTGGTGATTGCAATTGCGTTGGAAGAGTCGCAAAATAATGAAATGTTCTGAAACTTCATATTGTAGTCTTCAAATTGATTCTTTATCCACAACAACTGTGCACAGCAACTGCCTGCAGAGATATACTCTAACTCAGCTGTTGAGATTGCAACACAGTTTTGCTTCTTACTACTCCAAGAAATTAGCCTTCTTCCAAGGAATTGGCAAGTCCCGGAAGTGCTTTTCCTGTCATCTTTGCTACATGCAAAATCTGCATCTGAAAAACCAATTAGCTCACCATCATTACTTCTTGGGTACCATAAGCCAAGATTCGGTGTACCTTTAAGGTATCTCAAAATCCGTTTTACAGCATCGTAGTGAGATTCCTTAGAGTTCACTTGAAATCTAGCGCATACACATGTTGAGAACATTATATCCGGTCTACTAGCAGTAAGGTAGAGCAAGGATCCAATTATGCTTCTGTACTTGGTTTCATCAAAAGGTTTCCCTTTTTCATCCTTGTCTAGAGACACAGTTGAACCCATTGGAGTCATCATAAAGGTTGCATTCTCCATTCTGAATTTCTTAATTAGCTCTTTGGTGAACGTAGTCAGTGAGATGAAAATTCCATCTTCAGATTGTTTCACCTGAAGCCCTAAGAAATACTTCAGCTCGCTCATACTGCTCATTTCAAACTTCCCTTACATAAGTTTAGAAAACTTCTTGCAGAGGTTA
This sequence comes from Platanthera guangdongensis, assembly GCA_039583875.1. Taxonomy (NCBI): domain Eukaryota; kingdom Viridiplantae; phylum Streptophyta; class Magnoliopsida; order Asparagales; family Orchidaceae; genus Platanthera; species Platanthera guangdongensis. Next base: position 165,229,283 of record CM077147.1, read on the forward strand.
TCGTCAGTAGAGCTAAAAATAATGTCGTTGATATAGATTTGCACTAGCAAAATCTTGCCTTTTATTTCCCTAAGAAATAATATCTTATCTATTTTTCCCCTTGTGAACTTGTTATCAAGAAGAAAGCTAGACAGCGTCTTATACCAAGCTCGAGGAGCTTGTTTGAGACCATATAAAGCTTTATGCAATAAGTAAACATAATCAGGAAAGTTAGAATCAACGAAACCTAGAGGTTGTTCCACATATACCTCTTCCTTTATGTCATCATTAAGGAAGGCAGACTTCACGTCCATTTGATAGACGGTGAAGCCCTTAAGAGCAGCATATGCTAGGAATAACCTGATTGCCTCCAGCCTTGCCACAGGAGCATATGTCTGGTCGAAGTCGATTCCTTCTTCTTGACGATATCCTTTGGCGACGAGTCTGGCCTTGTTCTTTATGATCGTTCCATCTTCATCCATCTTGTTCATGTAGACCCATTTTATCTCAATGACATTCTTACCTTTGGGTCTTGGAACAAGTTTCCATACTTGGCAATGCTTGAACTGATTTAGTTCTTCTTCCATCGCCATAATCCAAGATGCGTTTGAGTTTGCTTCCTCAAACTTCTTTGGTTCAACCCGTGAGAGAAAACTTAAATATAAATTCTTGTTAGTTGTACCTCGATGAGTTCTGATACCATCCTGGGGATCTCCTATCATTTGGTCCATGGGGGTGATCCTTCAGATGTCTGAGCTCTAGAGTCCTTGCATCTGGAATGTCTTCAATCACCGGAGTGACTTCATCAACTTGGAAGATTTCTTCATCTTGATTATCAACCTCTCCAATAGGGGTTGGAGTGGTGATCTTGATGAACTTTTCACCCTTTTTCTTCAGACGGTTCATCCAAGCAAATTTCATTCAACTTTGTACCTGCATCTTCAATGAGCACACTAGAAGAGTTGCTTTGCAGCAAGTTCGTCTCATCAAATATAACATGTATGGATTCTTCTACAACTAGAGTTTTTCTATTAAATATCTTGTATGTCTTACTATGGCTACTATATCCTACAAAAATACCTTCAAAACTCTTTTCGCTAAACTTGGTAGTATGATATTTGTCATTGTTAAACACGAAGCACTTACAGCAAAAAATTCTAAAATATGAGACAGTCGGTTTCCTGCCCTTTAGAAGTTCATAAGGTGTCTTATTGTGGTTTTTGTTTATGAGTGCTCGATTTTACACGTGGCATACAGTGTTGACGGCTTCAGCCCAGAAGTATTTCGGAAGTGAGGCATCACTCAACATGGTCCTGCAGGCCTCTGTGAGTGTTCTATTCCTTCTCTCAGCTACTCCGTTCTGTTAAGGAGTTCGAGGAGAGGAAACTCATGAAAGATACCTAGGCTTCCACAGAATTCTATCATGGCCCCGGACTTGAACTCTGTTCCATTATCACTTCAGATTTTGACTACGGAACAATTGTACTCATTCTGGACTTGCCTGACAAAATTAGTAAAGATGTCAAAGGTATCTGACTTGTGTTTCAGAAAGAACACCCATGCCAAGCGCGAGTAATCATCAATAATTTCCAACATATAATCCTTACCTCCCAAGCTTCAAACTTGTACTGGACCGAACAAGTCCATATGCAGTCGATGGAAACATCTATTGGAATCCTTGCCAATAATGCTTTTAAAAGTAGCCCTTGTTTTCTTGACTTTTACACATATATGACAAGGTCTATCCTTGACGTACTTGACATTTGGGGCATCACGTACTAAATTCAGTGAAAATAATTTATTAATGATTTTGAAATTAATATGTGCTAGTCTCTTGTGCCATTGGTCACCAAGAGATGCACTATCTTTTACTAAAAAGCACACTGGTGTATAAGAGTCTATACAAATGAAATTTAAGCAAAATATGTTTCTGCTTCGAGTGTCGGATAGAATTGTTTCCATATTGTCAACGGATTTTATCAAGCACTTATCAGCATGAAATTGAACTATGTATCCTTTATCACAAAGTTGACTTATGCTAATGAGATTGTGTTCTAATCCTTCAACATAAGCCACATCTGAGAAGGATACTCTACCAGTAGAGATCATACCATAGCCTTTCATAATTCCTCGGTCTGAACCTCCAAAGATGACCTTTGGCCCGTTCACGACTGCAGAATAGTTCTTAAGTAGGCTTCTTATCCCAGTCATGTGCCGAGAACATCCACTGTCCAAATACTAGATAGGCGTTTTGGTGGCCTTTGGACATACCTGTAATTATAAATCAGTTTGCCTTAGGAACCCAAACATGTTTTGGTCCTTGGTCTCGTGTTACAACACTTCCCCTAAGAGTATTAGCATTATGAGCAGTCTTTCTCATATTGCTAACATGAGGAGTTGCAAAATTCCTGGGATTAAACCAGCAATCAATGGCAAAATGACCAACCTTGTCACAGCACCAACAGTAGAACCTATTGTATCTTTGCATTAGATTCTCCTGCTTGACCTTTTGAGATGGTGGTCTAGCAGGGGCAGCATTCTTGGAGGAAGAAGCTTCATGGTGATGGCAATCACATGATTTCTTCTCCTTTAATGGCTTTTCCACAACAAGCTTTACCTTTGGTGCTTTCTTGAAGTTATGACCATGATTGAAAGGGCCATAGCTCTGAAGAATGACTTCTTCATAAGGTGCCTTAAAGACACTCTCACAAAGTTTCTGGGGCGAGTCCATCCTTGGTAGCGGGACTTGGGCTCTACATAGGTAGGCCTAGTCAAGTGACCATAGGACGAGTCAAGATCAAACTCGTTTGTAGGAAAGATGACCTTCTTGAAAGAGCTCTGATCTTGAGGGGCTTTTCCCTTTTCTTTGGCCAAGGCCTTCTTGGCGGCCTTATTCTTTCTTTGAGCCTTATTACTCCTAGAAGATTAACTAGGAGCTTCTATATGGCCTAGTCCAGCACCCTTGGCTTTAGCTGAGAATTCAGCAACGAATGGAAGAACAGTCTTAGGATTCGAGAAACTTTCAACAAGTTTCTTTTCAGCAGCGAGTTATTCTTCCAACTCTTTGATTATTTTCTCTTTTAAGTCAAGGTGCTCAAGAGCTTTGTTATATTCTTCAATAGTAGCATTGAAGTTTTCTCTGAGCGAGTCAGTCTTAGCGACTTCCTCTCTTAGAGTGCTCTCTTCAGCTTTTAGAGACTTTATCTCTTTAGCTTGAGTTTTCACGACTCGTCGACATTTGTCGTAAGCCATGATTAACTCCTTGTAATGGGTCATGAGTTCAGACTCATCGTTAGAAGAGTTGTCCTCATGATCATGCTCAGAAATAATAGATTTTGAAAGAGGAGTGTGAGAGTTTACCTTCCCAATAAACTGGGGCTCTTGTTCTTCATATGTTTGAGTCATAAGCCCAAAGTAGGCTTCTTCTTCTTCATTCGACTCAGATGAGTCAGAATCACTAAGAGTTTTTCCCTTCTTGGCTATCAGGCACTTCCTTTTCCTCTTCTTATTGTCTGAGGACTTCTTTTCTTCTCTCTTTCCACCCTCCTTCTTGTGGGGGTAGTTAGCAATGACATGGCCTGGCTTATTACAATAGTAACAAACGATGTCATCAGAAATATGTTTGTTCGGTTTAGAAGCATACCTGACATGGCTACTTGAGCCTTTTCGGTGTCGATCACCATCATATCATGATCTTCTGTAGGAGGCATCCTTGCCTTTCCATTGCTTCTTTTTGTTCAAGAATTTCTTGAACTATCATGAGAGTAGAGAGAACTCTCCTTCAGATAGCTCAGAGCCTGAGGTACTTGGCTTCGAGGTTTCTTCTTCACTCATTTCTTGTGCTGGGGTAGGAGAGGAAGCCTTTGACTTCCTTGATGTGTTTGCCTTTAGAGCAACAGACTTCTCCTTGGATGCGGACCTGCTCTTCTCTTCTTCAGCCTTTCTGGTGTTGAGTTGAAGCTCATATGACATAAGCTTCCCGAAGAGATTCTGCGGGTCTGTCTCAGCTAGCTTTCTAAATTCCTTGATTGCACAAACCGTTTTAGCTCATTCCTTGGTTAGGGATCTCAAGAATTTATCATTTAGCTCTCCGTTTGTGAAGACTCGGCCATATACCCTTGGCCATTAACTATCTTGAAGAAGTTCTCAAAAGTGTCAGCAATGGTGTCCTTGTGTCCTTGTCAGAAGGCTTCATACTTCTGGTTTAGAAGGGATCTTCTATCATCCCTAACTTCTTCTATACCTTCCATCAAAGTGAGTAGGGACTGCCACATCTCCTTGGTAGACTGGTAGTGGATAAAGTTCTACAACATGGAGTCATCGACTGCACTTGCTATTATATTCTTGGCCTTCTTATCTAAAGACACAACTGCAATCTCGTATTTGTCTAGATCCATCAATTTCTTTGGAACTTTCTTTGTAGGATATATTGTGGAGACGGTCATAGGAATGTAAGGACCTTCTTCAACGATCATGAAGATCCTTGGCAGACTGGCAGTGGATCCACATGGGAAAGTTATTCTTGGTGCACAATGGAAGCTTGGCAAAATCTTTAGCCTTGTCCATGCTTGAAAAATTCTCGAAAGACAACTAGTCAGATCTGATTAAGGTGTTAACCTTTTATTGATCAACCTCGCTTTGATACCAATTGAAAGTGTACAGTTGTCTACCTAAATCACCTAGAGGGGGTGAATAGGTGAGTTGTGCGTCTTTTGCGGAATAAAAAATTTAGAGATCTATGCACATAATTGTCAACCAAGCAATCATAGACGATAAAAGATTTATAGTGGTTCCCCAATCTTGGGTACATCCACTTTCCCTCACCGATCTAGTAAAGCACTAGACTCGGCTACTCCACTATCTCGGATTGAAAACCAATCCTACGTCTCGGAACAAACTTCCTACAATCTCGATCCACAACACGGATTTACACTTAGAAGGTAAAACTTCCTATAACTCAGAGACAAAAAGCTCCTACACTCATAGAGAATTCTCCTACAAGAATAAATGGAGTAAATATGAATTACAAACAGATTTATTTCACAGATCTGAAAATCTCGGCCAAGGTCTTCCTCTTGATCTTTACGGCTTTCTCAGAAACTATTGAAGAAGATGGCTCAACAAGAACTGGATCTGGAATGCTTTGACTTCACATGATCAGATAGATGATGAGGAATGAAAAGCAATCTCGATCTGGAAGTCTTCTTGATCTGAATCTCTGGATCGAAAACCCTAGCCGATTATGCACGATGAAGCTCGGCGGCGACGACTTCCGTTTTTAGACAGAGAGAATGAGATTCAGAAAACTTAGAATAATTCTTGACAGCGCTTCTTAGGGTTAGTCAGTTTGATAAGACCTTATATAAGATCTCCCTAACGGTCATAATTATCCTTAATGACGTACACATGGACTAATAATGTCAAGGCTATTTGAAAATTCCGTCAAATTTGGACTTAGCAAATTTCCTGAAAAGAATGACTGAAATACTCGAGAGAGCAATTATCTACTCGAGTACTATTTTGATTACTCGAGAGAATAGAGGAAGATTACTCGAGAGAATAACTTAGAGAAAATCCAGAATTGATGAGCAACTACTCGAGTACACAAAGACTTACTTTAGTGCTAATATACTTACTCGAGATGTGGAGTTGAACTACTCGAGTACAAAAAGCACTACTCGAGAGAATAGAAATTAACTACTCGAGGGGTAGAAGGAATACTCGAGTCAAAGACTTAGAATAATTTCTAGGAGAAGAAACTGGGTCACTCGAGTAGTGGAACTGGACTACTCGAGAGGGGATAAACTACTCGAGTACATGGATATTACTACTCGAGTAATGAACTTAGAAAAATTTTGAGGGAGAAAAGCCTTATCACTCGAGTATTTAATCTGGACTACTCGAGTAGTAGATGGACTACTCGAGTACATAAACTTGACTACTCGAGTGAAGTAAAATTACATGAAATCTTGTCTTCTGTAACTCGAGACAAAAGACTAATTTACTCGAGTACTAATATGACTACTCGAGTAAATTACTTAGAAAATTTTTCAGAGAAGAAATTCTGTTAACTCGAGAATAAGAGATGATCTACTCGAGTAATTGACTTGGCTACTCGAGAGCTATAATTTGACTACTCGAGAGCTAATTCCCTTGCTCGAGTACAGATAGACTTACTCGAGTATTTACTAAGTGTTTCGCTCGAGTATATAAGCAACTACTCGAGTAAAATACTTAGCAAAAATTTCTTCAACAGAATTTTCTCTTTTTTAATAAATTCAGCAACAAGTCTTTCTCCAATCAATCCTAGTACTTGAAAATGAAGTGTATCCCAATAGAGAGGCTACACATGAGTCAACACCATGGATCACACAATGAGGGATTACATTGTATGGTCATGTGTTTGGAGACCCATTGTAGACTGACATTGGTCTACACTTGGCAATAAAGTCCTGCAAACACATAACTCAAACAAAACATCAAATACAACTTAATTCATCTTAGTTCAAGGGTGACTTCACCAAATCTGGGTTAATGTGGATATAATACCCAACACAAATATTTTGAATAAAAGGAAAAACATAATGATGATGCTTGAAAATTTCAAGATGTTTTCAATAATGTTATTGCAAGACTAGTGTCCGATCAAGAATTGCAAGACAAGATTGTAGAGCAAGATACCAACTACAAAATATCTCGAAATAGTTTTGGAAAGCCTTTGACTATTAGGAAACGAACCACCTTAAATCCAAGTAAGTATTGGTTAAGTTTTTATTTTTAAAAAATTATTTATATGTCAAATAATTTATATTTGTCTTAAATGAATAGTGAATTGGTGGGGTGCATATGGAAGACCGAATGTTGACCTTACAAAGATAATATTGCTCATACTTGGCTTATGTTGTTCTTCTTCTAGTTGTGAGCGCAACTGGAGTACTTTTGAGTTTATAAGTATACAAATATTCAATATAGAAATTAATATTTTTATATTTACTAATAAGTTTGTAGTTATCTTGATTCAGATTGACACAAAGAAAAGAAATAGATTGGAGCATCAAAGTCTTAGTGATCTTGTATACATCCAATATAATCGTCGTCTACAAGCACGATTCCAAGAAAGACGTGAAAAGGGAAGAAATTACAACTCTTTAGTGCTTGATGAGCTAGATTGAATTAGTGAATGGATGATGAACAAACCAGAGGATGTTCTAATTTTTGATGATGATAATCTCACATGGGAAGCTGTAGAGAGAGCTATTAGAACTAGGGCTCGAAATTTATGAAGTCGAGCTGGAGCTAATCTTCAACTAATGGATGAAGGGGATGAAGATTTAGATCATTTTTTCTTTGCTAATGATGATGAATATATTGACGATAATTATGGGCAAAAGACAAATACCTCAAACCAACCAAGCACATGCAATGCCAATGACGACTTACTAGATGATGATTCTAGTTGATATTTTATGATTATTTAAAGTTTATGTTAAAAAACATTATTCATGCTAATATGCTATTGTGCAATGTATAAAGATATTTTGGATTTCACCACAATTCTATATTATGAGGCTCTGTTCATTTCACAGAAATTGAGATGCAGGAATTGAAATTGACTTCAATTCCAATTCCCATCAAAATTGGAATTGAAGTCAATTCCAATTCTACTGTTAGGGTAAATACAGGAATTCTGTCACGAGAATTGGAATTAGTAATTCCGCTGTTGCGCTCCATATTATAATTTTTCCGTCTGAGCAAGAATTTTTTGCCCGAGCGCGCATTTTTCGCCCGGGCGCATATTTTTTCATCTGGGCGCGCATTTTTCGCTAGGACATGCATTTTTTACAGGGCCGCAGTTATCGTCCAACCGCGCATTTTTTCGGCCGGATGCAATTTTTTGCCGGGGTGCACATTTTTTCGCCCGGGCCGCAATTCTGTCGTTCGAAAAAATGCGCTCCACTGCGAAACATTCGCGCCCGCCGGCCGAAAAATGCGCACCAGGCCGAAAAATGTGCCCCGTCGAAAAATTCGCTCTTTGGCGAAAAATGCGGTCCTAGTCGAACAACAGAATTTGCATTGTTGTTTTTTTGAGAGAGTCAGGGACGCTCTAATAGGGGTGAGAATCACGAATGAAGACCTCGTGAGATAAGAATTGAGGGAGTCGTGTTTCTTCTATAATCAATTCCCATGAGAATTGAAATGAATTCGAATTCCAAGGTAATTTTATAGCCGCCGAATAGCCACAATTGAAATTTGCAATTGAATGTAAATTCCAAAGCCCCAATTCCATCAAAACAAGCGGAGCTTAATAGTTTTGTGTTCACTTTTCTGTTATTTCTTTCTCTGAAGTCTTTATTGATTGACATTATTTTTTCTTACTGTTTACTGTTTCATGGTATTTAAGATAGGTATGAATGTATTGAGAATTGAGAATTTGAGATATCATGAATTCATGATATCAAAAACTTTGTGCTTGCTACTTCTTGTTATGAATGTGTTGAGAATTGAGATGTGAAGATATCATGAATTCATAATATTAGAAGATTCGGAACATGTGTGCATAATTGCTTGCTTACTGACTAATGGTATAAATATATTAAGATTTGAGAATTTGAGATATCATGAAATCAGAAGCTATGCTTAATTGTTTACTACTTACCGCTAACTGCTATGAAGAAACAATCTGGGTGGTTGTGTGGTGGTAAACATTCTATCTAGTTAAAAAATGGAGCTTTAGATAATGGTTATTATAATATATTATAATAACCGCTGCCTAAAGTATGACAGACAGACTATATACATCGATTATTATAATAACTGTTGTCTATAGTCGGCTATAGACAACGGTTATTAAAATAACTGTTGTCTATAGTCTGCAGGCTATAGACAGCGGTTATTGTAATAACTGCTGTTTATAGTCTACAGTTTATAGACATCGGTTATTATAATAGCCAGTGTCTATTGTCTGCAGTCCATAGATAGCGGTTATTACAATAACCGATGTCTATACTATAGACAGCGGTTATTGTAATAACTGCTGTCTATAGCCTATCTTTTAAAAAAAATGGCATCTTGTGACTTGCTCGCTTTATTGTCGACTAGGCTTCCGTCTTGTCGCCTAAGCTCAAGACGTTCGACGCTCGCCTTGGTTCGCCTTGTCACTGTGACAAGAATGGCTGAGACTTTCGTCCCATTTTAATTTAAGAAGGCACGCAAAAATGAATTAGCGGTGATCAACGGCTTAGACTGGGCAAATAGACTTTAAAAGTCACCTCATAAATCTTTTTAATATAATATAGATATATATGTTATAGTTAATTTTATAATTAATATACTATTTATTATATATTTAACAAAAATAAAATTAAACATTTATAATATTAACTTGATGTAACGTATCATAACTTATAAAATAATGATATATATTTATGATTTTAATTCATATATCATAAATGAAATAAATAACTTTTATTTATAAATATATTAGATAATACATATTTTATCATATGTGAGAGATTAGAATGTTCATATTATTATTTTGAGCTTTTTTCCATCAAGTGAATGAAAACAAATTCCAACAATCACTACAAAAGCGAAAATATCAAATAATATTATATAATAGATTAGTAATTAATGAATAATATTTATTTCATTCAGTTGTATCTAATGCAATGGGTATAAATGGAATGGTTACTGTTGGGTACATTGGAAAATGTGTACCAGATTTGAAGAAGTCTCACCCTACTTAATGATATGCATCAAGGTGTATTTGCTGTGTTTTGAGTTTATATGTGCAGGTTAAGTAAATGCAGGAATGCAGAAAAAATTTCTAAGTCCATGTGTCGACACCAGGAGAAGCTGTGTCGACACTTATGAAGGCCTGTGTCGACACTGGAGAAAAACTGTGTCGACACTTGGAGTTAATTGTGTCGACACTTGGAAAGGCTGTGTCGACACCAGAAGAAATTGTATCGACATGCAGAGACAGTGTCAACACACAGTGAAGCATTGTCGACATCAACTGTGTCGACACCAAGAGGCAGTATCGACACACAGGAATACTTAGTCGACATCAATTGTGTCGACACCAAGAGGCAGTGTTGACATACAGAAGACTTTGTCGACATCAACTGTGTCGACACACAGGACTTGTGTCGACACACAGCAGAGCTTCAACAAAGTTAAAGAGAAGAAGTGTTTGTGTCGACACACAGAATCTGTGTCGACACATTCTATAGAAGGCAGTGTCGAGAAGTATTAACAACAACAAAGGAGATGTGTCGACACCAGCAAGGCTTGCGTCGACACTTAGTCCACTTGTGTCGACACTTAGTCTACTTGTGTCGACACATTATAAAGATCAGTCTCGACACTTTCAGACAGAGACAGTATTTCAAGAAGTGACTGTATGACTTGACAGCTGCCATTTCTAACCGGTTACTGCAACTCTCAAAGCTGACAGAAGTTTGTTAGAAACTGGATCAGCCGGTGACCATGGAGAAAGTCTATATAAAGACATTCTCTTTCAACAGATAAAGATGATTGATGAACAACTAAAGAGAACTCATAGAAGTAATACTACATAAGATTTTCGTCAGAAGATCTAAGAAGAAGTTGGAGAGAGAGAGAGCTCCATCTACTGAAGTGCAGATGCTGAACCAGGCTGCCAAAGAAAGATTCAGATTGAGATCTGAATCTCAAGTCAAAAGCTGATTGAAGATCAACTTCTCAAGAGTTCAACCCTACTGAGTTCAGATTCAAGAAGCTTTGAAGAAAGCTAAGAGAGGTTGTTCTCTGCCATCAGATTCTTCCAAGAACTGATCAAGAAGCCATCCATCCATTCTCTCTCTACCTGGGTGGTGGTAAAACACTTTGTAAACACTATTTCCTGTAGGATCTATTATAGATCTGAGTTGCAAGCCTATTATATAAAGGCTGAGTGTAGGAGAATATTTTCTCTGAGTGGTAGGCCTTGTTGAAGGCTGAGGTAGGGTTGTGAGCCTGAGTTGTAGGAGATTGATATCTCTGAGTTGTAGGTCTTGTGTAGACTGAGATAGGGTTGTGTTCCTGAGCTATAGGAGTGTGGACTCACTCTGAGTTGTAGGAGCCCTGTTGGGGTTCTGAGCTACTGTAAGATCTGAGGTGAAGAGAAGAAGTTAGGCCGAATCTAGCACACTGCTAGATAGGCGACGGGGGAAAGTGGATATACCCAGACCTTGGGGAACCACTATAAAAATCTGTGTGCAATCTGTGTTGTGGTAATTTTGTGAATCTGTGATGTGTTAGTTATAGAACTATCTGTTGTTAAGTAATTAATTGAATAGATTTGCTGCCTTAAAAAGAAAAAAGAATTACACCTATTCACCCCCCCCCCCCCCTCTAGGTGGTTAGACATTAATTCTTTAAGTGGTATCAGAGGGAGGTTGCTCAAAGAAGGACTTAACAGTCTAAATTAGATCCATAAGGCAGATTCAAGATCAAGAAAATGAGTTCAGGAGAAAATCATAAGGATCTAAATTCTATGAAATTACCCATATGTAGAAAGGAGATATTTGGAATATGGAAAGAAAGGGTCAGGCTGTTTATGGAGGCTTCTGATCCATGGATCTACATTACAGTAAAGGAAGGTCCTTATATTCCTATGAAGATTTCAGTTCTAGATGCAAACCAAAGAATTCCCAAGGATTATTCAGAGATGACCAAGGATGAGATCATCTTGACAACTATGGATAAAAGAGCCCAGAATATCATAGTAAGTGTCATAGATGATGCAACCTTTCAGAATTTGATTCACTGCAAGACCTCCAAGGAAATGTGGGATAATTTGATAGTCTACATGGAGGGTTCTGAAGAAGTCAGACAAGATAGAAAGTCTATGCTGAACCAGGAATATGAGAGTTTCAGACAAGGAAAGTCTGATAGTATAACTGAGTGTTATAAAAAGTTCTATAGAATAGTAAATGAGCTGATATCCTATGGAAGAATCTTCAGTACCTATGAACTGAATGATAAATTCCTAAGATCCTTAACAAAGGATTGGGACACTAAGATTTGTGTCATTAGGGAAGTGGCCAAACTTGCAGATATCTCACCTCCAACTTTGTTTGGAAAATTGCTGTCATATGAGATGCATTTGATGGCTAGGAAGGAGGAAGAGAAAAGTGCAAAAGGGGAGCATAGAGAAAAGTTTGTGGCCTTCAAGGTTGAAGCTACTAGGAAGAATAGGAGGATGTCTCCATCACCTCCTAAGATAGTTGCTGAAATTGCTTCAGATAATTCAGACAACCAAAGTTCAGACAGCAGTGACTCAGATGAAGACTTTGCTGCCTTCACAAGGCAGTTTCAGAGATTCCTGAAGAAGAAGCAGTGGAAGTCTAAGCCTTCCACATCTCAGCCTAAGGATGACTATTATCAAAAGAGGAAGTCATCCAGGAAGGACAGAAGCAGGTCTAAGCCAAGCAAATCTACAACATCCAAGATAGTTTGCTACTGCTGTAATAGGCTTGGACATGTTATGGTTGAGTGTCCAGATAAAAGAAAAGAGTCTGATGATAAAAGGAAGATTCAACACCTGTTAAAGAAATGAAGAATCTTGCTACTACCCAGACTGAGGAAAAGGCTAAAGCCAAGGTAGAGTTTGATAAGCAATTGCAGGAAGGAATAGCTGCTGTAAAAACAGCTATTCAGGACTCTCAAAAGACTATTTCTGCACAGCTGCTGAAGTTAAAATCTTTTTATAAAGATGGTGTAAATTTTCTGGATGAACAAATCAGATTTCAAAAGGATGACCTTATTTAAAGTTCAAACCATTCAAAGTCGTATCCAGGATTCGACGCTTGAAAAAGCTGAGTCCAAGATATCTTGGTCCGTTTGAAGTGGTGGAACGAGTTGGCGAAGCTGCCTATCGGCTAGCTCTTTCGGCAGAATTGAGTGGATTGCATGATGTGTTTCACATCTCAGTGCTTTGAAAAGCCGTAAAAGATCCAGCTAAAGTTATTGTGAATGATCGTGTATCGGTCGAATCTGGGGTAACGGCGAAGGTTAGGCCCATTCGGATCGAGGATAAAGCCGATAAGTAGTTGCGGAACAGGACAATCGGGATTGTCAAGGTCCGATGGGACAACTACGGTCGTGAGGAGCTAACATGAGAGTGGGAGCAGACCATGCGTGTTGAATTTCCCGAACTGTTTGTCTAAACTGGTTTAACATCTTTTGTTTTATGTTGTACATAACATAAAATGTTGTAACAAATTTTGTTAAAGAAAAGTTCTGTTATAATATCTTGGTTGCTGTTTCCTGAGTACTGTATGCAAATTTCGGAACGAAATTTCTTGTAAGGAGGGGAGGATTGTAAAACCCCAAATCGGTACAGATGTTTAGTCGACCTGGGATCGACGACGATCATCGCGCGGAGCTCGACGATGATCGTCGCGTGGAGCTCGACGAAGATCGTCGCGCGGAGCTCGACGACGATCGTCGCGCGGAGATCGTCGAGCTGAGATCGACGATTCTGGCCTGTTATCAGCCTTAATGCGGAGCAGTGTGTAACGGCCCAATTTTCTCTCAGCAGGCGTTTTTGGGTGACACGGCCTGGGATACGGGCGTGTCCCAGGGCGTGTCAAGCTGGGGTCGACGAGTTGGCCGCGAAGTCGACAAAATTTGGAGTCGACGGTCGTTGAACAGCGGACACGGCCTGCGACACGGGCGTGTCGCAGGGCGTGTTGAGGCCGTGTCGACGATCATCCTTGGTGTCGACGATTTTTTGCTCGACGATGTGTCAAGAGGGGGCACACGGCCCAGGACACGGGCGTGTCCCAGGCCGTGTCGTCGAGTGTCGAGATGTCGAGATCGTCGAGATCGTCGAGTGTCGAGATGTAGGCGTCGAGTGTCGAGAAGTTGCACACGGCCTGTGACACGGGCGTGTCACAGGGCGTGTCAATTTGGGTCGACGAACTCAGCCCGACGAAAGTTTCGACAGGGCATCTCTTCGTGCCGTGTCTAGGCACACGGCCTGGGTCACGGGCGTGTCACAGGCCGTGTGAAGTCTCGGGATGTTTTGGGATTATTTTCGCCAATGCACACGACCACAGACACGGGCGTGTCTGAAGGCATGTTGGGTGACACGGCCCATGATACGGGCGTGTCCCATGGGCGTGTCACTGGTATGGATAGGTCGGTTGACCACTGCTTGAGGCACACGGCCTGGGACACGGGCGTGTCACAGGCCGTGTCAGGACAAAATTAGTGTTTTTGGCAAAATCATGGCCGTCCATTCCTTCATCCTGGATCCAAAGGCTGAAAGGCCTCTAGCTTTCCTTAAGGTCGTGAATGAGAATGGATTTCTCATAGTGTATTTTGGCCTTCATCTTTCTACAAGCTTCGAGAGAGAAAAAGAGAGGAAGAAGGAGGAGGAGGAGGAAAGGGGGCTGGTCACCGGTGGTGCTGTAGTTTTCCGACGAGAAATCCGAAGCCGGCGTTGCGGAGGAAACGCTCTTACGAGTCTTTCAAGCAAGCTTTGAGTTCATGGCACCGAAGCGGTAGTCAAGGGTAACGACTTTTCTTCCTAGCCATGTGAAGGCTTCCTTTTAGCATATCTTTGTGATTCCCCCACCAAGCGGTGGCTGATTTTGGGAGTCGTTTGAGTGATTCATGAAATCCCCTTTGTTGGCATATAGATCCGAAAATGGAGTACGGAATAGGCATGTTATGTGAAGCCCATCTGGACAGATTGGTCTTGATTGGTGATGTTGCATACGAACCGGAGAAGACTCCGTGATAAACGTGTAGTTTAAGGAGTCAACGGGTTATGCCTGCGAAAAGGAGTAGCAGGAAGTACTGGATTGGTAGCCCAGGAAAAATAGCCATGTTATATTTTTGGGTCCAACCTGTGAATGAGGCACAGGAAGTACTGGTGTGACTAGGAAAGGCCCTTTGTGATGCTTGATGTCGTAGGGTGTCCACCTGTGAAGCGAGTAATAGGAAGTACTGGCATGGTAGCTAGGAAAGACCCCTGACATTTGTGATTTTGCGGTGTCCACCTGTGAAATGAGTCACAGGAAGTACTGGGAGGCACAGGAAAGACCCGCTGTTGTGATAAGGAAATGGGTATCGAGAAATACCCAGGCTTGAATTCCAAGAACAGGATTGGTGAGACCGACCTGCGCCTTTGATATAGCCATGAGTACGCTGTACTCGGAGAAGGCAAGGCGATTTGAGCAACGGGGGGTGGAGGATCCGACCTGCGCTATGTCTGTCCGACGTGTGACCAAAAGGTGCGGTCTGTTGGAGCGCATAGCAAGAGTCTTCGGCCTGCGCGCCATGACACAATGGGGGGCTATGGGCCATCCCGGTGTAGGAAGACTAACTCCGGCTGCACGTCATGGAGTAAATGCTCAAGAGATTTACCGTTGGGTTATGACCCTGATACGGTGGTGGGCAAGAGCTTTGCCAGAACACCAAGAATGTGCCCTGAGTGCATGGACCATTGGGCCAGGTGGCGAACGGTTGTGATGGCTTGTGTGCGTGAAAGCACATTTTGATGAGATATATTGCCATACTATGATATGATATGCCTGTAGGGAAGATTACCGCTGCCCCGAGAAAAGGGGTAGGGTCGTTATAATTTGGTCAGCTGAACGCTGACCGTTGCTTTTGTTTACCACCGTTGGTGGATTGTTCCTGTACAGGTGCTGGAGAGCCAAGCGGGACGCGTAAAGGCTGATGTTCATGCTGCTGTTGCTGCTACTGCTGCTAGCCCTTGAAGGCTATATGTGTTGCTTTTGTGTGTTTTCTTTTCATGTGGCCGGCCTGCGCGCCAATCTGTTTAGGCCACTGTTTGACAGCCATGTAAGGCCATAAGGCCAACTCTTTTTACTTGTTGTAAGACATTCCTTTATCGTATAAAATGTGGGGTTTTATATTTGGGCATTCATGAGGAGTTCAAGTTGAAGTCTAGGCTTCCGCTAGAATGCTTTGTGATAGGTACGATTGCGCTACTCTGGTATCATCCTGTACCTTCACCGCCTATTTTGTGATGTATACTGTGGGGCCCTGACCGGACCTTCTAGAATATACCATATGAACGGATGGGGTTGTTACATTTTTGGTATCGGTTGTTTTGGTCTTTCCCTCTCGAAGTCGTGACCGACTTCTGTTGTGGGGTGGCGAGCACGTCTTTGTGCAAACCAAAGTCTACGAATGAACTCCTGAATGTCCATAATAGGAATGCATATTGGTGTGTTTGAGGAACTTGTGTGTTCTTATTTTGTGTTGTTTGCTTGGGTACGACCACTAATGTGTGTGTCTTGTCCACCTTTAGGTGACACAAAGTGGAGCTGGGCCGTCTGAGCCCCAGCGTTCTGATGAAAGTACGACACCAGCCGCAGTGCCGACACCTCCACCGTCTGCGGAACATGTGCGTTTAGTTGCGGAGGCTTTATTTACCATGATCCAAGGCCAGCCACTTAGGGAGGAACAAGCGGCTGTGAGGCCAGAACAGGTGGCGGCAAGGCCTGAACCTGTAGTGGATGTGGCTCCTCGAGCAGCTGAGAAGCAGCTAACGCAGTTTATGAGTTTCCATCCTCCTATGTTCTCGGGAGCGGGAACTCCGACGCAGGCTGAGGATTGGCTATCGCGCGTCAAGTGAGTGATGACGACGATTGGAACGGCGGAGCATCAGAAAGTTACCTTAGTTACCTTCTTGCTTGAAGGAGAAGCTCGATTATGGTGGGATGAGATGGAGTTGCATCACTTGGCGGGTCGTCCTTTAACCCAAGTATCCATGGAAGAATCCTCCCGGCTTTTCCTAGCGAAGCACCTTCGTGCGGCTCAACGGATAGCGATGGAAAATGAATTCCAAAGGTTAACACAAGGCGATGGCAGTGTTGACGCATACCTGCATGAATTTACTCGCTTGGGGCGGTATGCGGGTTCTATATTTGCTCATGAGCAGAGGAAGACCAATCGGTTCTATGAAGGACTGAGGGACGAGCTGCGGTTCCTTGTGTCAAGTTCGGTGAACCAAGGTTTCCAAGCGTTGGTAGACACTGCGAGCGCGTTGGAAAAGGATATGAAAAGGGTGCAAGTGAAGAGAGCTTTGGCTGTGTCGCAACCGGAGTGGAAGGCGCCCCGATTGGGGAAACCATTTTATAGGAAGAGATGGGGCAAGAAGTCCAAGCCTAGTGGACAAGCTCCTTCATCAGTTGCAATGGGAGCAACGTCAGGGGCTACCTCCAAGCCAAATACTTGTATCTGCTTCAATTGTGGCCGGATGGGGCATATTGCGCGAGATTGTCGGATGCCGCCAAAGAGTGAAAAGAAGGCGGGAGCATCTTATGCGTAAAAAGGAAAGGCGGTGGTGGATTCCTCTGCCTCACAGGCGCAACCCCGGGTCTACAATCTTGGCCTGCAGGACGCCATCAAGTAGAGTGACGTGGTCACAGGTATGAGTTTAGTTTTGCATATGCTATTGTTTGTATGCTTTGCTTAGTACCCCTATGTTTGCGGTTTGTGTGTGTGACATGTTTGTCACAGGCTTTGTGCTGATTCGGGACACGCTAGCGCGAGCACTGTTTGATACGGGTACATCACATTCTTTTCTGTCTAGTGAGTTTATAACGCGGCTTGGGATACCCAGTCGTGTAAAGACAGATAGCGTCAGAGTGGTGTTGTCGAATGGCTGTTGGATGCTTGCGGATCAAGCTTGCGATGTGGCGGTTCAGGTTGGAAGTCGGGATTTCAGTTTAACTGCATTTGTTTTGCCAATATCGGAATTCGACGTGATTTTTGGGATGGATTGGCTTGAAGAGCAGCATGCCATGATTGATTGTCAGTCCAAAGAAATCACCTTGGGCCAGAATACCGAACAAGAGAAAACGTTCGCGGGTATGCGAGGAGTGGGCGGGACATTGATGTCTGCACTCCATGTAGTCAAAGCTGTTCGGCAGGGTGCGGAGTGTTACTTTGCACTGATTCATGCTGTTGAGCCTAAGGCCCATGTGAGTGAGGTTCCGATTGTGGCGGAATTTACAGATGTGTTTCCCACGGATCTCCTTGGGCTACCACCCCAGCGGGAGATTGACTTCACGATCGAGTTGGTGCCAGGTGAGAAACCTGTGGCCCGCTCGCCATATCGCATTGCGCCGAAAGAGATGGCTGAATTGAAGGTTCAACTGCAAGAAATGCTGGAGCAAGGGTATATACGCCCAAGTATGTCACCTTGGAGCGCGCCTGTGCTTTTTGTAAAGAAGACAGACGGTGGGTTGCGGTTGTGTATTGATTACCGTGAACTGAATAAGCTGACCGAGAAGAATAAGTATTCGATACCCTGGATTGATGAGTTATTCGATCAGTTGGTGGGCTCGACCGTCTATTCGAAGTTGGACCTGAAGTCTGGTTATTGCCAGTTAAGAATTCGGGAAGGTGACATTCCCAAAACCGCATTTGGAATGCGTTACGGGCACTATGAGTTCACTGTCATGCCATTTGGACTGTGCAATACGCCCTCGGTGTTTATGGATGTAATGCACCGTATTTTTCGTGAGTACCTAGATCTGTTTGTGATTGTGTTCATTGATGACATCCTGGTGTACTCGAAGTCGAAAGTTGAGCATGAGATTCACTTGCGGTTGGTGTTGAATACGTTGAGGCAAAATCAGCTCTATGTCAAGTTCTCGAAGTGCGAGTTTTGGCTATCGTCGGTGGCATTCCTAGGCCATGTGGTGAGTGGAGCGGGCATTGCAGTGGATCCAGCGAAGATAAGGGCCATACAGGAGTGGCCAATCTTATCTTCCGTGGCCGAAGTCAGGAGTTTTCTTGGACTTGCGGGCTACTATAGACGATTTGTAGAAAACTTCTCGTGGATCGCTTTGCTGCTAACCACATTGACGCGAAAAGATCAGAAGTTCGTTTGGACGCCAGAGTGCGCACGAGCTTTTGAAGAGCTGAAGATTCGGTTGACCACGGCGCCGGCGTTGTCTTCGCCACGTGGAACCGATGGATTTGTGATTTATAGTGATGCCTCAGGGAGCGGCTTAGTCTGCGTTCTTCTGCAGAATGGAAAGGTTATTGCTTATGGCTCACGCCAACTAAAGGTGCACGAGCGAAATTATCCCGTCCATGATTTGGAACTAGCGGCGGTAATTTTTGCACTCAAGTTATGGCGACACTACCTTTATGGAGTAAAGGTGGAGATCTATACAGATCACAAGAGCCTAAAGTACCTATTGGAGCAGAAAGACTTGAACATGCGACAACGAAGGTGGTTGTAGTTCCTTGGGGACTACACTTTCGAGATTCACTATACTCCCGGGAAAGGGAATGTTGTCGCGGATGCCTTGAGTCGGCGGGTTCCGGCTAGAGCAAATTGGTTACAAAGGCATGATGAACGTCTTATCCAGGAGCTGGAGGCATTGGAGATTTATTGTGTTGACAAGAATTCCACTGCCACTGCATGTTTGAACTGGACTGAGGTGCAATGTGACCTTGCAGACCGAGTTCGACGGGCAACGGAGTTGGATGAAGATCTCTTACGCTATGTGAAGGAAGGGCCAGAGGGCACATTCACCTGGAATGACGGTCTTTTGCGAAAGGAGGGCCGTTTGTGCATCCAGAATGTGGGGAAATTGAGGGAAGAACTGATGTATGAAGCGCATTATACAAAGTATTCCATTCACCCTGGGAGCACGAAGATGTTCAACGATATGAAGAAGCTATTCTGGTGTCCAGGGCTCAAGAAAGATGTTGCCCTTTATATCTCTAAATGCCAAACATGTGCGATGGTGAAGGCGGAATGCCAAAAGCCGGGCGGTTATTTGAAGTCACTGCCGATCCCAGAGTGGAAATTTGACGATATTTCCATGGATTTTGTGCACGGGTTGTCGAGATCGCAGCGAGGAAATGATTCCATTTGGGTGATTGTTGACCGGCTAACGAAAGTGGCACATTTTCTCCCAAACAGGCGGGATGATTCAGTTGAAAGTTTGGCAAAGTTATATGTTGACCAGATTGTGCGGCTTCACGGTGTTCCTCGGAGCATTGTAAGTGATCGAGATGGGCGATTCACGTCAAATGATTGGAGGCTAGTTCACCGACTGTTGGGCATGAAATTGACTTTCAGTATGGCCTTTCATCCCCAAACGGATGGCCAAACTGAACGTACCAACAGAACAATGGAGGACATGCTCCGAACGTGCGCCCTTGACTTCGGAAATAGATGGGAAGATCATCTCTATATGGTAGAGTTTGCATATAATAACAGCTACCATGCGAGCATTGGGATGGCACCATATAAAGCTCTATATGGAAGGAAGTGTCGTATTCCCTTGGCTTGGGTAGAAGCGGGCGAAGCTCGGATTTTTAAACCAAATGAGGTTGATGAAGCAAACACAACCATACAGACGATTCGAGAGAAGCTACTTATTGCTCAAGATTGACAAGCGAAGTACTACAACGCCAAGCACCGGAACGTGGAATTTGCGGTTGGCGATTGGGTCTACTTGAAGATCAAGCCATTCAAAGGTGTCTCCAGGATTCGACGATTGAAAAAGTTGAGTCCAAGATATTTGGGTCCTTTTGAAGTGGTTGAGAGAGTTGGCGAAGCGGCTTATCGGCTAGCTCTGTCGGCAGACTTGGGTGTATTACATGATGTATTTCACATCTCGATGCTTCGGAAGGCCGTGAAAGATCCAGCTCAAGTGATCGAGGATGATCGTGTGCCGATGGAGTATGGGCTAACAACGAAAGTTAGACCCATTCAGATCGAAGATCGAGCCGAGAAACAGTTGCGGAACAAGACGGTCGGCATGGTAAAAGTTCGGTGGGACAATTGTGGCTGTGAAGAACTGACATGGGAGCGAGAGCAAACCATGCGAGAAGAATTCCCCGAGCTGTTTTTGTAATCTGTAGAGAGGATGTTGTAACATAAAAATTTGCATGTTGCAACATTTTTCTTGCTGGTTACTTATTTCCTTCCTGTATCTGAATTTCGAGAACAAAATTTCTTATAGGAGGGGAGGATTGTAACAGCCCAATTTTCTCTCAGCAGGCATTTTTGGGTGACACGGCGTGGGACACGGGCGTGTCCCAGGGCGTGTCAAGCTGGGGTCGATGAGTTGGCCGCGAAGTCGACCAAATTTGGAGTCGATGGTCGTTGAACAGCGGACACGGCCTGCGACACGGGCGTGTCGCAGGGCGTGTCGAGACCGTGTCGACGATCGGCCTTGGTGTCGACGATTTTTCGCTCGACGATGTGTCGAGAGGGGGCACACGGCCCAGGACACGGGCGTGTCCCAGGCCGTGTCGTCGAGTGTCGAGATGTCGAGATCGTCGAGTATCGAGATATAGGCGTCGAGTGTCAAGAAGTTGCACACGGCCTGTGACACGGGCGTGTCACAGGGCGTGTCAATTTGGGTCGACAAACTCAGCCCGACGAAAGTTTCGACAGGGCGTGTCTTCGTGCCGTGTATGGGCACACGGCCTGGGTCACTGGCGTGTCACAGGTCGTGTGAAGTCTCGGGATGTTTTGGGATTATTTTCGCCAATGCACACGACCACAGACATGGGCGTGTCTGAAGGCGTGTTGGGTGACACGGCCCATGACACGGGCGTGTCCCATGGGCGTGTCACTGGTCTGGATAGGTCGGTTGACAACCGCTTGAGGCACACGGCCTGGGACATGGGCGTGTCACAGGCCGTGTCAGGTCAAAATCAGTGTTTTTGGCAAAATCGTGGTCGTCCATTCCTTCAGCCTGGATCCAAAGGTTGAAAGGCCTCCAGCTTTCCTTAAGGACGTGAATGAGAAAGGATTTCTCATAGTGTATTTTGGCCTTCATCTTTCTACAAGCTTCGAGAGAGAAAGAGAGAGGAAGAAGGAGGAGGAGGAAAGGGGGCTGGTCACCGGTTGTGCTGTAGTTTTCCGACGAGAAATCCGAAGCCGGCGTTGCGGAGGAAACGCTCTTACGAGTCTTTCAAGCAAGCTTTGAGTTCATGGCACCGAAGCGGTCGTCAAGGGTAATGACTTTTCTTCCTAGCCATGTGAAGGCTTCCTTTTAGCATATCTTTGTGATTCCCCCACCAAGCGGTGGCTGATTTTGGGAGTCGTTTGGGTGATTCATGAAATCCCTTTTGTTGGCATATAGATCCGGAAATGGAGTACAGAATAGGCATGCTGTGTGAAGCCCATCTAGACAGGTTGGTATGGACTGGTGATGTTGCATACGAACCGGAGAAGACTCTGTGATAAACGTGTAGTTTAAGGAGTCAACGGGTTATGCCTGCGAAAAGGAGTAGCAGGAAGTACTGGAGTGGTAGCCCAGGAAAAATAGCCATGTTATGTTTTTGGGTCCAACCTGTGAATGAGGCACAGGAAGTACTGGTGTGACCAGGAAATGCCCTTTGTGATGCTTGATGTCGTAGGGTGTCCACCTGTGAAGCGAGTAACAGGAAGTACTGGCATGGTAGCTAGGAAAGACCCTTGACATTTGTGATTTTGCGGTGTCCACCTGTGAAATGAGTCACAGGAAGTACTGGGAGGCCCAGGAAAGACCCGTTGTTGTGATAAGGAAATGGGTATCGAGAAATACCCAGGCTTGAATGCCAAGAATAGGATTGGTGAGACCGACCCGCGCCTTTGATATAGTCATGAGTACGCTGTACTCGGATAAGGCAAGGCGATTTGAGCAACGGGGGGTGGAGGATCTGACCTGCTCTATGTCCGTCCGACGTGTGACCAAAAGGTGCGGTCTGTTGGAGCGCATAGCAAGAGTCTTCGGCATGCGCGCCATGACACAATGGGGGGCTACGGGCCATCCCGGTGTAGGAAGGCTAAATCCGGCTGCACGCCATGGAGTAAATGCTCAAGATATTTACCGTTGGGTTGTGACCCTGATACGGTGGTGGGCAAGAGCTTTGCCAGAACACCAAGAATGTGCCATGAGTGCACGGACCGTTGGGCCGGGTGGCGAACGGTTGTGATGGCTTGTGTGCGTGAAAGCACATTTTGATGAGATATATTGCCATACTATGATATGATATGCCTGCAGGGAAGATTACCGATGCCCCGAGAAAAGGGGTAGGGTCGTTATAATTTGGTCAGCTAAACGCTGACCGTTGCTTTTGTTTACCACCGTTGGTGGATTGTTCCTGTACAGGTGCTGGAGAGCCAAGCGGGACGCGTAAAGGCTGATGTTCATGCTGCTGTTGCTGCTACTGCTGCTAGCCCTCGAAGGCTATATGTGTTGCTTTTGTGTGTTTTCTTTTCATGTGGCCGGCCTGCGCGCCAATCTGTTTAGGCCAATGTTTGACAGTCATGTACGGCCATAAGGTCAACTCTTTTTACTTGTTGTAAGACATTCCTATACCGTATAAATGTGGAGTTTTATATTTGGGCATTCATGAGGAGTTCAAGTTGTAGTCTAGGCTTCCGCTAGAATGCTTTGTGATAGGTACGATTGTGCTACTCTGGTATCATCATGTACCTTCACCGCCTGTTTTGTGATATATATTGTGGGGCCCCGACCGGACCTTCTAGAATATACCATATGAACGGATGGGGTTGTTACACAGTGACCCGTGTCAGGTGAATAGCGTGCGACCATTGAGCGGTGATTAACATTTTCAACTCCAAACTGAGACGTTGCTTGGTTTTGTTGATTGGATCAAGTGGCTTGGATAGAACCCAAGGCCTTATCTATAGAGGAATGGAAAGAGGAAAGTATTATTTCCTTCTCTCTCTCTCTCTCTTCCTTGCTGCCCGAGTTCTGGAGCAGAAACCATCGGCTGGTGATAGGGTTGCTTGCCGGAGAAGATCTTGAGGCCGAAAACAAGATCTGAAGCTATAATCGCGAAGGGGAAAGTGAGGCGATCATTTCCATCCGCATAGAAACGCTTTGACATGGCTCCAAAGAGAACGTCAAGAGTAACGATCTTTCTTCCTTGGATATATGAAGTCCTTAATTTGGCATATGCATGGATTTCCCCCACCAAAAGGTGGAATATTAAGGGATTTCCCTTGGGTTGATTCTGGATATCCGCAAGATGTCTTGCATGTAGATCCGGAAATGTGTAGTACGGAATAGACATACTATATGAAGCCCATCTCGACAGGTTGGTCTGGTTTGGTGATGTTTTAATATGCGTACCGGAGAAGTCTCTACGTCGACATGAGTATTTTGTGGAGTCGGTGGGTTATGCCTGTAAAGGGTAGTAGCAGGAAGTACTGGTGTGGAATTCCAGGAAAATACCCGCAACGTGCATGTGTTGTATGATATGAAAGGCCAGTATTTCTGGCACTGCAGGTGGCTGCAGGGATTTCTGGATGGTTTGTCCAGATAAGGTTAGGGCTGGGGACGGAAAGAGAGTTCTGTTGCTAACGCCGGGCGATGGTGAGTGTCACTGGCGATGGCTCCTAGCTAACCTGTGATTGTGAAGCCAGTCTTGAGGGGACAGTGTGGCTATTGGGAACTATGTGAGCTCTGAAAAAGGCTTCGTGTCGAACGGACAAGGGGATGCCGACCCGCATTAGTCTAGTCAATGAACTAACGATTTGAGCAACGGGCAAGGGCTGAAATGTATCCGCGTGATGATTGTCTAACTTGAGTGCCTGAAAACGTGGCTTCGTTAGGACCGTATCATGAGAGTCTTAGGCTTGCGCGCCATTAAGACTAAAGTCTCCGGCTGAAGGCCGTGGAGCGAAATGCTCAAGTTTGCCGTTGAGAATGGCGGTGGGACCCTGATTTTCCGGTACACCGAGAATGTGCCCTGAATGCAGGGAGCGTCGGGTCGTGTGGTTGATGTTTGTGATATATTGATGGTACGTGAGAGAACATCTTGTGATATATCTGCTTGTGAAATGTTATGCCTGCAGGGAAGGTTTGTCACTGCCCCGGGTAAGGGGTAGGGTCGTTATAAATTGGTCAGCTGAATGATGATCATTGCCTTGTTTGCCACCATGCAATGGGCTGTTCCCGTACAGGTGCTGGAGAGCCGAGCGGAAAATAATGGGTTGAAGCCCTTACTGTTACTGCTGCTGCTGCTGCACTGGCCCTCGAAGGCCAAAGAATGAAATTTTTTATGATTTTCATGTGTGACCGGTCTGCGTGCCAATGTATGGAATCCACACTTATAAAGAAAACATGTAAGACCTTAAGGCCAAACTATTTTGTGTATGTTGTATACATTCCCTTGTGATATATAAATGTGATGATTTATATATAGTGGACATTCAAGATCGTTGAGTTCAAGTTTAACACCTAATGCTTCCGCTAGAATGCTCTAAGTTAGGATGCGAATAGTTTTTGATATTAACATGTAACTTTGCTGTCTGTTTGTGGCATATGGTGTGGGGCCCCGGCCGGACCTTCTATTATATGTCATGTAATGGATGGAGATGTTACATGCCAAATCCTGGACACTCCCTTGAAGGGTTTGATTTTCAAATATACCCAATCGCCAACTGCAAATTCCACATTTCGGAGTTTGGCGTTGTAATATTTTGCTTGCCTATCTTGGGCCATTACCAGCCTCTCTCGAATAGAGTGTATAGTCGAATTTGCCTCTTTGACTTCCTTACACTTGTAGAGCTTTGACTCGCCTATTTCCGCCCAAGCTAATGGTGTACGACATTTCCTATCATACAAAGCTTCAAATGGTGTCATAATTATACTAGCTTGATAGCTATTATTGTAGGCGAACTCCACCATATAGAGATGATCTTCTCATCTCTTCCAGAAATCCAAGGCGCACATTCAGAGCATGTCCTCCATTATTTTGTTGGTCCTCTCAGTTTGGTCATCCGTTTGTGGATGAAAGGTCGTACTGAATTGTAATTTTGTCCCCAACAATTGATGGATTAGCCTCCAATCATTCGAAGTGAAGCACAATTTCGATCACTTACGATGCTGCTGGGAACACCATGTAATCGTACTATTTGCTCAACATAAAGCTTTGCCAAAACTTCCACCGAATCGTCCCTCTTATTCGGAATGAAGTGAGACACGTTCGTTAACCGGTCCATGATCACCCAAACTGAATCGTTACCGCGCTGAGATTTCGACAAACCGTGCACGAAATCCATTGAAATATCATCAAACTTCCATTCCGGAATAGGTAGCGACTTCAGGAAACCGCCAAGCTTCTGGCATTCAGTTTTCACCAAGGCACACGTATGACATTTAGTCACGTAAAGTGCTATGTCTTTCTTCATGTCCGGACACCAGAATAGATTTTTCATGTCATTATACATTTTTGTGCTCCCTGGGTGAATTGAGTACTTCGTAAAATGAGCTTCATACATCAATTCATCTCTTAACTTACTCATCTTCGGGACACACAAACGAACATCTTTCCGCAAAATCCCATCATCCCAGGAGAATTGTCCATTTACTCCATCCACTGCATAGTATTGCAAACTTTCATCAAGTTTTGTTGAACGCCAAACCCTGTCTGCAAGGTCATATTGTACCTCCATCCAGGTCAAACACGCATTTGCTGTGAAATTATTGTCAACACAAGAAATCTCTAAAGCTTCCAACTCCTGGATCAGACGCTCATCATGCATCTGCAACTAAGTTGCCCTTGTCGGAGTCCTATGACTCAAGGCATCTGCGATGACGTTTCCCTTCCCTGGAGTATAGTGAATCTAGAAGGTGTAGTCCCCGAGGAACTCCATCCACCTTCATTGTCGCATGTTAAGATCCTTCTGATCCAATAGGTATTTTAGGCTCTTATGGTCCGTGAATATATCCACCTTCACGCCATATAAATAATGACGCCACAGTTTAAGTGCAAAAATCACCGCCGCCAACTCCAAGTCATGGACGGGATAGTTCCGCTCATGCATTTTCAACTAGCATGAGCCATAAGCGATCACCTTGCCAAACAGAAGAAGAACGTAGACTAAGCCGCTCCCTGACGCATCAATATAAATTCCAAAGGTGTTCGTACCACATGGCGATGTCAAGATGGGCGTCGTGGTCAAGCGACTTTTCAGCTCTTCAAAGGTTCGCACGCACTTCGACGTCCAAACGAACTTCTGATCCTTCCTCATTAGTGTGGTAAGAGGCAAAGCGATCCATGAGAAGATTTTTACGAAACGTCTGTAGTAGCACGCCAGTCCAAGGAAACTCCTGACTTTGGCCATAGAAGACAACACTGGCCACTCTCGTATGGCCCTTATCTTTGACGGATCTACCGCAATGCCCTCTCCACTCACCATATGGCCAAGAAAAGTCACTGACGATAGCCAAAACTTACACTTTGAGAACTTGGCGTAAAGCTTATTCCTCCTCAGGGTGTGCAACACCATCCATAAATGGTTCGCATGATATTCTTTAGAATGAGAGTACACTAGAATGTTGCCGATGAAGACGATCACAAACAAATCCAAGTACTCTCGAAATGTTCGATGCATTAAGTCCATGAACACCGATGATGCATTTGTTAGCACAAACGACATTATAGTGAACTTATAGTGACTGTAGTGTGTTCCAAACACTGTCAATATCATCTTCCTGAATCCTCAACTGCTAGTACCCAGACTTCAAGTCCAGTTTAGAATAGACGGTTGATCCCACTAGCTGATCAAACAAGTCATCAATTCAAGGTATTAGATACTTGTTCTTCTCTGTCAACTTATTTAACTCGCGATAGTCAATGCAGAATCGCAAGCTACCATCCTTCTTTTTCACAAAGAGAACAGGTGCGCTCCAAAGTGACATACTTGAGCGTATATATCCCTGTTCTAGCAACTCTTGTAGTTGCACTTTTAGTTACGCCATTTCCTTCGGCGCTACTCGATATGACGAGCGGACCATAGGTTTTGCACCTGACACCAACTCAATCGAGAATTTAATATCTCGTTGTGGTGGTAACCCCGGAAGCTCCTTCTGAAACACATCAACATACTCCGAAACAATCAGAACATCACTCACACTATTTTTTGGCTCAACCACCTCAATAAGCGTGAAGAACAACTCTGAACCTTTCCGAACAGCTTTGACCACTTGGATAGCAGAAAACAATGTCCTGCTCGATCCTCGCATCCTAGCGAATGTAGTCTCTTGTTCGGTGTTCTGTCCTAGCATGACCTCCTTTGAATTGCAATCTATATAGGCACTCTGCTCCGTGAGCCATTCCATACCAAAGATCACATCATATTCTGATATTGGCAGCACATATGCTTCCAATCCGAAATCCAGACTTCTTATCTGTACCTCCACAAAGAAAGCTCTATCTGCATGCATCACACATCCGTTTGGTAAAAACACTTTCACACTATCTGCCACTATACAAATCGGCACACCGATCCGTGACACGAAGTCCACAGATAGAAATGAATGTAAAGCACCCGTATCAAATAGTGATCTTACTGGATAGTCCCGAATCAAGATAAAGCCTAATACAAACACATCATACACAAGCTACATACAAGGTATGAAATATCAACAACAATAACTAAATATCTTAACTCGTACCTGTGACAACGTCACTTTGCTTTATGGTCTCATGTTGGCCAAGATTATATACTCGGGGTTGTGCCTGGGATGTAGAGGATTCCACCACTGTCTTTCCCTTTTCCGCATAAGATGCTCATGTCTTCTTCTCACCCTTAGGCGGACCAACCCGACAATCATGGGCTAGATGACCCCCCTTACCAAAAGTATAGCAAGCATGAGTGTCTTGCCTAGAAGTTGCTCCAGATGCAACACTCAAGGGAGCATGTGAAGAAGACTTGGATCTCTTACTCCATTTCCTTCGGTAGTTTGGTTTTCCCGAGTGCGGCGCTTTGAACTCAAGCTTTGTCACATCCAAGTCCCTCTTGCCCTATACCCGCTTCATATCTTTCTCCAACGCACGAGTTGTATCCACCAACGCTTGAAACCCCTAGTTCACCAAACTCGAGAGCAGGAATCTCAGCTCATCTCGCAACCCTTCATAAAACATACTGGTTTTTGTTGCAGTATGGAGACCGGGCGGTCTGGCGGTTTGTCTGGTGGTCTAGCGGCTTCTCCCAGTGGCTTGGTAGTCGGGTTGTTGATGATTGGTGTCTGGCGGTCTGGCGGCTTCTCCCAGCGGCTTGGTAGTCGGGATATTGATGATTGGTGTCTGGAGGTCTGACGGCTTCTCCTAGCGGCTTGTTATGGCAACTTGAAGATATTGTCGGGTTGTCTTCAGCACATTGTAGTTGTCGGGCGATTAGTCTAACCGCGCGGCTTATGCGGCTTGTATAGATGCTTGTTCATGTAATTATTAGTCTCACATTGCTTATTTTTAATCTCTCTTCTCTCCTCCATTCTATAAAAGGGAGGTCATACCTTTGTAATAGATACCTTTTTAGATAATAAAAATTTTATTACTCCAAATTTTCGGTCTACTTGTTTTCTGTTCGCACATGGTA
The DNA here is from genome assembly GCA_039583875.1 of Platanthera guangdongensis. Taxonomy (NCBI): domain Eukaryota; kingdom Viridiplantae; phylum Streptophyta; class Magnoliopsida; order Asparagales; family Orchidaceae; genus Platanthera; species Platanthera guangdongensis. The sequence continues at coordinate 165,258,651 of CM077147.1, forward strand.
TTAGAGGTCTCGATCTTTTCCTCTTGATTCTGTGAGCTCTCTTTGTCCGCACTACCTGTCCGTATGGCTTGATCCTTCTTCTTGCGACCTGTCTTCGCGACTTGTTTCTTCCACCGATTTGCGCCCTGTTCGTGCGACTTCTTTCTATACTTATTGTTGCTCTTTTGTGTGTGCGACCTCTCTGATTCCACTTTCTTCTCGCCGCGACCTGTTCTTAAGTCACCACGACCCGTGCTTAGTCGCCGCACACTTCTTTTCTAGTCGCTCTTGTTCTTAAGTCACCACGACCTATTTTTAAGTCGTCGCGACCTGTTCTTATTTCTCGTAACCTGTTCTTCTTACCGTGACCTGTGCTTATTCATCATGCCCTCCTTTTCTAGCCATGACTTGTTCTTCTCGCTGCTCTCTGCTTTCTTCTATGACAACCTCAGATATCTCTACCACCACTACTCTCATTGTCGCTCCTCCTCCTACTCCTCCTACACCTTCGGGCAACCTTGGCACCATTTCCAAACTCATCGGTCCCAACTACCCGGACTGGAGTGTCTCCTTCACCTTCCTTCTCCGCTCTCAACGCAAACGTCATCATCTCACTGATGACCCTCCTCTACAAGACCCTTCTCTTTTTGATGATTGGGATGCCAGCGACGCTCTTGTCCGCACATGGTTGGCTAACCGTCTTTTTGATGAATGCCTACCCGTCATCCGTCATGATGAAATGGTCAAGGCTGCTTGGCTTCATCTTGCCGCTCTCTACTCCAAGCGGGCTCAGATGTCTCGCATTTATACTTTGTATGTGGACCTCTTTGCTCGTCCCTCCATGTCTCCTGTTGCTACTTACCAATAAGTTCAGGCTCTTGGAGCCGAAATTCTCCAGAATCGTCCCTTCTCTGCGGATCTGGCTGAGCAACACAAACACTTCCATGAGCTTCTGATTGTATACTACCTTCTACGATTTCCTGAGTCTTATGATATGATTCGTCAACAGATCCTTGGCGAGGCGGATTCTCCCACCCTAGATGCCATTGCTGTCCGCATAGTCGTGGTTACCTCTCTCCTACAATGCCCGATGTTATCCTCCCCTCCTCAACCAGACAACTACGCTCACCAGACTCAGCGGAGTGGCTCTGGTGGCCGCAGCCACCAATCTGGCGACCGCGATGCTTCCCGTTTTCTTTGCTCTCATTGTGGCCGCACCGGCCATACGGTTGACGGCTGCTGGAAGAAGCATCCTCATCTTCGACCAACTGGGGACGCTTCCACCTCCACTTCGAAGCCATCCGCCTCGGTGGTCACGTCTTCAGGTAATACCCACGTCGCTACTCAAGGTAAATGACTAATCGACTCTGGTGCTACTAATCATATGATCGTCAATCCGCAGTGTTTTTCTCTCCTAGAATAGCATGATCGGTTGCCCCCGGTCTTCATTGCAGACGGCTCTCCCTCACCGGTCAATGGAACGAGAGTGGTTCAAGTCACTCTATCTCTTCGCTTGGCGGACACCCTCTACATGCCCAAGTTCCCTTGCAATTTGTTATCTATTACTTCTCTTTGCAAGCAACTACAGTGCTTCATCACATTCACTTCTACTTCTTATTAATTTCAGGATCCGAGCTCCAAACGGACGATTGTTATTGGGACTGAGAGTGGCGCCCTCTACTTCCTCGACAACGTTTCTGCACTGTCTGTCTTCTCCTCCTCTTCTACTGATCTTCTCCAGTGACACCTTCGTCTTGGTCATGCTCCTCCACGACTTCTTCATCAGCTTCTTCCCCACCTTCCTCAGTAGAGTCCTCCTCTCAACTGTGATGCATGTCAGATTGGCAAGCATCACCGCTCCTTCCCACCAAAGCAAGATCGCGGATCTTCCCGACCGTTTGACTTAGTTCGCTCTGATATCTGGGGTCCTGCTCCTACCCTCACCGTAGGTCGGGGTAGTTCATATTTTGTAACTTTTATTGATGATTTCTCCCATTGTACTTGGGTGTATCTCTTTAAAGATCGCTCTGAATTATTCAATATATGAACATCTTTTTATTTTATGATTAAGAATTAGTTTGATGTCTCTATTAAAATCTTTCGCTCTAATAATGAAAAAGAATATCTGAGTCATGATTTTTTCTCTTTCTGTATAACACATGATATTGTTCATCAAACTAACTGTGTATATAACTCACAGCAAAATGGTGTGGCAGAACGCAAAAACTGTCACATATTTGATGTCGCGCGCACTCTGTTGTCTCAAATGTAGGTTTCTCGCTCCTATTGGGGCTATATTGTTCTCGTCTCCTGCTATCTTATCAATCGCATTCCATCCACCATTCTCCACGGCAAAACCCCCCTTCTTCATTCTCTATCCGTACAAGGATCTGTTTCCTCTCCCTCTGCGTGTTTTTGGGTGCACAGCATATGTGCACTCTCCCTCAGCCACACGTGACGAACTCTCACCACGGGCCACCAAATGTGTCTTTCTGGGGTACTCTACCACTTAGAAAAGTTATTGTTGCTTTGACCCGGTTTCCCTCAAGCAGTTTGTCTCTGCGGACGTCACCTTCTTTGAAAATGCATTCTACTTCTCGCACGACTCCTCTTCTCCTCTAGATGTTCCTCCTTCTCATACCACCCCTTCCGTCCCCTCTACACCTAACGAGATTCCTCCACCTCCACCATCTCCACCGTGTCCACCTCCCGAGATATCTCCCTCCTCTCCACAACTATCTCTCTCTACTCCCGGGCCAGCTCTCTCCGCCACGGATGCTCCGAAAATTGAGGAACATACTGACCTGGATCTTCCCATTGATCTTCGCAAAGTGGTGCGACATGTACCCAACACCCACTAGCTGCTATTGTTTCTTATGATCATCTAACTCCTTCTCGCAGGGCGTTTGTCTTGGCTATCTCTGCCACTACCACTCCTCGCACCTACCAGGAAGCCCTTACTATTCCTCATTGGAAGACTGTCATGGATGAGGAAATGACTACTCTCACTGAAAGGGGTACATGGACCCTTGTTCCTCCTCCTTTGGGCACTGATGTGGTTAGATGTTGCTGGGTCTTTGTTGTGAAGTTCCATCCGGACGGCAGTGTGGATCGATACAAGGCCCGCCTGGTCTCCAAAGGCTTTACTTAGACTTATGATGTTGATTACTTTGATACATTCCCTCCCGTTGCTCATCTCAGCATCATTCGAGTTCTTCTCTTTGTGGCTTTCAACAGGAATTGGACCATTTCCTAGCTGGATGTCAAGAATGTCTTTCTCTATGGTGATCTTCAGGAGGACGTTTACATGGAGCAACCTCCTGGGTATGTTGCTCCGTAGGAGACATGAGTATGTCGGCTGAAGAAGGCCATCTATGGCCTAAAGCAAAGCCCTCGGGCTTGGTTTGACAAGTTTAGCAGCATTATTACGGCCATTGGTTTTGTAAGAAGTTCAGTCGATCACTCCTTATTCATCCGCAAAACCTCCTCTGGTATGGTAGTTCTTGTTGTACATGTGGATGATATTCTTCTAACTGCGATGGCCAGGCTGGGGTAGCTTTGACAAAGAAACACCTCCGTCAACACCGGGTCACTAAGGATATGGGCTCCCCCAAGTACTTTCTAGGGATTGAAATCTCTCAGAAGCCCAACTCTTTGTTCCTCTCCCAACGGAAGTATGCTCTTGATTTACTAAAAGAGGCAGTGGTGACTGGTGCTAAACCTGCCCGATGTCCCATGGCTACTAGAGAACACAAAACTTGGATAGATGACTCGCCTCCTCTATCTGATACTACGAGGTACCAGCGTCTGGTGGTCAAACTTATTTATATCACGGTGACCAGACCCGACATCTCATATGTTGTAGGGAAGGTTAGCCAATTCATGCAAGCTCCTAGTGAGTGTCATCTATAGTCTGCCCTGAGGATATTGGAGTATATCAAAGCAACACCAGGGAAAGGATTACTTTTTCAGAAGAATGGTCACTTGAGGGTTGAAGCGTACTCAGATTCGAGTTATGTCGATGATAAAGGAGACTGCAAATCAACATCGGGCTTTTGCACATTTGTTGGAGGAAATCCTTGTGAGCTAGCAGAGCAAGAAACAGTTTGGTGTCTCCAAGTCTAGTGCAGAAGCGAAATATCGTAGCATGGTGTCGACCACATGCGAGTTAAAGTGATTACGGGCTCTCATGCTTGACTTAGGAGAGGTATACAACTATCCTCTTCCTATGTTTTGCGACAACAAGGCCGTGATATACATCTCCAAAAATCCGGTCTTTCATGAGAGAACAAAACACATAGAAGTCGACTATCATTTTATTCGAGAAGAGATTTTGAAGAAACAGATTTGCACTCTGTTCGTTACTTCTGACAACGAGTTGGCAGGTATCTTCACCAAGTCGGTGTCCGCATCCTTTTTCACATTTGCAATGTTGAAGTTGGTGACCGGGCGGTCTGTCTTGGCGGGTTGAAGACCGCGCGGTCTGGCGGTTTGACTCGCCGGCTTGTAAACCGGGCGGTCTAGCGATCTTCACAGGCGACCTCTCTGCTTCTCTTGTTGTAGCCGTGCGGTTAGTCCTTCTGTCTAACCGCGCGGCTTGTGCGGTTTACTTTGTACAGTCCGCTTAGCTTGTAAATTTTTAGTCTCACATCTCTTATTTGTATTCTCTCATCTCTCCTCCATTCTATATAAGGGAGGGCATACCTTTGTAATAGTTACCTTTTTTGGATAATAAAGTTTCAATTATTCAAAACTATACCTGTTTGTTTCTACGTGTTCGCTACTTTTAACATGGTATCAGAGGGCACGGTCATTTCCTCCTGATTCTGTGCGCTCTCTGTTGTTCGCGGCTTGTTTTCCGCTTCCTGCGACCTATTTCGCGACTTGCCTTCTCTTCTGTCTGCTGCCCTGTTCGCGCGGCTTGTTTCTGTCCGCTGCCCTGTTCGCGCAGCTTGCTTCTTCTTGGTTCTCTTCTCCTTCTGCTATTCGTCGCAGCGACCTGTTTCCTTGTCGCCGCGCTCCTTGGTCTTTCCTGCCTCTCCGACTTCCTAGTCGTTGCGGCCTTGTCTCTACCCGCTGCGGACTTCTTCTCCCTGTCCGCTTTTGCTTTCCCCTTTTCCGCTTGTCTCTATACTCGCGGTTTGCTGCTGTGATCTGCCTGACCGTGCGGGTTGTTCCTATCTCACCTGCATCTTGGTCGCGGTCACCTGCTCTTCTCCTCTCTTCTGTTCGCTCGGCCTTTTCAGTCCGCGCGACCTCTTTCCCGCTGTGCCTTGTTCTGCTTCCTCGCCGCCCGTGTTCGCGCGGCTTCTTCCCTATAACCCGCTGCGGTTTCACGCGGGTTGCTCTCCTTTCCTCTCCCCGCGCCTTTCTCTCTGTTCGCGCGGATTCTTCCTTGTTTGAGCGGCCTCTCTGCCTTTCTTCCTTTAGCCGCTCCTGTTTGTTAGTCGTCGCGACCTCCTGGTTCAGTCGCGCGGCTTGTGCTCTGCACCTTGGTCGTGGCCCTTCTTGCCGCTGGTGTGCTGTCACCGAGACCGCTGCAGTTTCTTCTTCCTCCCTTCGTGGCTTTCATATCCTCCTCCAAGCCATTCGCCTCGGTTGTCACGTCTTCTGGTCGTGCCCACGTTGTTACTCAGGGCAAATGGCTGATCGACACTGGTGCTACGAATCATATGACCGGCCATCTCCCGTGTTTCTCTCTCCTAGAAAAACATGCTCGCTTGCCCCTGGTTATTCTCGCTGACGGCTCTTCATCACCAGTCCATGGAACAGGGATAGTTCATGTCACTCCGTCTCTTCACTTGGCGGATACTCTATACGTGCCCCAGTTCCCGTGCAACTTATTATCTGTTACCTCTCTTTGCAAGCAATTACAGTGTTCTGTCACATTTACTTCTACTTCTTGCTCTTTTCAGGATCCGGACTCCCAATGGACGATTGCTACTGGGACTGAGAGTGGCGGCTTATACTTCCTGGACAACATTTCTGCTTTTTCCACCTTCTCCTCCACCTCCACAGATCTTCTCCAATGGCATCTCCGCCTTGGTCATGCTCCTCCCCGTCTTCTTCGTCAACTTCTGCCTCACCTTCCTCCTCAAAGTCCTCCGCTCAACTGTGAGGCCTGTCAGCTTGGCAAGCATCACCGCTCCTCCTTCCCTCCAAAGCACGTTCGTAGCTCTACCCGTCTGTTTGATCTTATCCACTCCGATATCTGGGGTCCTTCTCCTACACTTACCATTGGTCGGGGTAGTTCCTATTTTGTCACGTTCATTGATGATTTCTCTCGCTGTACGTGGGTGTATCTCTTAAAAGATCGCTCCGAATTATTCTCTGTATGGACATCCTTCTATATCATGATCAAAACTCAGTTTGGTGTTTCTATCCAAGTTTTTCGATCTGATAATGCCCAAGAATATCTCAGTCGTGACTTCTCTACATTCTGCATGCAAAATGGGATTCTTCATCAAACTAGTTGTGTCTATACTTCACAACAAAATGGTGTGGCCGAACGCAAAAACCGTCACCTCCTCGATGTCGCTCGCACCTTGATGACCCAGATGCATGTTTCTCGCTCCTATTGGGGCTATGCTGTTCTCCTTGCCTACTACCTCATCAATCGCATTCCCTCCACGATTCTCCACGGCCAAACCCCGTTCTCCATTTTGTATCCGGGCAAGGAGCCGTTTCCTCTTCCTCTCCAAATCTTTGGATGCACTGCCTTTGTTGAAAGGGGAAACTAGATCTGATATACTCTAGAGGGGGGGGGGGGGTGAATAGAGTATATGGTGCTTTTTTTAAAAAAAAAACACAAAGAAAACTTTTTGTAAAGCTTTACAACAATTGTTGTAATGAGTGTAAGCAGGGAAGCAGAAATAAAACTAAGCTATGCAGATATTAAGCACAAGAAAATCTAGGCCAGAAATAAAAAGGAAACATGCAAAACCAGATGACACAAGGAAATATAGTGGTTCCCCAACTTGGGTACATCCACTCTTCTACCACCCTAGGTAGGAATCCACTGCAGGATGAGTTGATCAGGTGTCCTGGGCACCAATGAGCTTTTGATAAGGTGCTCAAAAACCAAATCAGATTTTTTGATCAGGTGTCTTGCCACCAATGAGCTTTTGACAAGGTGCTCAAAAACCAGCTTCAAACTTTTGAAGGGAGTTTGAAAAACCCTTTACAGAATGGGGGTGAGAGAGAGATGACAGTCTTCTCTTTCTCAAGCAACTGAGAAGACTATGTGGATTCAGTGATGTTGTCAAAGCTCCCCCTGAGTCCTTGAAATCTTCAGGAAGATGAGCTTTGCTGAGGGTGATAGGCCTTCAAAGATAGATCTCCAGCAAAAGATGATTTCAGCAAGCTGAAATGTTGAGTGTCTGGAGTCTTGAGATGATGTTGGCCTTGAACACTTGAGAGCTGAAGAGATCTGAAGAATGTTTGAAAGCTTGATCTCTTGATGAGTGTTCTTCTGAATTCTTGTTGACAGAAGATTGAGAGAGTCTCTGTGTATAGAGAGGTGTCCTCTACTTGTCTATCTCTATTCTCTTTTTCTTGTCTATCTTCTATCTGATTAAAAAACATTCTGTCTTTTATTCTCTGAGTCTGAATAGAAAATTGCTCTGTCAAAGATAGCCGTTGGTCTGAATTAATTACAGCCTTAATTGCATAAAATGTTCTGAAGGAAAGTCCACTGAATTATTCCTTGAAAAATCCCTTGAAACTTGCTCCAGAAGTAAATGAAAACGGCTGGCAGATCTTCTGAATTAAATGCAGAATAACTTCTATCTGATTTGAATTTGAATTCTGAAAGATAACTGAAATCGTCGAACTGAGCTCTGCTATCGTCGAGCTGAGCTCAGCGAACTGGAAAAAGCAAGCAGCAAAGAAATCGTCGATCTGAGCTCAAAGATCGTCGACCTGAGCTCAGCGATCGTCGAATGGAGTTCGACGATATTGAGAAGTTGAGCTCAGCGATCGTCGACCGGAGCTCGACGATATTATGAGGGTTGAGCTCAGCGATCGTCGAATGGAGCTCGACGATCTGTCAGTAGTTGAGCTAGACGATCGTCGACCGGAGTTCGACGAAACGTCGTGCTGAGCTCGACGATTTGGACTTAGTCTCCAGAAAAATTTGGGTCTTCAGGACAGCTTCCAAACCTAGACTCCTGATCCCTTAGACTCAATTCTAATTGACCTATAATCTATACAGAAGGTCAAAACATAAATCCTAGAGACATAGTGATCCTGACCCAAATTAGTAATAGGGTGTTCCAACAATCTCCCCCTATTTGGGTTAGGAAAACTATTTACAGACTTTGAAAAACAAACAACATCATTCAGTCAGAAAAACATAAAACAACAATAACAAGACACAGAGCAGAACCATCACAGAGATATATATATATATGTGTTATCCAGATAGCAGTTAGAAGAACCAAAAGTTGTCACCTTACAGAGTTACTCCTTTTCTTTGCCTTTTACCATTTTAATTTCTCTGTTGGGATCTAAAGCTTGTTGTTTGGATCTGGTATCATCAGCTGCACCCAAATAAATTTGCTTTGAAGCCCTGAGAACCACTGCAGCTGGATGCAACTCCATGTACCTGTCTGCATCAAAAAACTTGCTGGAGGCATATCTCTCTAATTCTTTTTGCCTTTGTTCTGACATGGTAGATATGTTGGAAGTGTCTAGCCCTTGTTCTTTTGCTTTCTTGATCTGATCTAAGGCAGCCAGCTCTTTCATTCTTGCAGTCCAAGCCATAGGATTTTTCTCAGGATCCTCAAAAGGAACAGGTGGCTCATACCTGTTGGAAGTAGTTTCTTGAGGAGTCCTGGCAGTCACTGTATCTTTGAGCTTGTAGGGAAAAGGACCAGAAGATGTGTCAGATGGAACATGTCCTCCCCTTGAGTAAGGATGCTGCCTGGAGTGTCCTTTAGAGTAAACCTGAGTTTCTCTTTGGTTACCCCTATATCCTCCCCTTCTAGAGTAAGACCCCCTAGACTGGCTTTCCCTTTGATAAGTTCTTGCATGAGGTTGGTAGGGAGCCTGGCTTCTAGCAGGGCCTGATCTTGCAGAGCTGCCACCTGCACCTGCATCAGGTGGAGGTGGTGGAGGAGGATGAGGGTGCTTGAACTGAGTGGAATCTTTTTCATATTTCCTCTTCTTTTTCATAGCCTTTAACTGATTCTTAGAGAATTGCATCCAATGCTCAGTGATTGGGCAATTGTGCAGAATATAGTAGGGGACATCATTGTCATCTCTGACTTTGGCAGGAGGAACTCTCTTCAAGGCCTTACTTCTTGCCTTTCTTTTCTTTGCAATTGTGGCAGATGAGTCATCAGAAGCAGTATTATAATCCTCAGATTCAGAACTTTGTGCATCATACAAGGCATCAAGCTGTTTCATCAAATCTTCTTTCAGTTTAACAGCAGCTGATGGAGCAACAGATACAGAAGCAGGAGGAGCAACAGAAGCAGCAGCAGATGAAACTATAGGTACTGGAGCAGCAGAAGTTACAACAGATATTGCTTCAGGAATGAGGGCAGCAGCAGCAGCTTCAGAAACAACAACTTCTACAGTAGGCTCAAAAGCAACAGCCTCTGTCATCAAAACATCCTGAGATGAGGGCTCAGCAGAAACAGTGACTTCAGCAGCAGATATAACTTCAGAGGTAGACACAGCATTGTCTTCAGCAGCAGCAGCAGCAGCAGTAACATCAGAAGCAGCAGTCACTGACAGAAGAAAATCAGAAATGATTCTGGGGTCACAGCAGGAGAAGGGCACTAGAGCCTTGGACAAATCTTCTGACTGGGCAGCAAGAACCTCTGGAGGCTGGACAGGATATGGCTCTGGGAGGCAGCAGAAGTAAGCAGTATCAAAAGTAGATAGCAAGGACCTTAGGTCTATTGCTAGTACTGGTGTAGCAGCAGCAGCAGAATCAGACACAGCAGCAGTAGCAGCAGAAACAACAGCAGGGGCAGCAGCAGCAGCAACAGCTTCATAGGGCATCTCCCCCTGCCTGGATGCAGATACCTGTGCATCAAGGCACACTGCTGGGGGTGCTGCTAGAGGAGCAAGGAAGGAGGAAAGCCTGGCAGAGAGAGCTGCCACTGATTGTTGTAGAGGAGCTAAAGAGGCCTCCATGAGAAGAGAGAGCCTAGGTGCAAGGAGCTCATACAACTGATCAGCAAGGGCTGGGAGATCTACATGCTCAATGAGAGGAGCAGAGGTAGAGGGTTGAGGGATGGCTGAGGAAGCTGGAGGAGGGCTGAAGGGTGGAATGAATGGCTCAGGAGAGGGGATGGTAGAGATGGAGGATAGAGGGATGGATGTGGAGGGAGTGAAGGTGGGTTGATCAATAATCTGGTGGAGAAGGTCTTGGAAAGATGTGGAGGAGGATGGCAAATCTGGAGGAGAGGAGGGGGAATCATCCATGTAGGATTCATCCAGGAGAGTGAAAGTTGGAAGGAATGGGGATGAGGTGACATCTGGAGGGGGATAAGAGAATAGGGGATGGAAGTGGTCTGCTGGTGGAGAGGAAATTGTTGCTGGAGATGGAATAGAAGTTGGAGATGGGCTGGAGATGGTAATTGTGGAGGTGGCTGGAGAGGTGGATGGAGCTGGAGGTAGGGTTGAGCTTGGAGGAGGAGAAGCAGCAGCACTAGCAGCAGGCAGGTCCTCTGCAGGGGCAGAGGCCTGGGGTGGAGTGACTCTTAGAGTCCTAGTGCCTGAAGGGCCAGAAGAAGAGGGCCTGCTGGGCTTGGAGATTTGCCTGTCCCATTTCCCAAAGAGGGCACAGGTGAGTCTCTTGGAGGCATTGATGTGCACTCCAGAGGAGACTAGCAGGGCAGGGCACTTAGCCTGGAGGAAGATTCCCAGTATTCTTCCAAAGTTCACAAAGGTCTTGTTTATCTTTTTCTTCAACAAATCAAAAAATACTTCTCCCCAGTTCAAGCTTTTTCTATCTACCAGAGCTCCCATAAGGCAGAGCTGATATCTGGAGATTGTGTCATGAGCAGAATGCTTGGCCAAGAGAACCTTGCCTACTACATCAGCCATAAACCTGTATTCCACAGACAGGTTCCTCTTAAACAGCTTGCTAGGGTTCCCCTCAGGATGACCCATCCTGGCAAGAATATCAGAGAACTCATCTCCAGAGAGTTCAGCAGAATCTTCACCATCCCTTAAACCAAAAACCTCTGTGAGTACTGTTGGGGTCAGAGGTACCTGGGTGCCACCAATAGAACCGACTATGGTATTGTTGTCCAGGTTGTGGGCAGTGTATACCCATTCTTTAATCTCATCAGATGTTAGTTTGATTCTGGTTGTCATCAGGGCAGACAGTTTCTGATCTTTGAATAAAGTGAGAATATCCTGGAAGATTTGATCGGTTGTGTTGAAGGAGTCGAGGTCGATGTCAAAGCCTGCATCAAATTTCATTGCAGAGAGTACAGCAACTGAAACGGCCATGGTACCTGCAAAAATCAACAGACAAAACGACCAAGGTAGAACTGTTTGGAGGGAAGAAAAGTTTGCAGAGAAATTGAAAGCGCAAGAGAGAACGACGGCGAAAAAAGAGTTTTATATTAGGGTTCGACGCAGAAAAGGAAAGATCGTTGAACTCAGTTCGACGATCGAGGCTTCTAAAGGAATCTGAAGAGACTCCAAAATCGTCGATCTCCGTTCGACGATCTGGAAAGGCGTCGAGCTCCGTTCGACGATCGTTCAGTGAACAAAATCGTCGAGCGCCGTTCGACGATCGTTGACCGAAGGAGACAGTTCATGCTGTCTGAGGGGCGCTGAACTCAGTTCGACGATTCTGGAAATCGTCGAACTCCGTTCGACGATCTGTGGGGAAATCGTCGAGCGCAGTTCAGAGATCAGAGAAATCCTAGACACTAAGGAAAATCAGAATTTTGCCTAGTCTTGGTCCATTTTTAGCTTTCAAAATCTTGAGTATTATTTAAGACTTCCTCCATCTAACATTCCTAACTGATTTAGGAAGAAAGTATGTTTCTTTTCATCCAAAGGCTTGGTGAAAATATCTCCCCTTTGTAAATCAGTTGGGATATACTGCAATTCAATTTTGTTCTTTTCAACATTATCCCTTAAGAAATGATGTCTAATCTCTATATGTTTTGTCCTACTATGGAGGACTGGATTTTGAGCTATGGAGATAGCACTTGTATTGTCACAAAAGATTTTTGACTTCTCTAAGTTGTAACCATAGTCTAGGAGTTGATTTTGAATCCACAGTATTTGTGAACAACAACTGCCTGCAGCCATATATTCAGCTTCAGCAGTTGAAGTTGACACAGATGTTTGTTTCTTGCAAAACCAAGAGACAAGTCTATCACCAAGGAACTGACAAGTTCCACTGGTGCTTTTCCTGTCAATTCTGCATCCAGCATAATCAGCATCAGAGAATCCAGTTAACTCAAATGCTGAATCTTTTGGATACCAGAGACCTAGATTTGGACAACTTTTAACATACATAAGAATCCTCTTTACTAATGTGAGGTGTGACTCTCTAGGGCTAACTTGGAATCTAGCACATATGCATGTAGCAAACATTATATCTGGTCTACTAACTGTAAGATACAGTAAAGAGCCAATCATTGCTCTATATGTTGTCTGATCAACAGGTTTCCCATGTTCATCAGCATCCAGTACAGCATTGGTAGGCATGGGTGTTTTCATACAAGATGCCTCAGACATGCCAAATTTCTTAACCAGCTCATTAGCATATTTGGTTTGAGAAATAAAGATGCCTTCAGCATGTTGTTTGACTTGCAATCCTAGGAAGAAAGATAGCTCACCCATGCTACTCATCTCAAATTTAGAATGCATTAGGTTAGAAAACCTTCTGCACAATTTTGAGTCAGTAGAACCAAAAATGATATCGTCTACATAGATTTGTACTAGTAGGGTATGGGACTTATGGGTTCTAATGAAAAGAGTTTGGTCTACTCTACCCCTTATAAAACCATTTTCCAAAAGAAAGCATGCTAGGGTCTCATACCATGCTCTAGGAGCTTGCTTGAGACCATATAATGCTTTATTTAATCTAAAAACAAAATCAGGATGAGTTGGAGAGATAAAACCTGGAGGTTGTCTGACATAGACTTCCTCTTTGATGTCTCCATTTAAGAAGGCACTCTTGACATCCATCTGATAAACCTTGAAGCCTTTGTGAGCTGCATAAGCTAGAAAAATCCTGATGGCTTCCAATCTTGCAACAGGTGCAAAGGTCTGGTCGTAGTCGATTCCTTCTTCTTGAGAATATCCTTGGGCAACTAGCCTTGCCTTGTTCCTTATTATTATTCCTTGATCATCCAGTTTGTTTCTGAATACCCATTTTGTTCCAACAATGGAATGATCCTTAGGCTTGGGCACTAGTTCCCATACTTTGTTCCTCTCAAATTGATGCAACTCCTCTTGCATGGCAATGATCCAGTGTGGATCTTGTTCTGCATCTTGAATGGACTGAGGTTCAATTTGAGAAAGAAAGCAGGTGTGCAGCAGGTTTTGGTTGACCTGATTTCTGGTTTGCACACCAGCTGAGATTTCTCCAATTATTTGGGTAATTGGATGGTCTCTTGATGTTACTAAATCAACAGGGGGTGTTGATTGTTCACCAACCTGTGTTGTTGTTTCCTCTTGTGATACAACAACTGGCTCTTCAGGTTGTGCTTCAATATGTTGAGCATTGCTTTCATCTTCACTGCTTTCATCCTCTTGAGCAACCTGTAGCTTGTTCATATCTTCAACTAGAGAGTGTTCCTGCACAGGTTCTATGGTAGAAGAGATCTTCTCCTTGAAAGACATGTTAGTTTCATCAAAAGAAACATGAACAGATTCCTCAATTTTCAATGATGATTTATTATAAATCCTATAGGCCTTGCTGATCATGGAGTATCCCAGAAACACTCCTTCATCAGCTTTGGCTTGAAATTTTGCTAGATGTTTCTTATCATTATTGTGAATATAACAAATGCAACCAAAAATTTTGAAATAGTCAACTTTAGGTTTCTTCCCTTTGAGTAATTCATAGGGAGTCTTTCCCTTCAGTTTATGTATCAGGCTTCTGTTCAGCACATAGTTGGAGGTGTTCACTGCCTCTGCCCAGAAGGATAGAGGTAGATGAGCATCTGACAACAATGTAGTGGCAGATTCAATAAGGGTTCTATTTTTCCTTTCAGCTACCCCATTTTGTTGAGGAGTTCTAGGAGCTGAGAAAGTATGTCTGATCCTTCACTCTGACAGAACTCTTGCATAAGAAGAGAATCAAACTCTGTCCCATGATCACTTCTGATCAGGGCAATGTGAGTATTGAACTCAATCTTTATACATTTGAGAAACTCTGTCAAACACTTAAAGTTATCAGACTTCTTCCTTAGAAAGAACACCCAAGTGAATCTAGAGAAGTCATCTACAACAACTAAAGTGTAGGATTTCCCTCCTAGGCTTTGTACTGTGATGTGTCCAAATAGATCCATGTGTAACAGATACAGTATCCTAGGTGAATCACTCTTATTAAGTGACTTAAAGCTGTTTTTAGTTTGCTTGCCTAGTTGACAGGCCTTGCAGAGTCCTTCCTTCTTGTAGGGGCCAGAAGGTAGTCCTCTAACAAGGTTGTCCTTGGATAGCCTAGCAATAGTTCTAAGGTTTAGGTGTCCTAGTCTCTTATGCCATAAAACATTTGGTCTATAAACTGAATTGAATAAGCAGATATCTATAGAAGTTGAAAGAAAATCTACAAGGTAGATGTTACCTTTCCTTTTACCTGTCAACACAGTGGTGTTGTCCTCTGACTTGATCTTGCATAGGGTTTTGCTGAAGGTCACCTGGTAGCCTTCATCACATAGCTGACTGATGCTGATTAGATTGTGCTTCAGTCCTTCCACATATGCTACCTTCTTGAAGGTTACAGAACCAATCTGGACTTCTCCATATCCTTTAGTCTGTCCAAAGTTGGAGTCACCAAAGATAACTTTGGGTCCAAGCTTGGCTCTAAAGGAACTGAGGTTGTCCTTGTTCCCTGTCATGTGCTTAGAGCACCCACTATCCAAATACCATTGCTGGTTAGATGTTGGATAGGTCTTCACCTGCACATAAAGCAATTCACTTGTTTTTGACCCAGTTTACCTTGGGCCTAGGTTGATAACCTTTAAATTCAGAAATGAAAGACATCCCTGGCTGACTCTTATATCCTTCAGGATGATATCTCCTTGGAGGTAAAATCCATTCAGTATAAGGGTTAAATGTTTGGGATGAAGAACCCTCAGGATTCAATTTTGACTTGCCATTGAAAAAATTTCCAGAGCTCTGACCTCTGTTCGACGATCTTGGAGCTGAGTTCGACGATCTTGGGTCAGATCGTCGAGCTCCGTTCGACGGTCGACTATGGCTGAGGTCAGGTATGTGGGATCGTCGACCAGCGTTCGACGATCTTGGCTTAGATCGTCGATCAGCGTTCGACGATTTGTCCTGAGATCGTCGAGCTGCGTTCGGCGATCGTCGATCTTCATTCGGCGATCGTCGATCTCCGTTCGACGATTTGTACTGGACTTTAGTTTTCTGAGGCAGATCAGAATTTTTCCTGGCAACCTCTACAACTCCCTTTCCCTTATCAGAAATGAACTTGATAGGGGTTGTTAGAACAATAGGTTGGCTGGATGAGGCACCCAAGCCTAGTGTACTGTTGAATCTTGAGTTCACTGTGCTTGTGATGTCCATCAGCTTGATGCTTCTCCCATTGAGAGATTCTTCAAGCTTCTTGGCCTCAGAGAGTTCACTCTTCAGTGAAGCTATCTGTCCCTATGGTTCTCCAACTCCTGAGAGAGCTTGAGGTTTTCTGATTTTAAAGCATTGTGTTCAGACAATTGATTTCTGAGAGAGATGATCTCTTTCTCAGACTTTAGCAGGTCTAGACATAGTGCTTTAAATTCAAGTTTAAAATCTTCTGAAGTGAAATCAAAAGAGCTGATTACCTGATCTTCTTCAGGTTGAGTTTCTGAGTCTGACTCTGACTCCTCTTCCTCTGAGTTGTGTTGTGAGGCATTGATTGCCATCATGCAGAATTCTTTTTCCTCTGCATCATCCTTGTCATCATCACTCGCCTGAGCTGGTTCAAGAGGCCTGTGACTCCTCTTCAGTCTCACTCCAGGATTCAGCAACAAATCCTTTCCTTGTGTGCTTATTTTTGCTGGTGGAAGGTTTGCTACTTCCATGCCTTTTGGAGTCCTTCTCCTTTCTTCTTTCTTTTCTGTCCCTCATGTCCTTGTTCTTGTTTTCTGGACAGTCAGGAACCATATGCCCTGGTTTCCTGCAACCAAAGCAAATAATGTCTTTGCTATTGCCAATGGACTTGTCATACCTTGGCTTATCTTGCTCCTTGTATGATCTTCTTCTGAAGTCCTTTCTGGCCATCTTATAGAATCTTTTGGCCAACAAGCTGAGAAGTTCATCATTGGCTGTTCCTTTTTCTTCAGGCAAATCCTCAGCTGCCTTAAATGCTATAGTCTTCTCTTTTCTTGTGGCTGGTGAAGCAGCCTTCTGTTCTTCTTCTCTGTTCTTGATGAGTAGCTCATAAGATTTGATCTTACCCAACAAGGCTTCAGTTGTGATCTCATTCAGGCTTCTGGCATCTTTAATTGGCCAGATTCTTGAATCCCAAGTGCTGGGGAAGCACATTAGGATCTTGTCATTAAGTTCTGTCAGTGAGATCTCTTTGTCAAATGTCCTCAGTTCACTGACAATTAGACTCAATCTGTTGTACATTTCTCCCACTGACTCTGTTTCTCCCTTCTTGAAGTTCTCATATTGGGAGATGAGATGAGATCTTCTGTCCTTTCTCTCATCAGCTGATCCTGAGACTATTTCTGAGAGCTTGTCCCAGATCTCCTTGGCTGAGTTGCATTCAGCTACTTTTTGAAAAATGTCATCTGACATTGTTTGAGCTAGAATGTTCATTGCCTTGGCATCAGCTACTTTCCACTTTTTAATGTCAGCATCTGTTCCTGATGGAGGTGGAACAGCATTTGTGCTTGTGCTCTCTGGAGGTCTTGGACACACTGTTAAGACAGAATTAAAAATATCTTCGTCAATAGAATTCATGTATAGTTTAATCCTTGCTTTCCAAAGTGCAAACTTTGACAGATTGCACACTGGAGGTCTGGTGCTAGCATAGTCTTTGTTTTGGGCCATGATTTGTGCAAGTTAAATCTAATAATAAAATATAAAAAGAAGGATCTAGTTTGGGATCTTGGGGTTCAGGTGTTAGCCTGTACAACCAAACAGATATGGTATGTTTAACCAACCTACCTCTGATACCAATTGAAAGGAGAAACTAGATCTGATATACTCTAGAGGGGGGGTGAATAGAGTATATGGTGCTTTTTTTTTAAAAAAAAACACAAAGAAAACTTTTTGCAAAGCTTTACAACAATTGTTGTAATGAGTGTAAGCAGGGAAGCAGAAATAAAACTAAGCTATGCAGATATTAAGCACAAGAAAATCTAGGCCAGAAACAAAAAGGAAACATGCAGAACCAGATGACACAAGGAAATATAGTGGTTCCCCAACTTGGGTACATCCACTCTTCTACCACCCTAGGTAGGAATCCACTGCAGGATGAGTTGATCAGGTGTCCTGGGCACCAATGAGCTTTTGATAAGGTGCTCAAAAACCAAATCAGATTTTTTGATCAGGTGTCTTGCCACCAATGAGCTTTTGACAAGGTGCTCAAAAACCAGCTTCAAACTTTTGAAGGGAGTTTGAAAAACCCTTTACAGAATGGGGGTGAGAGAGAGATGTCAGTCTTCTCTTTCTCAAGCAACTGAGAAGACTATGTGGATTCAGTGATGTTGTCAAAGCTCCCCCTGAGTCCTTGAAATCTTCAGGAAGATGAGCTTTGCTGAGGGTGATAGGCCTTCAAAGATAGATCTCCAGCAAAAGATGATTTCAGCAAGCTGAAATGTTGAGTGTCTGGAGTCTTGAGATGATGTTGGCCTTGAACACTTGAGAGCTGAAGAGATCTGAAGAATGTTTGAAAGCTTGATCTCTTGATGAGTGTTCTTCTGAATTCTTGTTGACAGAAGATTGAGAGAGTCTCTGTGTATAGAGAGGTGTCCTCTACTTGTCTATCTCTATTCTCTTTTTCTTGTCTATCTTCTATCTGATTAAAAAAACATTCTGTCTTTTATTCTCTGAGTCTGAATAGAAAATTGCTCTGTCAAAGATAGTCGTTGGTCTGAATTAATTACAGCCTTAATTGCATAAAATGTTCTGAAGGAAAGTCCACTGAATTATTCCTTGAAAAATCCCTTGAAACTTGCTCCAGAAGTAAATGAAAACGGCTGGCAGATCTTCTGAATTAAATGCAGAATAACTTCTATCTGATTTGAATTTGAATTCTGAAAGATAACTGAAATCGTCGAACTGAGCTCTGCTATCGTCGAGCTGAGCTCAGCGAACTGGAAAAAGCAAGCAGCAAAGAAATCGTCGATCTGAGCTCAAAGATCGTCGACCTGAGCTCAGCGATCGTCGAATGGAGTTCGACGATATTGAGAAGTTGAGCTCAGCGATCGTCGACCGGAGCTCGACGATATTATGAGGGTTGAGCTCAGCGATCGTCGAATAGAGCTCGACGATCTGTCAGTAGTTGAGCTAGACGATCGTCGACCGGAGTTCGACGAAACGTCGTGCTGAGCTCGACGATTTGGACTTAGTCTCCAGAAAAATTTGGGTCTTCAGGACAGCTTCCAAACCTAGACTCCTGATCCCTTAGACTCAATTCTAATTGACCGATAATCTATACAGAAGGTCAAAACATAAAATCCTAGAGACATAGTGATCCTGACCCAAATTAGTAATAGGGTGTTCCAACATTTGTGCATACCCCTTCTGCCACCCGTGATAAGCTCTCGCCTCGCTCCACCAAATGTGTCTTTCTGGGGTACTCCACCACTCAGAAAGGCTACTGTTGCTTTGATCCCGTCCTTCGTAAGCAGTTCGTCTCTGCTGACGTCACCTTCTTCGAGAATACCTCCTACTTCTCGGATGACTCCTCTCCTCTTCTCCCAGCTTCTGATTCTCCTGCCGTTCCCTTCGTTCCCTCGCCTCCTACTACACCGTCTCCACCCCCTCCTCTTCCTCCACCTCTCTCTCTCCCTTCTCCACCACCCTCTCCCTCATCTCCGCTGTCGTCGCTCTCTTCTCCCGGGCCAGCTTTCTCTACCACGGATGCTCCGGATGCCGCGGGCCCGGCTGACCTGGATCTTCCTATAGCTCTTCGCAAAGGGGTGCGGACGTGTACCCTACACCCCCTTGCTGCTGTTGTTTCCTATGATCGTCTTACCCCTTCTCGCAGGGCATTTGCACTGACTATCTCTGCCACTGCCACACCCCGCTCCTATCAGGAGGCCCTTGCTATTCCTCACTGGAAGATGGCCATGGATGAGGAAATGGCGACCCTCACTGAGCGGGGTACCTGGACTCTTGTTCCTCCTCCCTTCGGTACTGATGTTGTTGGCTGTCGCTGGGTCTTTGTGGTCAAATTTAGCCCAGACGGCACTGTGGATCGGTATAAGGCTCGCCTTGTTGCTAAGGGCTTTACTCAGACCTATGGGGTTGATTACTTTGACACCTTCTCCCCTGTGGCTCGTCTCAGCACTATCCGGGTTCTTCTCTCTGTGGCCGTCAATCGGGATTGGCCGATTTCTCAGCTGGACGTCAAGAATGCCTTCCTTTATGGTGATCTTCATGAGGTCGTTTACATGGAGCAACCTCCTGGGTATGTTGCTCAGGGGGAGACACGAGTATGCCGGCTGCAGAAGGCAATTTATGGCCTCAAGCAGAGTCCTCGAGCTTGGTTTGACAAGTTCAGCGGCATTGTGGCGGCTGTTGGTTTTGTGCGAAGCTCTGCTGATCACTCTCTCTTTATTCGCAAAACTCCTTCTGGGCTGGTTGTTCTTGCTGTGTACGTCGATGATATTCTTCTCACTGGCGATGACCAGGAAGGGGTAGCCCTGACAAAGCGACATCTTCGCCAACATCTGATCACTAAAGATATGGGCTCTCCAAAGTACTTTCTGGGGATCGAACTCTCTCGGAAGCCCGACTCCTTAGTTCTCTCTCAGCGTAAGTATGTCATTGATCTTTTAAAAGAGGCAGGATTAACTGGAGCAAAACCTGCCCGATGCCCCAGGGCTACTGGGGAGGACAAAACCTGGACAGATGATTCGCCTCCTCTTTCAGATAGTTCGCGGTACAGGCGTCTGGTTGGTAAGCTCATATATCTCACAGTGACCAGACCCGACATTTCCTATGCTGTGGGCAAGGTGAGTCAATTCATGCAAGCGCCTAGGGAGTGTCATCTACAGTCCGCCTTGCGGATCTTGGAGTATGTCAAAGCAGCACCTGGGAAAGGATTACTTTTTCAGAAGAATGGTCATCTGAGAATTGAAGCCTACTCAGATGCAAGTTATGCTGATGACAAAGGGGATCGCAAGTCAACCTCAGGTTTTTGCACCTTTGTTGGGGGAAATCTGGTGAGCTGGAAGAGCAAGAAGCAGTTTGTTATCTCCAGGTCCAGTGCAGAAGCTGAGTATCGCAGTATGGCGTCAACCACTTGTGAGTTGAAATGGTTGCGGGCTCTCATGCTAGATTTAGGATAGGTGTACAACCATCCTCTACCTATGTTCTGTGATAACAAGGCCGCCATATACATCTTCAAAAATCCGGTATTCCATGAAAGAACAAAGCACATTGAGGTTGACTGCCATTTCATTCGTGAAGAGATTTTAAAAGAACAAATTTGCACTCCGTTTGTCACGTCTGATAAAGAGCTGGCTGACATCTTCACCAAGCCAGTTTCCGCCTCGTTTCTGCATGTTTGCGACAAGCTGGGCATGATTGATATATATGCTCCAGCTTGAGGGGGAGTGTTGAAGTTGGTGACCGGGCGGTCTGTCTTGGCGGGTTGAAGACCGCGCGGTCTGGCGGTTTGACTCGCCGGCTTGTAAACCGGGCGGTCTAGCGATCTTTACAGGCGACCTCTCTGCTTCTCTTGTTGTAGCCGTGCGGTTAGTCCTTCTGTCTAACCGCGCGGCTTGTGCGGTTTACTTTGTACAGTCCGCTTAGCTTGTAAATTTTTAGTCCCACATCTCTTATTTGTATTCTCTCATCTCTCCTCCATTCTATATAAGGGAGGGCATACCTTTGTAATAGTTACCTTTTTTTGGATAATAAAGTTTCAATTATTCAAAACTATATCTGTTTGTTTCTACGTGTTCGCTACTTTTAACATGCAACAAGCTGGGCGTGATTGATATCTATGCTCCAGCTTGAGGGGGAGTGTTGCAGTATGGAGACTGAGCGGTCTGGCGGCTTGTCTGCCGGCTTCTCCCAGCGGCTTGGTAGCTGGGCTGTTGATAATTGGTGTCTGGCGGCTTATCCCAGCGGCTTGGTAGCCGGGCTGTTAATGATTGGTGTCTAGAGGTCTGGCGGCTTCTCCTAGCGGCTTGTTATGGCGACTTGAAGATATTGTCGGGTTCTCTTCTGCACATTGTAGTTGTCGGGCGGTTAGTCTAACTGCGCGGCTTATGTGACTTGTATAGATGCTTGTTCCTATAATTATTAGTCTCGCATTGCTTATTTGTAATCTCACTTCTCTCCTCCATTCAATAAAAGGGAGATCATACCTTTGTAATATATACCTTTTTGGATAATAAAAATTTTGTTACTCCAAATTTTCGGTCTACTTGTTTTCTATTCACACAATTTTCCGCTCTTCGTCAACAAAGATAGTTCCTGCATATCGTCCCAACCGTGTAAACTCATGCAAGTAGGTATCAACACTACTTTCTCCTTGAGTTAGACGCTGAAATTCATTCCCCATGGCTATGCGTTGAGCTGATGGCAAGTGCTTTGCCAAAAACAGTCTCGAAAACTCCTCGACCGAGACGTCCGTCAGTTGTCTGCCTGCCAAGTGGTGCGGCTCCATATCATCCCACCAAAGCCGAGCCTCTCCTTCCAACAGGAAAGTGGCTAATGTTACTTTTTGTTCCTTTTCAGATTGGATCGCCGTCAAAATCTGCTTAATGCGCACAAGCCTGTCCTCTGCCTGCATTGGGGATCCCGACCCCGTAAATGTAGGAGGATTGATGCTCATAAATTGCTTCAGTTGACGTTCTGCTTCTCGGGGATCTACAACAGCCGGAATAGGTTCGGGCCTCACACCCACCTGTTCTGGCACCACCGCAGGCCGCACTGCCCAGTAGGTTGTGCCTAGATCATAGCAAACAACACATCAGCAACCAAGCGTACAGTCTCCGCAGAAGGAGGAGGAGTAGGCACCTTAGTTGGTGTCATACTCTCATCAGAACGCTGGGGCTCAGACTGCCCCGCACCACTTCGCGTCACATATACGTGTAAAAGACGCATTTTAGCGACTTGGCAAAAGCAAAAACAACAATATAGGAACGCGCAGGTTCCTTAAACAAATGTATTTACATTCCTTAATGGACATTCTTGAGTTCATTTTGAGTTATAACGGGTCGCACATACACGTGCGCGCCACCCCTCAAAAGAATTCGACCACGAATTCGAAGGAGGAAGACCAAGACAAGCTGATAACAAATTATAATGCCTCCATCCGTTACATGACATATAATATAAGGTCCGGCCGGAGCCCCACACTATATTCCACAAACAAACAGCGAGGTTACAAGTTAATATCAAAGACCAAATTACGCATCCTAAATCAGAGCATTCTAGCGGAAGTATTAGGGGTTAAACTTGAACTCATTAGCCATGAATGTCCATTATATATATAAACCACCATATATATATATATATATATATATATATATATATATATATATATATATATATATATATATATATATATATATATATATATATATATATATATATATCACAGGAATGTATACAAATTACACCAAAGTGTTTGGCCTTAAGGCCTTATAAGTTTTCTTCATACGTGCGGATTACATACGTCGGCACGCAGGCCGGCCACACATAAAAATCACAAAACACTTTTATTTCGTTGGCCTTCGAGGGCCAGCATAGCAGCAGCAGCAGCAGTAAGGGCTTCAACCCACTATTTTCCGCTCGGCTCTCCAGCACCTGCATGGGGACAATCCATCGCAACGGTGGCAAACAAAGCAACAGTCAGCATTCATCTGACCAATTTATAACGATCCTATCCCTTACCCGGGGCAGTGGTATTCCTTCCCTACAGGCATAACATTTCACAAGCAAATATATCACAAGATGTGCAATCACGCACCAGCAATATATCACAAATGTAGACCACACAACCCGACGCTCCGTGTACGCAAGGCACATTCTCGGTGCACCGGAAAACCACGGTCTCACCACCGTTCTCGGGCTTCAAACCCAACGGTAAACTTGAGCTTTCATGCTCCACGGCCCATGACCGGAGACTTTAGTCTTGATGGCGAACAACCCAAGACTCTCATGATGTGATCCTAACGAAGCCACTTTTTCAGGCACTCAAGTTAGACAACCATCACGCGGATAGAGTTCAGCCCTTGCTCGTTGCTCAAATCACCAGTTCAATGTCTAGACTGATGCGGGTTGGCATCCGCTTGTCCGTTCAGCCCACTAGCCTTTTAAGAGCTCACATGCCTCATAATAGCCACATTGTCCCCTAAGGACTGGCTGCACAATTACGGGTTATCTAGGAGCTATCGCCCGCGATAATCACTATCGCCTGACATTAGCGACAGAACTCTCTTTCTGTACCTAGCCCTAACCATATCTGGATCAACCATCCAGAAATCCCTGCAGCAACCTGCAATGCCAGAAACACTGGACATTCATAGCATACAACATATGCACTCTGAGGGTATTTTCCTGGCATTCCCCGCCAGTACTTTCTGCTACTTCACTTCACAGACACAACCCACGGACTCTACACAATACTCGTTTTTACGCGGAGTCTTCTCTGGTGCACAAAATAAAACATCACCAATCAAGACCAACCTGTCCAGATGGGCTTCACACAGTATGCATATTCTGTACTATACATTTTTGGATCTACATGCAAGACATCTTAGGGATATCAAGAATCAACCCAACGGAAATCCCTCAATCTTCCACCTTTTGGTGAGGGAAATCCATGCATATGCCAAGTAAAGGACTTCACTTGTCCAAGTAAGAAAGATTGTTACCCTTGACGATCTCTTTGGAGCCATGGCAAAGCGTTTCTATGCGGATGGAAATGATCGTCTACCTTTCCTCTTCGTAACACTCGCTTTGGCTTGAAATTCCAGCCCCAAACTTGCCTCCAGCAGCACTACCAGAGCACTCAACCCTAAGAGCCGAGACTTCTTGCTCCAGCACTCGGGAAGAAAGAGAGAGAAACAAAAAAGACGAATGATTTCCCAAATTTCAATCCTCTACAGATAATGCATCGGGGTTTTCCCCAGCCACACGATTTCTGCTCATCCAAGGCACATCAACGGCTCGGGATAAGGCTGAACAGCCAAGCACTGCTCAGCTGCCGGATAACACCAACCTGACACGAATCACTGCCTAAGAGATATTCGATTTCGACATTTTGTCGAATGGAATTCGTCGAACATGATAGATTTTGTCGAACTGAGCTGAGTTCGTTGAGTTGTCCATCACAATAGGCACAATATTTTCATCGAGCTCAGTTCGACGTTTCGTCGAGCTTCGCTCGACGATGATCCCTTCATCGAGCTCCACTCGACGCACTTTGTCAAGCTCTACTCGACGCTCTTTGTCGAGCTCTATTCGACGTTTCGTCGAGCTCTATTCGACGTTTCGTCGAGCCCCGCTCGACGATCTTTGTCGAGCTCCGCTCGACGCCTTTCATCGAGCTCCGCTCGACGATCTTCGTTGAGCTCCGCTCGACGCCTTTCGTCGAGCTCCGCTCGACGATTTTCAACCCGTCAACTTATTTTGGGGTGTTACACTACGTGTCGATGTATGGAAAACACTCGTTTATGAAATAGATGCAAGACCTTGAGGCTTATATTTCATATAACTTTCATTCCTATTTTTGTTGTTAGTGAGCATTCTTGGTTATGGGTTCTTCTTACTTAAAATCTTCTGCTATAATGTAACTATGAGTTAAGATACGTGGATGTTTTGGTTTCAATGCGTAACTTTACTGACTGCCCGTAGAATATGGTGCGGGGCCCCGACCGGACCTTTTGTTATATTCTTTGTGACGACCGTCGATATTGGACGTCACCGAGATGTGGGAGAAGGATCGACGTCGACCTCACCTTCCTCCGGCTTATCACCGGTAGTCTTTTCAAGGTTCCAAACTATATGGTGTACAAACTCGATGCAATCGAATTTTTCCTTAGCCTTAAACTCGATGTAGTCAAATTGTTTTACTTAGCTTTCTAGCTTATGCACCCGATTATTTACTTCGACAAATCTTTGATTTTGTCTTTGATTTCTTCAGTCCATAGTGACTTTTTTCAATGATAGTGACATGTCTTATATATATATAGTATACAGTTCAACATGTATTTCGCTCCTTGAGGGATTACAAGTGCAAAATTCTATTTGGGTGACCAAGTGTTTAATTATACATTAGTCATGCACTTGAGTTAAACCCGTCACATCAAAACTATAACATCCATCAAATACAAAATGTTTATTGTCATATTAAGACCTTTTTCAAATCAGGAATCTTGAGAACAATATTCTCAACAAATAGATATAATAAATCACAGTACATATTAAAATGAAAACAAAGAAAATTAATTTGACTATTTAATTTTATCTATTTTATTAATCTTGGACTTCCCAAAAATACTCAATGACAGACTCTCACTAGTACTAGCAGTTTATGAGTTGATAGCTCAACATGACCATTTTGTAAGAGATATGTGATGTTGATCTACAACTTCTTTAGATTGTAGGAATATTATACATATTTCCGTATATTAATATATATTTTTTAGATTTTGATAACAAAATAATAATAAAATAGGATGGTAATAAAACTTGCATAAATAGAAATATGAGAAATAAAAAAAAATCAAAAAATATATAGTTTTAGAGTCGAGCCTGGGTAGGGCATGTAATCACTGCCATAAAGAAGTTGCACCACCATCCGACAGAGCTTTCAACGGAACTCACTTCTCCAAGGTACAACACCAGACTACATTATGAAACTCCGATGTGCGCGGAGACCGAAGAAGTACAGAATACCCGAACTCTTACTTGATGAAACAAACAATAAGAAAGCAAAATCACGAAGAAATTGTCGTAATAACGAGAGAGACGAGAGATGTTTTTTGAAGACGTCTTTTAGAACTGATCATAAAATGTCTTAAATTGAGGGCTCGTAAGCATTAAGAAAATAAACCACATAATTATTATAATTGTTATAATTGGTAGGCTTTAATCGTGAAGAGAAACATTTAATTTCCAACCTATAAGAGAAATGACGAGAAAAACACAAAAGAAGCGGTTAGAAGTTTATGCACATCGAGCGTGAAAGAGGAGAAGTCTACTCAGGTTGCAACGAGTTCTCATCGAAGCGCATTGAGATATTATCGACGCGCATCAAGATCTTATCGACGCCACTCAAGCCGGCGCAAGTTGACTAAGTTATAATCGATGCTTGCGTCGAGATCCTATCGACATATGGCGACTGCGTCGAGTTATTATCAACACAACTCCACTCGACGCAAGAGGGGGTGTCACGACCTTTTCGACGAAGAGGGTTAGTCGAGTCCTTCTCGACGTTAGTCGATGCAAATTAAAAACTATAGAATTTATAAAAATTTCAAAACTATTTTGTAAAAAAAATACAATTCAATTATTCTCCAAATCTGAAATATACGGGCCAGCGCAGCGCGTGCGCGTTTGCTGTTCATGCTTTCTCCTTGTTCTTTTGAATAAATAAGGAGTAAGATCATTTACATAGTCACCAACATGAGAGGAGATAAGCATGGGGGAACTAAATGATTCATCATTTCCATCATGAAAGATTTCCATTCAAATATTTGAGTTCCCTTCATTTGATTTTGAAGTTTTGATTTTGAAGTTTTTCATCAATTATGAGAAATCAAACACCCAGATTCCAATAAAATATTATAAATTAAATATTTTAATTACAAAACTTGTAACTTCTTTGTCTTGCCAAGCATACATTGGCATTTTTGAGTTTTGACAGCACTCATCAGAGCAAATAAGCAGCGCCAAACGAAGAAGCCTTAAGCAAACAACAATTTGGTATTAGAGTATTCTTATTCAATGCAAATTCAAACATCAATGTTTTTTCTTAAATCTTCTAGCATAAAATGGTGATTACAGCACAAGCATGGCATCAAAAACCATGATTAAGATAAAGAACATCGTGGGCATGGCCAATTGCACAAGGACTCATTAAAAATACTGCAACTATAAGAAAGTTAAACTAATGGTGAAGCTATTAAGCTTCCATGACTCGTCTTATCCTATATTATAAACAGTTGATTTTAGAAGAATGAATTCAGAAAACAAAATTTTCATTCATGCTTTATGCACTAATCCTTCCATCCATCCTTGTTAAATTTCCTTGATGCCAGGCCCTTCAATGATGGTTTAGAGATAGTCTCGGAGGGTGTCAGGGGCACTTCTTCCTCATCCCAACCATTTTCCCAGCTATTATCCCATCCGTCAGTGCCGCCAACAGCTTCTATATTTTCCCCGGTTGAAACAGGTAATCCTACATCTAGCTTCGGGTATTTGAGGCCAGTTTCTCGTCGGAGAAGTGGACGAAAGCGAACGCATAACCAGATGACACCTACAACCACAACTGCAGCAAAGAAGATGAACACAAGTGCATACCCTATGGAAGGGCTGATGAATCCGGACATGGTTAAGGTCTCAGTTTTGCTGATAGAATTCTGCATTACATTCCTCAAGTCCAGGCTACAGTTACCATCTGGAGCTTGCAAAATTATCATCGAGTCTTCTGAACGATCCTCATTGACGTAAACTTTCACCTGAATAGATCATTCAAGTTCGTTGTTTTTATTACAGAATTTTCGAACAAGGGAAAATAGATTCAGCTGTACATAATAAAAAACATATTGAATTGGACAATAAAAGTTGTATAAGCTATGAATAGCTTAGTTTTTGCAGAAGGTGACTGGTATATTAAATAGCCTGCATATAAAATAGATTCAGCTGTAAAACCAAATGCACAATCCTTGTTTGCAATTGCCTCTACCTTCGAAGCACAAATTAAAAGCAACCTATATCTATCCTTCTGATGTATTCTAACTGCCTGTTCTAAGAGCCTATTTCTAAGATAAGCTTCCGCACTGCTTAGTTCTTTAAGGGTTCGTTTGGCATGGTGGCGGCGGTCATGAACATGGGGGTTAACTTGTCATTCGTTAACGCCCACCTATGGATCTTCATCCTTTTTTATGTTCAAACGGATGATGTTTGTTAGGTGATCCTTAACAAATGACGGATTAACCCATGCGTTTACAACCACGGTCACCGTGCCAAACAGAGCCTTAGGCTTCGTTTGGAAGGACTTATTTTAACCGATCAAGCGGTTACGACCGCATGAATCGGACCTTAATTATGGCCCGGTCCATGCGGTCGTAACCGCTTGACCGGTGAAAATATGTCCCGCCAAACGGAGCCTTAGTCTAATGATGCCCCCTGGTATACTAAGAAGATTGAAAAACATGTTAGGATTGGGGATTATACCATGTGGATTAGTATTGTTTTATCCTGAATTCAGTGTGGTTTAGGTTGAGAATCGTTCTTTTTAGTATTTTCTATTAACATTTGCAAAGAATAGGACAGGGGATTTTGGGAAAATATAACAAATACATGAAAATAAACACAAGGAAAAAATCTTCTGCCAAGTTTGGTTGATGGCCTTGTAGTCCACAAAGAATAGGTCATCTGATTTAACATAGTAATGCCGATGGTCAGTCAACCTTATCTTAGAAACAAAAATTATATTGTTATTATGTACAGTGTTATTATTGTATACATTTATTTTGTTTAGTCCCCTAACTATATAGTTATTTCCATATAACTATTGTTGGGGATGAGACCCATTTTATAAGATTAGGTGTGCACATAACCACACCCATGATCTCCACCTCAAAAGTAGTGGGATCATGGGGTTGACCGCACGCGCGATCACCGCGCCTGATCCCCCGCGTGCCGATCTCATCACGCGTAGTGGACAAACCGCCACGAGCCCCGCCTTTACGGCAGCGGTTGGCCGGTCGCGGCCGTGGGAGCGGCCGCCCGGGCCGCTCCCTCCGTCGGGCGATCGGCCGCCCGGGCCGCCCACGCCCCCCCCCCCCCACACACACACCCCCCACCCCTCTCGACCGCCGGCGCGGCTCAGGGAGCGGCCGCCCGGGCCGCCCCCTCCCTCGGCCGCCGACGCGCGGCCCAAGGGGCGGCCGCGCCGGTCGCTCCTCCCCGGCCGCCGTCGGCGGTCCTCCGCTCGCCTACTAGTTTGTCGGCCGCCCGTGGAGTTCCGCTCCCGTCGTCCGACCGGGTGGGGACGTTTCCGGCCGTCCGATTCGCATATAACCACCCACTAACCACCAGGTTAGTGGGGAAATTTAATTAGTAAATTTAATTACTTATGAAAGTGAGCAGTTAGATCTTAACTTTCTTCTAAACCAGAGTTAATGTAAAAAGTCACAGCACAAAGATAAAGAAGGAAAAGCAAGCACACAGACGACACAAGAATTTATAGTGGTTCCCCTAAACTTGGGTACATCCACTCTTCTACCACCCTGGTAGGAATCCACTGCAGGATGAGTTGATCAGGTGTCCTGGGCACCAATGAGCTTGTGATAAGGTGCTCAAAAACCAAACTCAAACTTTTGAAGGGAGTTTGAAAAACCCTTTACAGAGGTGGGGATGAGAGAGTGATGGCAGTCTTCTCTTTCTCAGATCAGCTGAGAAGACTATGTGGATTGATGGTGTCAAAACTCCCCCTGAAAATATGTATTAGTTCATGAATGCTGGGAAGCTTTGCTTCAGGGTGTAGGCCTTCAACTAGATGAAAATCTCCAGCAAGCTCTGTAGACAAATCTGAATATGTTGTCTCTTGAAAGCCTGGATCAGAAAGAAGAAGATGAAGTTGATTTCCTCTGTTTGAAAACTTGTTGCAGAGTTCTTCTTTTGTAGAGAGAAAAAGTCTTCCTACTTTTTCTCTCTCTGTCTCTTGTTGTTATTTCTGAGCCTCTCTGCTATATTGCTTTTCTATCTTCTGTATAAAATATATATATGTATCCACTGGGCTGAGGAAAGTCATTTGAATTCTTGTCTGATACGGCAGAGACATTTTCAAGAAAGGAAACTGTCTTGGAAAGGTAACTGACAATAAACCTCTGAATTGATTCATATTTAATGCAGCCTCCCAACGGCTATATTCATAAGAATATTTAGCATTAAATATATTAGCTGTAAATTTCTTTACTTAAGCCTTGAATAACTCTAGCCAGCTGTCTCCAATAACTGCACAGAAAATCACCAAAATTTAATCTAAAAAGCTTCTCCAATCTGCGTTCGACTATAGTTGAACTCCGTTCGACTATCGTTGAACTCCGTTCGACTATAGTTGACCTGCATCTGAGTTATCTGTTCTCTTAGAGCTGAACACAGAAATAGTTGAACTCCGTTTGACTATAGTTGAACTTCGTTCGACTATTTCTGGACTGCAATAGTTGAACTCCGTTCGACTATTTCTGGACTGCAATAGTTGAACTCCGTTCGACTATTTCTGGACTGCAATAGTTGAACTTCGTTCGACTATTTCTGGACTGCAATAGTTGAACTCCGTTCGACTATTTCTGGACTGCAATAGTTGAACTCCGTTTGACTATTTCTGTGAGCTAAAATTTCTGAACTTCAAAACTGATTTTCTCTGGAATTCTTCTGCACTTCTTCTGGGATTCTTTCTGAGGAATACTTGGAAAGCCCTATGACCCTTAGACTATACATTTTGGGTCAAACTAATCATCCTAATAGTGATCCTAACCCAAATCAGAACCTAAGGTTCCAACAACTTATTTTGGAGTACAAACAACGGTATTAATACGCACCCCTAAACTGTGGAAAAATATTAATATTGGGTGGTTACGGTGTGCGGATAACCACATAACCACCGCCTGGAGCCTATAAAAGGAGCTCCAGGCCTCCTCATTTCTCACATTTTTCTTCCGAGTCTTCTTCTTCCTCAGGTCGAAACTCTAACGAATTCCTCCTACGAGCAGCACCCGAGCCGCACTCAAGGCGCACCCGAGCCACGAACGAGCGCCGCCCGACGAAGCCCAATCTCTCATGTTCCAAGTGGCCCCCGCAACCGCAAGTTCAGGCGCTCCGCTCCCACGTTCAGGATCAGCAAGGCGCTAAGCGAAGCCCACCAACGCAAAGTGCAATTTGTAACAGCTCCCGGGGCGACGGTCTGTCGTCGACAGTGCGGCAAGTGTTCTCTCACCCCAAAAGTGTAACGAGAGGTGTTCTATCATCCTCGGTTTCACAAACAAGCTGTAACAACCAGGAAATAGAGGACTTTGACCGGCACAGATCATGTCACGTGGTTTTTTACCCAGTTGAGGGGTTTTTTCACGTTAAAACTGTGTGTGTACAATCAGTGACTGACCCAGGATTTTCGCCCAACCCGGGCACCAAGTAATAAATTTAAAATTTTGATAATCTGCGTCACAAACTGAAAACAATTTTGATTTTGAGCATTATGATTCATAAAGAAAATTTGAAAAAGCAAACATAAAAGACTATTTTTATTAACATCCAGACAATTAATTGGGTTTATTAACAAATAAATTTAACATTGAGACAATCTAATGAGACATTATTCACTAATTTTAACAAGATATGATTCACTTATTTTCTAGAAAAAAATTAAATGATGATTTAATACAATCCAAACCATAACAATGAGATTCTTTAGTGTTATCCATTATAAGAGAAGAATGTTGAGCTCTAATCTTTCTTCCAAAATAATAAAAATTCTCTGCATATCAAATTTTATTTTTCTCAAACAAGGTAACTAGTGCTTATAATTTTATCTTCGACACATTTCAGAATTTTAAAGAAAAATTGAAGAAAATCTATGAATCTAATTTTACACGGTGGCCATTGACAACGATAAAGGTGTGTAGCATGTTCTTGAA
The DNA here is from genome assembly GCA_039583875.1 of Platanthera guangdongensis. Classification (NCBI taxonomy): domain Eukaryota; kingdom Viridiplantae; phylum Streptophyta; class Magnoliopsida; order Asparagales; family Orchidaceae; genus Platanthera; species Platanthera guangdongensis. The sequence continues at coordinate 165,290,846 of CM077147.1, forward strand.
GCACAGATCTGGCAGGAGATTACCGGCAAGCCTGTTCTTGAAGCACAAATCTGCCAGTAAAGTTGCTCTCCAGAGTTGGAGCACCTCCATCTTCGGCGGTATATGCCCGCTAAAGCTCTTTTCCTTGAAGAGAGATATTCTGCCGGGGAAGAGACGAGAGATATTCGGCCGAAGAAGAAAGATATTCCGCCGAAGAAGTTTCCGCGAGGTGTAGTAGATTTTGAAGGCAGTTAACTCTATTGGGAGCAGAGATTTCTATAAAGTTGCATGGGAAAAAATAAGCTTTTTAAGCTTTAAATCATGTCAGTACTCAATAGTCAGCACAAAGCAACAATGACAAGTCATAGACAAAACATAGGCTTCTGTGCTACTTTCAGAAAAAAAGTAAAAAAACTGACCCGGGCGCGTGCCCGGGTGTGCCTTCATCTAGGTCCGCCCCTGTGTACAATCGACCTACATTATTGACTGTGTGCGCGCTCAATCGTTCCAAGAGCTAAGACGGCCCAGGTTATTCCGACCCGACCGAGACGTCGAGTTAGACCGCAACAACTATAAGGTTATTTGCATATAATGTGAAGGAATAATTTTACTTGGTCCTTCTGAATCAAATGTAGAAACTGACCCTGCAGTGCTAACGCATAGCCACAGGTATGTGAATTGTTCTTTTCAGGAAAGATACAAAAACTCAAGTGATCAAAAGGTCCTCCACTAATAAAACGCACATTTTTTATAAACTTTAAGACAATGTTTTAAATATTGAATGTCGGCGACACATCGAATTGAATTTATAAATATCGGATGTCGGAAATCGGAGATATGTCGGAGATATTTTAAAATATTGAATTTTCATTCTTATAAATAAATTTTTTATTTTTATGTATACTAATTACAATTATATGTTAAAGAATTAAAAAATAATATAATTAATAAATAAATAATGAGTCATTTATCTTACGAAATAAAATCAAATAGTATCAAAGATAAAATATTATTAATAAATACAAAATGATACATTGTAAAATATATTTAATAACTTACAGTAATTTTATTTTGAATACATGTATTGCAAATAAAAAATATTTAAAAGTTAAAAATTCTTGATTGAGTGTAAGTCATTTCAAATTCATAAATTTATATTAAAAACAAGCAAACAATCAATTAATAAATATATAAAATATTTTTATTTTTTTTTAAATATGAAATTAAAAATTGTAAAACAAACAAAATTGGATGCAAAAATAAACGTTAAAAATATCAAAATAATAAGTTTAATCGATTTAAAAAGTATAATATAATATATATAGGCGAGTTAAACATATGTTGTTAGTCTGCTAATATAACATAAAAAAATAGCGGGCGATATATTTAAAAGTTGCGTCGGCCGATATATCGGAAAAAATCAAACATATCGACATATATTTTAGAAAATGACAATCTATTTTTTTTAGAAAAACTTATCATTTTGCCCTAAAAATGACATGTCGGGAGACATCTCGGACATGTCAGAGGATATTTAAAACAATCCTTTAAGGGCATGTTTGTTAGAAATTTTTTTCCTAAAACATTTATTTTTAAATGTTTATTGGAGCCAAGTGGTGTTTGGGCTCCTCATATTTGATGGAAAAGCTCAAAAACCAAAATGAAGGGAATCCAAATGTTTGGAGAGAAAACACTTCATAAAGGAAAGGATGAGACCTTAAACCCTATCATGCTTATCACCACTCATGTGAGTAATAATATAAAGTAATTCACTCCTTATTTGTTCAAAGGAACATAAGGAGGAACTATAAACCACACGCGCGCGCGCGCGTTGCACGGGACCAGATTCGGATTTCGAATTTGGGATTTTGGGAAGAATTGAATTGAATTGAATTGAATTGAATTGTAATTTTTATACAAAATAGTTTTGACATTTTTGAATCTTAAATTTTTTTGCGTAGATAAGAACTCGATGCATGCGTCAAGTGGAGTGCGCTGAAGTCAACATGCATCGAATTGAATTCGACGCATGCGCCGACATCGCCGTGCTGTGTCGAATTGAACTCGACACACGCGTCGGTTTCTACTTTCGTCGACTTCACATGCGCCGACAAGAACTCGCCGCCTCTGCCTTGTGTCGATAACGACTCGACACTGCGTCGATTAGAACTCGACGGAACTGCGTCGGCTCCCCTGCCAGATTCATAATGCATTGTTTTCAGTTATGTGTTTTCGTCATCGCTCATATATGATGGAATTGCAATGTTCACATGCACGATTAAATCTTACTAACTATAACTGTTCGAATTCATTACGTGGTTTATTTTTCTCGTCGTTTTACGAGCCTCCTATTTAGGAGGATTTCCTGTTTTCGTTTTCGCACATTCTGGAATATTAATGTGGTCACTATCGTTCGCTCTTACGTCGATCTTCATCGTGATTTCATTTTCTTGATATTTGTTTTATCAAGTGAGAGTTCAGATGCTCCGTGCTTCTTCGTTGTCCTCGCACATCGGAGTTTCGAGAACTAGTCGTGTGTTGTACCTTGGAGAAGTGAGCATCGGTTGAAAACCCTGTCGGAGGGTGATGCAACTTCTTTAGGTCAGTGATCACATGTCTTACCCATGCTCGATTCTAAACCTATATTTTATTATGATTACTCTACTGTCTTTTATTTTCCAAAACTTGTTATTCAAGATCCGTTTTATAATTATTATTAACTATTTTTAAAACAAAAATTATTCATTATTTTGAAATATAAATAAAAATATTTCAACAATCTAAAGGTGTTAGATCCACATTATATAATCTCTTGCGAAAAGGCCGTGTTGGGCTATCATCCCACAAACCGCCTAGTACCAGTGACAGTCTGTCATTGGGTATTAATTGGGATGTCCAAGAATAACAAGATAAATAAAATCAAATAATCAAAATAATATTCTCTGCTTTGATTTTTATATGTACAGCAATTTATTGTTTGTATTTTAAATTACAGAAATCTGTTATGTCATCTAGATCTGAGGATTGTTACGCCCCCGGAAGCATCCCGACTATTTGGGCGTCAATACACGTGAAGGCGAAAGGAAACCGAAGGTGACAACGGGCCTGAACCAACTGGTTCAGCCCCTCTCACTCTAATTGAAGACCGGTGATATGGGGGCCGAACCAGACCGGTTCAGCCCCCATATGGGGAGGGGCCGGCCGACCGCTCTCAACCCCGGGTATAAATACCCCGGGGTGGCTCTCTTGGTGGGCAAGCAAGATTATCTCAAGGTATTTTCTCTTCTTTTCTACTCAACCCTAATTCTTTAGTTCTCCCTTAGATCTTTCTTTTCCCCTTCTTCTTCCTATCAAGGATTCTGTCGGAATTAAACCCGAAAAATTTAACGAAAATGGTTTTCATCGTTGGCGAGCACAAGTATAATACTGGCTCAATACCCTAGGTCTGTTATCTGCGATATTTGATGCTAGAAACTGAAAACCCTAGCGCTGTAGCTGTAGTTGCTTCCTCCCTTCCACCGTCTTCATCCTTTAGTGCAAACAACACAAGAACTTATGTCAGATGTGTCCCTTATAGAGATCTGGTAGATGTAGAATATCATTGCCACAATCGAATTCTTAGTGCCTTGTCCGACAGTATTTATGATGTTTACCTTCAATATCGTAGAGTTAAGGAATTGTGGTATGCACTTAAAGCGTGTTATAACCTTGATAATGCGGGTATAGAACGTCATAATGTTTCCAACCTCCACAAATTCAAGATTGATGATTCCAACCTCATCAATCCTAAACCACATCAACTAGATGAGATATTATCCAAGATCCGAGTCGATGCCTCAATTTTTTTCAATAATTATCTAATAGCATGTCTCATCGATGTTCTTCCTGATTTTTGGTCCGGCTTTAGCACTAGACTAGTACATGATCAATCCAACCTCACTTATGTTCAGATCCAAAATGATATGTGAATAGAGGAGGAATATAAAAATAAGAATTCAAAAATTCTCAAAGACCATGCTTCAAAAGTAAATCTGACTGAATCTCATGACTACCAATCATATCTCACCATCATTTCAAAGCTAATAGCAAACTCGATAAGAAGCCTTTTCGTCCAGGTTCCCACAAATCACTTGTCAACCAAATGCTTCTACAAGAAGACTGAACCTATGGTCAACAAATCTCATGGCTCCAAGCCTCAGGCCAACATGATCCAAACACCGGATCATCCTATCTCCGGGTTAGATTATATTTCGAATCTTCTTCTCGCTTGTCTATTAGATTGATGGTTTGATTCTGAACCAAATGTACATACTTGTTTTGATCGTTCTTGTTTTGCCACATTTTAGGAGAACAGTGGAGAAAGTGTGATCTTAGAAGATGTTTCGTCGGCACAAATACTTGGACGCAGGCGAGTGGATCTTAGGTTGACATCTGGGAAGACACTAGCCCTGCATGAAGTGCTTTATGTACTTAGAATTAGGAAGAACCTAGTGAGTGAATCCTTGCTAGTGAAGAAAGTATAAGATTGTATTAGAGTCAAATAAAGTTGTAATAACATTAAATGATGTCTTTATTGGAAAATGATTTGTTTGTGATGATTTTTAAGCTGCATGTTGCTTATTTAGAAGAAAATTAAATTTCCTCTTCTTTAATTCCTAGTCTTATCCTGATTTTTGGCATGTTACACTAGAACATGTGAATTCTCATTGTATGAAAAAAACGATGTCCTTAAATCTAATTCCTAAAATTAATATTGCATCAAATGCTAAATGTGAAATTTGCGTACAAGCAAATTTTTTCAGAAAACCGTTTAGATCAGTTGAAAAACTTCAAAACCTTTGGAGTTAATTCACTCGGATGTATATGACTCAAACCGCCAACCTATTTGAGGAGGAAATAAATAATTTATAACTTTCATAAGTTCATAGTTACCAAGTTTTGTTACATATACTTATTAAAAACTAAAGATGACGTATTTTCATATTTTAAGATTTTCAAAACCGAAGTAGGAAAATCAATTAGGGTCATCCGTTAAAATTCTTAGATCCGGCTAAAATGGAGAATACACTTCGAATGGACTAACCCAATTTTGCCAAGAACATGAGATAATTTATCAAGTGACTGCTATATATTCACCTCAATCAAATTGCTTAGCTGAACGTAAAAATCGAACCTTGATGAACATGGCCAATGTCATGTTAGCCGAGTCTGATGCTCCAGAAAATCTTTGGGGAGAAGCGTTGTTCACTTCCTCTTTCATCCTAAATAGAATTCCATGAAAACAAAATGATAAAATTTCTTTTAAATTATTTAAATTAAGAAACTCTAACCTACAAATTCTTCGAGCGTGAGGGTGTTTAGCTAAGGTAGTAATGCCTAGACCAAAGAGAAAAAAAACTAAAACTATAAACTCTATTTTTATAGGATAAGCATCAGATAGTAGTGTTAATAGATTTCTCATTACTAATTCTCAAATTAGTGAAATATCTAATAACACAAATATAGAAGCTAAAAATGCAATTTATTTTGAAGATAAATTCTTATATAAATTAAACAACTCATCTCAATCTTCAACTAGCCCATCCCAACCTTCATCTTCTCTTGACCCATTAGAAAATGATGAACTTAGAAAAAGCAAAATAGTCAGAACCAAAAAGACTTTTGGAGAGAGCTACTTCACTTATCTAGTTGAAGGGGACCTTCTACTTATGAGGAAACGATGATCTAATCTGATTATTCATTTTGAAAAGAAGCTATAAATTTAAAAATAAATTTTATTCTAGAAAATAAAACTTGAATTCTAATTGATCTTCCTCCTGGTGTCAAAGTCATAGGTTGTAAATGGATCTTTAGAAAAAACTAAATCCGGACGACTCCATAAATAAATAAAAGGCTCGCCTTGTTGTTTAAGGCTATGTATAAAAAGTCATGAAATAGATTATTAGACACATACGCTTCCGTAGTTAGGATCACTTCTCTCCGTGTTCTAGTCACCTTAGCTTCTATCCATAAGATGATCATTCATCAAATGGATATCAAAACTGTCTTCTTGCATGGTGACTTAGATGAAGAAGTCTACATGTCTCAACCCGAAGGTTTTGTTGTCAAAGGACAAGAAATCAAAGTTTGTAAATTAATTAACAGTCCGTTCGGCCCCCTGGAATTGGAATTGAGAATTGGAATTGGGGCAACAGAATTCCAATTTCAGTGTTCGGATGTTAGGAATTCCCTCGGAATTGAAATTGTTCCAATTCCATGGAATTCAATTTTGTACTATGACCAATTCTTAGTGGTAAAGACAGATATTTCATGGAATTCACTTTTTTACTATGGTCGTCGTCGTCCGATCTCATCGTCGCCCGATCTCGCCGCCACCGCCCGATCTCGTCGTCCCCGCCCGATCTCGCCGTCGCCGCCCGATCTTACCGCCGCCTACCTATCTCGCCACCGCTCACTGCTGTCGAGCGATACCGCCGCCACCGCCTCCCTATCTCGCCGCCGCCGCCGCCCGATCTCGTCGCGGCCTCCGCCCGATCTCGCCGCGGCCTCGCCCGATCTCGCCGCCGTCGCCGCCCGATGTCGCAGCCTCCGCCGCCCGATCACTCTGTCGCCGCCTGATCTCGCCTCCACCACCTGATCTTGCCACAACGACCCGATCTCGCCGCCACCTTTCGTTCTCGCTGCAGCCGCTCGATCTTGCCGTCGCCACTGCCTGATCTCGTCGACGCCGCCTGATCACGCCCCCGATCTCGTCGTCGCCGCCGGATCTCGCCATCGTCGACCGATCTCGTCGCCGTCACCCGATCTCGTCATCACCGCCCGATCTCGCCGTCGTTGACCGATCATAATTAATTGTCGGTACACTACTTGAAGTTGATTTTTCTGGTGTCGTGTTCCTTTTTTGCCAACTTATATATTTTCTTACAGATTGTAAAGAAATAATTCCCTCCACCGCTTGGGTTTGTTGCAATAACTTTGTGTCAAGTGACAAGACTCCAACTTCAAATTGTCATGCCGCCCGATCCTGTAGGCATGAGAAAAAAAATTTCTAAACCAATTTCAATTCCAATTCTAGAAATTCATCCTGCAGACGAACAATTGCATTGTAATTCAAACCAATTCCAAGTCTCATAGGAATTGGAATTAGATGAATTCAAATTCCGCAATTCCAATTCCAGGGGCCGAACGGACCGTAAATCTTTTTATGGGCTAAAACAAGCTCCTACGCAATAGTATCAAAAATTTGATATTGTAATCTTATCATTTGGTTTTAAATCTAATGAATTTGATAAATGTATATATGTTAAACAAGATGGAAATGAAAGAATCTTTCTATGCCTCTATGTAGATGATATCTTAATATTTGGAAGTTCAATTAAAATTATTAATGATACTAAAAATAATTTATCATTCAAATTTGATATGAAAGATTTAAGAGTAGCTAATATCATTTTAGGAATGAAGTTAGTCAAAACCGATTCAAGTGTATCATTGTTTTTTTCTCATTCAATTTAGAAAATGCTACATAAATTTAACTTATTTGATTCCGCTTTTGATCTACTTCATATGATGCTAGTATAAAACTTTGCAAAAATATTTGTGAACATGTTGATCAACATAAGCATTCACAAATGATAGGATCACTATTATACATAGTTAACCGTACTAGACCCGATATTTCTTATGTCGTAGGCCGTCCAAGTAGATATACTAGTAATTCAAGTGACGATTATTGGATAACATTAAATAGAATATTTAAATAACTTCGCGGAACTATGAATTATAGTTTAGTATATATTGGTTTTTCCGAAGTACTAGAACGATTTTCAGATGCCAATTGGGTAACTGATTTGTAAGACATGAAGTCCACTACTGGATATGTATTCCTCATTGGAGGAGTCGCTATTTCATGAGCTTCTACAAAAAAACAGTTATTTCCAGAAGAACCATGGAATCAAAGCTTATACCTTTAGACACTACATGTGTCGAAACTGAATGACTTAAGAATTTAATTGTCGAAATTCCTTTAGTTGAAAAACCAATACTTGTTATTTCTTTGAATTGTGATAACAAGTTTGTTATTGATTTAACTACTTCTAATAGTATTAATTCTAAAATGAATAAATTTATGAGAATCATGTACAAATCAGAGAAGAAAAGAAGAAAAGAAGTGATCACTCAACTATGTAAAGTCAGAATTGAATATGTCTGATAATATTATCAAGGGATTGTCCTGAAAAGAGATTTTGTTGTTATCGAGGGAAATAGGGCTTAAGCACACATAATTTGTTGTCATCAATGGATGCACAACTCATGTGATTGAAGATCCCATGAATTGGATTCAATGTAGAAGAAACGAAATCGTTGATGTAGTGTAGTTGGGATCACAAATTTAAAGGATGAGAAAACCTTCTTCTCATTCCTATGATGTGCTCTACGTAACAGTCTAGGATGAACTTTAAGTTCTTAATGGTTGCTAAAGGAATATGTCTTTGTGAGATATTAGTTACAAAATATCTTTTGAGGCACCACCTATGTGGGGGTAGTCTTGAGGCCGCGACTATAGGATCCGAGTTGCACCCTAATAACATTCATGAAAAATCAAGTAATGCGCATGGACATTAACACGCCCATCGTCATAACCCAAGAACAACCAATTTGTTATGTGCTTATCCAATTTATGAAGTTCTCATTTTTTTTTTGCTTTTGTGGGGGATTGTTAGGATTTTTTTCCTAAAACATTTAATTTTAAATGTTCATTGGAGTCAAATGATGTTTGATGTTTGGGCTCCTCATATTTGATGGAAAGCTTCAAAACCAAAATGGAGGAAATCCAAATATTTGGAGGGAAACCTTTCATAAATAAAAGGATGAGACCTTTAGTTTTACCATGCTTATCACCACTCATGTGAGTAAGTATATAAAGTTATTCACTCCTTATTTGTTCAAAGAAACATAAGAAGGAACTATGAACCATGCGCGCGCGCACATACACCGCACTGGACCAGATTTGGGATTCGGGGAATAATAGAATTGAGTTGTAATTTTTGTACAAAATAGTTTTGACATTTTTTTAATCTTAAATTTCTTTCTTGCGTCGATAAGAACTCGACGCATGCGTCAAATAGAGTGTGCCGAAGTCAACATGCGTCGAATTCAATGCGTCAACATCGCCGTGCTGCGTCGAGCGGTTTCTACTTCTGTCGATTTCACCTGCGTCGACAAGAACTCACAGCATCCGCCTTGCGTCGATAACGACTCGACGCTGCATCGATTAGAACTCGACGTAACTATATCGATTCCCCGGACAGATTTCATTACGGATTGTTTTCAGTTACGTGTTTTCATCATTACTCCTATACGTTGGAATTTCAACGTTCACTTGCACGATTAAATCTTACTAATTACAATCTTTCGAATTTATTACGTGGTTTATTTTTCTTGCCTTTTACGAGGCTCCTATTTAGGAGATTTTTTTATTTTCGTTTTAACACATTCTGGAAAATTAATGTGGTCTCTCTCGTTCGTTCTTACGTCGATTTTCATTGTGATTTCATTTTCTTGACGTTTGCTTCAATAAGTGGGAGTTCGGGTGTTGTGTGTTTCTTCGGTGTCCGCGCACATCGGAGTTTCAAGATCTAGCCGGGTGTTGTACCTTGGAGAAGTGAGAATCGGTTAAAAGCCCTGTCGGAGGGTAGTACAACTTTTTTAAGGCTCTACAGTTTTGATTCTAAACCTATATTATATATTGATTACTCTACAGTTTTTTGTTTACCAAAACTTGTTATTCAAGATCCGTTTTATAATTGTTATTAACCGTTCTCAAAACAAAAATTATTCATTATTTTGGAATATAAATTAAAATATTCCAACAATGCTAATTAGAAAAAAGACTTTTCTTAATTAATTATAATAAATCATACCTAATAAATACTTCCTAACTGAAAGGATTTGAGAAGAATAGCTATTATTATCAACAATAGAGTACATATATAAACATGAGAAGGTGACCACAATACCCAGTGTGACTTTAAGCTATAATGATCATATAGGATATACGGTAGTATATGTACATTATTTATAACATCATCTTCAAACTCACGGGGGATCATACACCGAGAGTTTGGACAAAAAATAAGCATTCAGGGAACGCGGTTGTGGCTTAGTAATCAAATCTGAAAGTTGTTGTTCAGAAGAAACAAAGGAGCAAGAAAGAGCATTATGATCATAATGCTCACGTGGGAAGAAAGCATCCACCCAAAATGCTTGGAAAGAGTGTGATTTGTCAGATTCAGAGTAAAATGATTGGCATCAGTGTTATCACAGTGGACTGGAGTGAGATTTGTAGAAGAGACACCTAAGTCCTCAAAAAGCCAACAGAGCCCAATAATATCTTCAGCAGTAGTATTCATGGCCCGATGCTCAGCCTCAATGCTAGAACGAGAGACACCAGTCTGTTTCTTGAACATCAATTCTATAAGGGAATAACACAAGAACAAACAGAAACTAGTGACAGATCAACGGTCAATAGGATCGCCGGCCCAGGTAGCATACGAGTAAGTACGGATCTACAGAGAACTACAGATGGAGAAGAAGAGACCGCGTGAAACTGTCGCCCGGAGATAGCGCAGGAGCCGCAGTAGATGACCATAATGCACAGAGGTAGGCGTGCTAACAAACTGACTCAACACATTGACAATATGAGCAATGTCGGGCCGAGTAATAGTAAGATAGACGTGACTCCCAACAAGGCGCCGATAGCAAGTAGGATAAGAGAGTGGAACCTCATCATTCAAAAGTAGCTGGAGGTGAAGCTCCACAGGGGCGTCCACTATGCGAGAGTCGGGGAGAACAACTCGAGCTAAGAGATCTGACGTATAATGGTGTTGAGTGGGCTAAAAACTACGACCTATACAGGTGATCTCAAGGTCCAAGAAGTAGCTCAGTTGTGCAAGGTCATTCATTTGAATCTATTTCTGAATGTGATGTTTGACAAAAGCTGCATGAGAAGGATCATCATCAGTAATAATCATATCATTTACATAAAATAATAGAAGAATCCAGCCACGAGAAGAGTGCACAAACAGGATTGGATCATATGGACTCAGCTGAAAATCGGTGGTTGTAATGTCTGAGCTGAAACGTGCAAACCACGCGCGGGGCGCCTGCTTGAACCCATAAAGAGCTCATCGTAAGCGACAAACAAGGCCTGGAGGAGAAGAGATATCGAGAGGAGAAACTATGTAAAACTCCTGCTGAAGATCGGCGTGAAGAAAGACATTCTTCACGTCGAGCTGAAACAGACCAGTGACGAATAGCTGCAACTGCAATAATAGTACAAATCATAGCCACGTGAGCAACTAGAGCAAAAGTCTCGGCATAGTATCGTTCATGCTCCTACTGAAAACTGTGAGCCACAAGCCAATCCTTCTACCTTTCCATAGAACCATCAAAGCGAGTCTTTACCAAGAAGATCCGCTTGCAAGTAATATGAACAACATCGGGTGGAAGAGGAACAAACATCCAGGTACGAGGTGCTCAAGTGCCACCAACTCAACAGACATGTCAGCATGCCACTCAGGTATCTAGGCAGCCTTACGGTAGGAAATCGGCTCTGGAGTACCATAGGAAGTAACAGAAAGGGCAGGTAGGTCCAGTGGTAGTGTAGCAAGGCTAAGGTTGTATGGAAGATGTCTCTCACGGAGTGGGTAGCGACGCACAGGAAGATCATCCACAGGACACTCACTGGAGGGGACAGACACTGAGTCTTGTTGGAGTTGGGGAACACTTCCGGCACTCTTGTTTCTCACACCGGGTTAGCCCACGTGAGCTTAGAGACGTCGGAGCATGACCCTCTCCGATGACTGAAGTACCAGTAAACGCGGGGGTCCGGGGGCGGCGAGCCCCCGACGGCGGTCTCGCTGGCCGGTCAGCGGGTGGGGGTTCGGATATATGATATCCAGGTGTGCGGATATCCGATTTCCGGTTCCGTGGCCTATTTATAGGCGTGTAACCCAAATTTTAGGGTTATGTTTTTCCTAAGCGGTTTCGGCTGAGGAGTTTTGGAAGCGCCTTTTGGAGATCCCTTGGAGAGGTGTTTTCCGGCGGCGGTGCTCCTTTCATTTGTTGTCTAAATAGAGAGGTGCGAGGTAGGATCGGTTTTGATCCTTGTAACTTTGTAATCTGTATTTTGTTTGGTGAATATAAGAAGGAAGGGGAGAAGTGGAGAGAGGAGTAGCCCGGTTTTGGGTGAATCTCTGTATATCTTTGTGTTTGTGTTGTGTTTTTTATTTCCGTTATTCGTTCGAATCTCTCTTCTCGACACCCCGATTTTCTACAAGTCTGAGGGAACTAAAGGCGGGGCAACAGAAGGAGGACGAGTGTAGTGATATGGAAGAGGAGGTACACGGTCCCAAATAGACAGCTCATCATTAGGAGAAGTGGGTGACGAAGGGGAGGAGTGAGGATGTGAGACAGAAGAGATCGGGGACAGTGTTTGTTGTGGCAAGGGACGAGGAGGTGAACATACCAATATTGGAGGAGAGGATGCATAAGGCAGATAGATGGGAAGAGTGAGAAACTACACATCATAGGGAGTAACAAATAAGTGTGAGGTCGAGGGGGCAGAGGACAGAAAGAAAAGGTGAGACTCATCAAAGGTGACACCACGTGAGATGCGAAATCAACGTACAACATGGTCATAACATTGGTAATCCTTAGGCTCAGAATTGTACACAAGAGCCGGACGAGCGAAACCGGCGCAGTAAAGGAGACGCAAGCGGATGTGGCGCAGGGATGAGTGAACGGAATAGAGACGGGTCACCCTAGGGCTCTGATCTATGAAACAGTTATTGCTAATAATAGAGTATATATACGAGTGACAGTGCACGAAGGCCTCCCGTGCCCCGCGGGACAATACCTGGGCGCCCCCGGCGTGCTCTGCCCATCCCCGGGGGCTCCGCCCGCCCCCGACACTCTCCCTTTTTGAATTCGTTTACAGTTACTTTTCATTCATTTTATTTAATCAATTTATTCCTTTTCCTTTTAAGGTTAATTTGTTTTATTTCATTTACTTTACCTTTTATTTAATTTCATGTTATTTCTTTTTGTTTTGCTTGTGGTTCGTTTATTGTTCATCCTTGCTCTATAATCCCACATCGCCAACGGAGATATGATTATAGGTGTATAAAAGAGTGGACGCGCCATTTGCTCATTGAGATGTTACTTGGCTTCCATGGGCTTGTGTATCATACTTGGACCATAGCTGATAGTCGTGGGCTTGAGCCTGAGACCGGTCCCTTGCACAGGCTCATGGCTTGGCGGGGCTTTCTGTAGCGATTAATGGTTATTTTTTCCTTCGTAACAAGGAACGAACGGTCGAGATTGATTTGCAGACCCATCGTGTTACACCGAACAACCACAACGGTCGATGATAAATCTTTGTATATAGTATAAATAAATGAGAGGGTGACAACAACACCCTAGGTGAACATAAGCTATAACTACCATATAAGATAAACTGTAGTGTATGTACAGTATTTTTAACACTAACAAAACTCCAAATAAGGAAAAAGGTCATTTCCTTAATTAGTTACAATTAAAAGCCACCTAATAAAAAATTGAATTAATTAATTAATACTAACTAATTCAAAATAATTAATTAATATTGACTAATTAATAATACCAAAAAACTAGTATTAATTAGAATATTTAAGTAATACAAAATGATTAATGATGTTTTTCAATTAATAAATTTGCTAAACGATTAACAATATCACTAATTATCAAACTCTCTCTCTAGTGAGCGCTTCACAAATTCATCTGAGTATGTGGAAGATGCTTTTTGTCATCTTATATGGCTCAATTTGAGACGTATGGAGAACTCCCCAAACTTATACTCCAGAAAAATTTCCAACTGCTAGAAAGAATGTTTTTCATTTAGCAAGTCCATAAAAAAGGGTGAGGCAAAATCATCATAAGATGTTTAAATTGGAGCAATAAATCAAGGGATTTTATTAGGATCTTTTGCAATTCTTGCGGTACAAATAATTTGGTTGGCCAAAAATATCGTCATGGTCAAGAAAGGAACAATTGTGGGGAACACCGTGAAAGACTCAAATATAATTGGTGACGCAAGAGGCATCATAATCAATGTGGAGATGAAGCCTGCTGTGGGAAAGGCCAAAGAAGTGCATGCAAAACAAAAACATGTGGAAGTTGATAACATTTTGGGGAACACTTTGGGTGTGGCCATGGGTGGAATAAAATGGAAGTGGGAATTTGAATGAGGCCCCGTTCGGCCGACAGGAATTGGAATTGGGTTAGGCGGAATTCAAATCAGGCGTTCGGCGGCTTGAAATTAGGGCGGAATTGGAATTGGGGCCAATTCCATGATCTTGAAATTAGGCGTGGGCCAATTCTTTGGGTTTGTTGGAAAGGACCACTTAAACTAGGCCCATTTGTATAGCATTTATTGTTTTTCTCTCCTCTCTTTAGTCCCACATTGTGTATAGGACTTTCCTCTCTCTCTCTCTCCTCTATATATATGTACTCATTCTTTGTATTTGTACCAAGTGGACATATATACAAGATTGACTTTCTTCATTTCTACATGGTATCAGAGCGAGGTTCCGGTCTCCTGCGGACTCCCATTTCTATCCGCCTAGCAGCATGCGGACTCCTGCGGACTCCCATTCCTATCCGCCCAGCGGCCTGCGGTTTCCGTGGACTGCGTGTGTGTGTCCGCGCCTCCTAGTCGCCTTACCCCTGCGGCCTGCTTTTGTCCAAACCTCTTCCTCTTCTCCCGTGGAGCCACTCCTCTTCCCTCCTCTTCTGGCCCTCCTTTATAGCCCTCTCTCTGATCCTGTGGGGTCCACTGCTTCCCATAGTCCGCTGCGGCCTCTTCTTGTCCGGCGCGACCTCGGCGAACTCGCTCCCTAGCTCCGTGGTCTCCTTCTGCCCGCTGCGAGCTCGGTATTCGCCTCCTCTTCTTGCTCTCTTTCGTCCGCCGTGAGCACGGCGGCCTCCTTCTGTCCGCACTTCTCTCCTGCCTGCGGCTGCTCGCATTCTTTTCCCTGACCGCCGCGGGCTCGCCTCTACTTTTTCTTTCGGCTTGCGGACTGGTCCAGCCCGCTGCGACGTGCCGAGCTTCCCCGCCTTGCCCTCTCTTCTAGGCCCGCTCCAGTCCGCCGCGGTCTGATCCAGTCCGCCTCGGCCTATTCAATCCGCCGCGGCCTCTCATAGCCCGCTCCTTGCTGAGCGTGTCTGTCCTCACCGCGGCCTCCTCCAGTCCGCAGCGGCCTCCTCCAGTCCGCCGCGGCCTCCTCCAGTCCGCCGCGGCCTCCTCCAGCTTGCAGCGGCCTCATCCAGTCCGCTGTCTCTGCCCACTTTCTCTCCTCCAGGTCGCCCCCCCCCCCCATGTCTACATCTGCGGACTTTGTTGGCACGACGGTTCCTCCTGAACGCCCGGCCTCTCTCCAGGAGGTCCGCGACGAGCTTCGGATTACTACAATTTCTCTAACTGGCAAGAAGAACTTTGTGGAATGGGCACACTCGGTTCGCCGTGTCCTGCAGTCAAAGGGGTTCCTTCATCACTTGACTCAGACCGTTATCGGTAACCCTACTGAGGAATGGTTACGCAATGATGGTCGTGTGCAGACTTGGCTTCTCAACTCTCTTGATGACGAATCTTATCGCCTAGCCATGTACCATGAGACGGCCAAAGGCATGTGGGACGAGCTTCACACCCTCTACTCTGGCAAGGATAGTCTCCACCATCTGTATGACATCATCACTGCTCTCCAGGCCCTTGATAGCAGTGGCGCGACCGACCTGACGTCCTTTGTTGCTCAGGCTCGGTCTCTGGTTGAGGCTTGGATCCACCATCAGCCTCCTACTTTAGAACTTGCTGCTCAACGTACCCAAAAGGAAGCTGTGGGTATCGCCATGATGATGGCCCGGGTACCGCCTCATCTTCACAGTGTCCGGGCTCACATCCTCTCCTCTACCGTTACACCATCTTTTTCCGATGTGTGCTCGATGCTTCTCAAAGTCTCCCCGCCTCCGGATGTGCCCGGACTTCCTTCTCCGGCCCTTGTTCAACAGGCACCAGCTCCCTTATTGCCTCTCCCCTTTTCTGCCCGTGGCGGCCGCTCTGCTTCTCGCGGCCGGGGTCGGGGTGGCCGGTCTAGGCCTACGTGCTCGTTCTGCGGTAAAGATGGACATCTTGAAGCCACATGCTATCGCAAACATGGGCGACCTCCTCGTCTGCAGGCCTCTGCAGCTACTACCGACTATGCTTCCTCTCGTACTGATCTCGACGAGGTTCGTTTTCAGCTCCAGCATCTTCATGGCCTGCTTAGCCGCCCGCCTGCCTCGGTTGCCTCTGCTGCCTCCATCTCCAATGAAGGTATCGCCTGCCTATCCTCTGGCCCGCGCTGGATCCTTGATTCTGGTGCCACTCATCATATCACCTCTGTTAGGCCGCCTCAGTACTTGTCTTCACCTCACCCGAAGTACATTACTGTCGCTAATGGGGCCTCGGTTCCCGTCTCTGGATGTGCTGATATTTCCCTCACCTCTTCTCTCCTTCTGCGCTCGGCTCTACATGTTCCGGGCTCTCCTTTCAATTTACTATCTGTTGGTCGCCTTACTACTGATTCTAATTACTCCGTGACATTTACTTCTTCTTCTTTTCTCATACAGGATCAGCAGACGCGGACTATCATTGGTAGAGGATGGCTGCAGAATGGGCTCTATCTTCTTGACGACTCTCCCACTGTCCTCGCATCTACCTCCTCTTCGGACTGGCATCGCCGTCTCGGACATGCTCCTCTTCCGGTCCTCCGGAAGGCTCTTCCTGATGTTACTCTTCCTGCTTTTCGCTGCGACACATGTATTTTGGGCAAACAGTCCCGTTCATCGTTCCCTCCTCATTGTACTCGGAGCTCCGCTCCTTTTATTTTGGTACACTCCGATATATGGGGTCCGTACAAATTTACTAGTATTTCTGGCTATCGGTATTTTCTTACTTTTATTGATAATTACTCTCGCATGACGTAGTTATATCTCCTTCGGGATCGCTCTGAACTTCCTCGCGTCTTCCGGGCTTTCATACATGAGACTCGCACTCAGTTCTCTGCGCCTATTCGTACTATTCGTACTGACAATGCGCGGGAGTACACCAGTCATACCTTCGTCACTCTCTGCTCTGAGTTCGGCATTCTTCACCAAACCTCGTGTCTGTACACTCCACAACAGAATGGTGTCGCCGAGCGCAAGAATCGTCACCTTCTTGATGTCGCTCGCTCCCTTATGCTTCAAATGCAGGTTCCCAAACCATACTGGAACTACGCGCTCTCCACGGCTTGCTTTCTCATCAACCGCCTCCCGTCTTCCGTCCTTCAGTATGCTACTCCCTTCAGCCTCCTCTTTCCCACAACTCCGCCTTTTCCCGTTCCTCCACAGGTGTTTGGGTGTACCTGCTACGTTCACCACCTTGGTCCCTCCACGGACAAGTTGGCTCCTCGTGCCACCAAGCATATCTTTGCGGGCTACTCGCGCACTCAAAAAGGTTATGTATGTTATTCACCTACTACCCGCAAGGTTACTGTCTCGGCTGACGTGACTTTCCGTGAAGATATTCCATTCTTCCCTGCTCTGGATGTCGCTCTGAGTCCAGATCCCGTCGTTCGCCCTGTCATTCCTGCTCCTCACTCCTCATCCTCTCCGCCTTCCCTACCTCCTGTCCGTCCACCACCACCGGTTATCCGGGTCTATTCTCGTCGCTCTCCTCATCCCGTTGCCCCTCTGCAGTCGGCTTCGCCCTCTGGTGCTCTGCTCCCTGCTGCTCCGGCTCCCGCCTCTACCGCTCATCCGATGGCGAGTTACGTCTCTCTCCATCGCCTTTCTCCCTCTCTTCTTCACTTTGCCACCTCATTATCCTCTGTTTCGGTCCCTAACTCTTTGCAGGAGGCGCTTCAACATCCTGGCTGGCGGGCTGCCATGGACGAAGAAATAACGGCCCTCTGGGCCAACCAGACCTGGGTCTTGGTTCCCTTACCTCCCGGTCAGCACCCTGTTGGGTGTAAATGGGTGTTCGTCATCAAGCATGCTCCGGATGGCACTGTTGCCCGACTGAAGGCCCGTCTTGTGGCCCGTGTCTTCACCCAACAGGAGGGCCTCGACTATGAGGAAACTTTCTCTCCGGTGGCCAAGCTCAACACTGTCCGCGTTCTTCTCTCCGTCGCGGTGCACCGCCACTGGCCCCTTCATCAGCTCGATATCAAGAACGCCTTTTTGAATGGCGACCTTCAGGAAACCGTATACATGCGCCAACCGCCCGGGTTTGAGACCACGGGGGAGTCTCGGGTATGTCTTCTCAAAAAGTCCATTTATGGTCTCAAACAGTCCCCTCGGGCGTGGTTTGATAAGTTTAGCAAGGTGGTTCGGGACATGGGGTTCACTCGAAGTTCTGCAGATTTATCCCTTTTTACCCGACACCGGGCCACTGGCACCGTCCTTCTGTTGGTTTATGTTGATGACATCCTTCTCACTGGGGATGACTCAAAGGGGATTCAAGAGGTCAAACAACATCTGAGCACTGTTTTTCAGACTAAAGACCTGGGGAAACTACACTACTTCCTTGGTCTCGAGATCGCCCGGCGGCGGGACGGGTTGGTGCTCTCCCAACGAAAGTACTGTCTCGATCTTCTCAAAGATGCTGGTCAGTCTGGTTGCAAGCCAGCTTGTACCTCGATGGAGGCAAATCACAAACTGTGCGCTCATGCTTCGGATGACAATTTGCTGCTTCAGAACCCGGAATACTATCGACGCCTTGTGGGAAAGTTGATCTATCTAACAGTCACGAGGCCGGATATATCGTTTGCAGTTGGGGTTGTCAGTCGGTTCATGCATGCCCCCCGTGCTTCTCATCTCCAGGCGGTTGAACGGATTCTCCGCTACCTTAAGGGAGCTCCGGGTCAAGGGCTGGTTTACAAAACCTCTGACTCTGCTCCCGCATTGGTTGCCTATTATGATGCCGACTATGCGGGTTCCCTGGACGATCGAAGGTCAACAAGTGGGTTCTGTACTTATTTTGGTGGTCATCTTATTACATGGAAAAGTAAGAAACAAGCTGTGGTAGCCCGTTCCTCTGCAGAAGCTGAATATCGATCGATGGCCTCGGTTGTCTCAGAACTCACATGGCTTGAAAGTCTCCTTACTGACCTGGGAGTAAAACTCCCCTCCTCTGCTGTCCTATTTTGTGATAGTCAAGCCGCCATACACATCGCAAAGAATCCGGTGTTTCATGAGCGCACAAAACATATCGAAGTTGACTGTCACTTTGTTCGTGAGAAGGTTCAATTGAAGAAACTTGAGTTGAAGCATGTTCCAGGAACTGATCAAGTTGCCGACATCCTCACAAAGGCCTTATCAAGTACTCTGTTCTACCAGTGCTTGTCCAAGCTGGGTGCATATGACTTATACGCTCCAGCTTGCGGGGGAGTGTTGGAAAGGCCCACTTAAACTAGGCTCATTTGTATAGCATTTATTGTTTTTCTCTCCTCTCTTTAGTCCCACATTGTGTATAGGACTTTCCTCTCTCTCTCTCTCCTCTATATATATATGTACTCATTCTTTGTATTTGTACCAAGTGGACATATATACAAGATTGGTTTTCTTCATTTCTACAGGGTTAAACCTGGATTTTATTTGGTTTTGGCGGAGCGGAACTTATCCCGCGGCGCACTGTTTCGGAGTCACTGTTCTTCGATCGCTTCCTGTCGCCGGTACAGATAATCGCTCAGTCTGCTTCGATCGAATCCTACCCGCCTTCTCCCTCCTCATCTTCTTTCTCTTGTTTTTTCTTCTACTTCATTCTTCTTATTCCTCATCTTCTTCGGAGATCTGCCGGGCCTTTTTTTCTTTCCTCTTATTCTTTGTTCTTCCCGTTCTTCTCAGATCTACCGCCCCCTTTTTTTCTTTCCTCTTCTTCTTTGTTCTTTCCGTACTCAGATCTGCCACCTTTATTTTCTTCTCTTCTGCTTTGTTCTTCCTGTTCTCAGATCTGTCGCCCCTCTATTTTACTTCTTCATGTTCCTCCCTAGTTTTTATTTTCCTTAATTTTGTCAATTTACCCCACATTATTGCATTACAGGATACCTCATTTAAGGAGATCAAGGAGCTTTTGATTCCCTGCATTTGAATCTGATTTCCAAAAAAAATTGACATTATTATGTGCAAATGTTGACATTCCTATCTGCATTCGAATCTGATTTCCAAAAAATGACATTATTTTTTGTATTAGTTTTATTCTCTATTTATTTCAATTTCAAATTTAAATTTTATTCTGCATTCGAACAAAATTGCCCAATTTTAATGCTTGATGCCCAATTCTGCGCAGCAGCCGAACAATAGAATTGGAATTGGTTGAATTCCATTTCCTGCCGGTTTTGGAATTGGCTGAATTCCAATTCCATGTAGCCGAACGGACCGTTATGGATTGTGAGAGTGAATTGATGGGGCTCACTAGTTTTGGAAAGAGTGAGTTGGGTGTTTATGGGTATTACTATATAACTGTGACAGTAGGTGGCAAAAAAGTGGGTAGAGAAAAATATTGCTACGCAGGTGTGCCGAAGAGGGCAAAAAGCAAGTGTTGGGGGATGGTTACAGGGTCGGGTGCAAGCTAATGCAAATCGACATTTAGATCTTTCAAAAAACACATGCAAAATCCAAAGTACAGGCACTAAGAAAGACAAACTCAGTATCTCCAATTAATGGTCATGGATGCAAGGAAGTAGTATGCATGATAGACGCGTGAGGTAGATGGGTCAAAATGGAAGTGACTGGGTTCATGCGAGTCTCGCACCATTGACAGAGAAAGGGATGTTGGCTAGGGAAAGACAAAGTAAAGTGGAGGTAGGGGCAGGTTGTGGTCGACAATGGAGTTGGATTTGACAAACTAGGACCCAGTGATTAGTGAGTTTGAAGAAGTGTTATTGACCTGGACGTAGATTGCTGATGTTGGAAGTATAGTTGACTCCTGCAGATGAAGGATTCTCGTGGACTGGGCAATGATGGGAGTAAGTGCAGTGCAGTCATTTGGGACGAAGGACTTAACTGCCACAGTAGTCAAAGGTGGGAGGTCGAAATATCCAATGAGGAGGTGGTTTGTATGGATGGATCTGCTGCGGGTCTGAGTGTTGGGGCTTTATCTACGGTCGCGATGGTGTGGATGCGTGGTGTGAACCCAAATCCTGTGACAAGGGAGTCAGGGACAGCATCAGTCTGCGCTGGTCACAAAGCAGCTAAGAGGGAACTCAGAAGTACTCGTGGGCACCATCCGAGAAGCCGTGCAGTCTCTTCAGCCAAGGCGCATACAACATTACTGGATAGGAGGGTCACACACTCTCCCAGAGACCTCTTCAATTGATCAACGGAGAGGCCGCGTCGGGGACTCGCCAAGTACCCACGCGGTCTCTTCTCTCGCCCCCCCCCCCCCCCCCCCCCCCCCACCCGACTCTTCGCGTATCTCGGGTGTCTGCACATTTAATGCTGCATTAAATTCCCTTAACCGTTCGGGCAGCCTACCCTCAAGTTAAATCCGGGGTCAGGGGTGCTCAAAAAGGACAGAGAACTTAGGCCAGAATCAACCTAATTGTAGGTGTGGTTACTAAATCCGTCTCTCGGTTGCACCCTCTTGTATTCGCTTATACCTACTTGTATTCATTTCTCTGGAGCAATAACATTGCCTGCCGCAAGTAGTATTCGCCGCGGCGGGTAAATCTAGCGTTTGTCGCTGCCAGCGGCCTTCTCGTTTGTATTGCATTTCTGCTCGATAATCCTTTGCAAGGTTAGTAATCGGTCAATTGTGGTCTCTGATCTCACCACCGAACTCCCCCACGCGATCACTGAGTATGGAACGTTTAGTGACAATTTTTGAACCAACACAGGGGATGGTGGATTGCATGATGACGAAGAGTGAGAAGCGGAACCAGAGGAGGTTTTTCGGTGAGGGAGGTGAATCTATCAAGCGCATTGAGCAATATCGAGCCTGGCATCGAGATTGTGAAGTGCAACGTGTTGGAACACCCTATTACTAATTTGCGTCAGGATCACTATGTCTCTAGGAAACCAATGTTTGACCTCCTGTATAGTTCTAAAGGTCAATTAGAATTGAGTGTAAGGGATAGAAGTCTAGGTTTGGAAGCTGCTCTCAAGACCAAGAATTTTTCAGTTTGAGACTAAGTCATATCGTCGAGCTCAGCACGACGATTCGTCGAACTCCGATCGACGATCGTCTAGCTCAACTTCGACAGATCGTCGAACTCCATTTGACGATCGCTGAGCTCAACTTCCACATATCGTCGAACTCCATTCGACGATCTTCGAGCTCAGTTCGACGATCTTTGAGCTCAGATCGACGATATTGTGTTGTTGTATAAGTTCATTTCGCTGAGCTCAGTTCGACGATAGCAGAGCTCAGTTCGACGTTTTCAGATAACTTCAAGGATGTTTCAAGATTCAAATTCAGATCAGTTAAGAAGTTATTCTGCAATTAATTCAGAAGATTTTCTAGCCGTTTTCATTTATTTCTGGACCAAGTTTCAAGGGATTTTCAAGGAATATTTCTGTGGACTTTCCTCCAGAAGACATTTTGCAATTAAGGATGCAATTAATGCTGGCCAACGACTATTCTTGACAGAGGATGTTTCTTCTATTCAGTACCAGAGAATAAAAGACAAGAATTTTTTTGAATCTCAAAATCACTGAGAACTCAGAACACAGACAAGAAGAAGAAGAACAAAATATTCTCTGTCTAAAAAGAATTCTTTGAAGAACACACATCCAAGGAGATCAAACTTTCTGAAATCCTCTGATCTCTCTTGTCTCAAGTGTTCAAGGCCAACATCTTTCAAGACTCCAGACACCTAACATTTCAGCTGTTGCTGAAATCATCTTTTGCTGGAGCTCAACCTCTGAAGGCCTATCACCCTACAACAAAGCTTCTTTTCCTGAACATCTCAAGGACTCAGGGGGAGCTTTGACACCATCAAATCCACATAGTTTTATCAGCTGATTTGAGAAAGAGAAGACTTTCATCATTCTCTCACCCCCATCTCTGTAAAGGGTTTCTCAAACTCCATTCAAAAGTTTGAACTTGGTTTTTGAGCACCTTATCAAAAGCTCATTGGTGGCAAGACACCTGATCAAAAAATCTGATATGCTTTTTGAGCACCTTATCAAAAGCTCATTGGTGCCCAGGACACCTGATCAACTCATCCTGCAGTGGATTCCTACCTAGGGTGGTAGAAGAGTGTATGTACCCAAGTTTAGGGGAACCACTATATTTTCTTGTGTCATTTGGTTTGCTTGTCTTTATTTTTGTTTCTGGCTGTGATTGTTCTGTGATTATTTTGTGATTAGTTTAGTTCTGTGATTAGTTATAATAATTGCTTCCCTGCTCACTCAGATTACAACAATTGTTGTAAAAAGTTTTCAAACACCATATACTTTATTCACCCCCCTCTAGAGTATATCAGATCTAGCTGCACTTTCAATTGGTATCAGAGCGAGGTTGGTTAAACATACCACACATTGGTGGTTGTACAGGCTAACACCTGAACCCAAAGATTCCTAGTTAGATCTGCTTTCTTTTGAGTTTAGTATTAGATTTTGTTTTCACAAATCATGGCCCAAAACAAAGATTATGCTAGCACCAGACCTCCAGTGTGCAATCTATCCAAGTTTGCACTTTGGAAAGCAAGAATCAGATTATACATGAATTCTATTGACGAGGATATTTTAAACTCTGTCTTAACAGTTTGTCCAAGACCTCCAGAGAGCTCAAGTACAAATGTTGTTCCACCTCCATCAGAAACATATGCTGACATCAAGAAATGGAAGGTAGCTGATGCCAAGGCTATGAACATCTTATCTCAGACAATGTCTGATGACATCTTTCAAAAGGTGGCTGAATGCAATTCAGCAAAAGAAATTTGGGACAAACTCTCTGAAATAGTCTCAGGCTCAGCTGATGAGAGAAAGGATAGGAGATCCCACCTCATATCTCAATATGAGAATTTCAAGAAGGGAGAAACTGAGTCAGTGGGAGATATGTACAACAGGCTCAGTCTAATAGTCAGTGAACTCAGGACATTGGATAAAGAGATCTCACTAACTGAACTCAATGACAAAATTCTAATGTGCTTCCCTAGCACTTGGGATTCAAGAATCTGGCCAATCAAGGATGCCAAAAGTTTGAATGAGATCACCACAGAAGCTCTATTGGGTAAGCTCAAATCTTATGAGCTACTCATCAAGAACAGAGAAGAAGAACAGAAGGCTGTCTCACCAGCCACAAGAAAAGAGAAAACAATTGCCTTCAAGGCAACTGAAGATCTGCCTGAAGACAAAGTCACAGGCAATGATGAACTGCTCAGTCTGTTGGCCAAAAGATTTTACAAGATGGCCAGAAAGGACTTCAGAAGGAGATCATACAAGGAGCATGATAAGCCAAGGTATGACAAGTCAATTAATAATAAAGAAATTGTTTGCTTTGCTTGCAGGAAACCAGGGCACATAGTTCCTGACTGTCCAGAAAACAAAAACAAGGACAGAAGGGACAAGAAAGAAAGAAGAAAGGAGAAAGACTCCAAGAGGAATGACAATGGCAAACCCTCCTCAAGCAAAAACAAACACACAAGAAAGGGGTTTGTTGCTGAATCCTGGAGTGAGACTGAAGAGTAGTCAGAAGCCTCATCCAGCTCCAGTGATGATGAAGATGATGCAGAAGAGAAAGAGTTCTGCATGATGGCAATCAATGCCTCACAACATAATTCAGATGAAGAAGAGTCAGAGTCAGATTCAGAGACTCAACCTGAAGAAGATCAAGTAATCAGTTCATTTGATTTTAATTCAGAGAACTTTAAATCTGAATTTAAAGCATTATGTTTAGACCTGCTAAAATCTGAGAAAGAAATTATCTCTCTCAGAAATCATTTATCTGAACATAATACCTTAAATTCAGAAAACCTCAAACTCTCTCAAGAGTTGGAGTGCTGTAGGGAGCAGATAGCTTCACTGAAAAGTGAGCTATCTGAGGCCAAGAAGCTTGAAGAATCCCTTAATGGGAGAAGCATCAAGCTGATGGACATCACAAGCACAGTGAACTCCAGATTCAATAGTACACTGGGCTTGGGTGCTTCATCCAGCCAACCCATAGTTCTAACAACTCCAATCAAATTCATTTCTGATAAAGGAAAGGGAGTTGTAGAGGTAGCTAGGAAAAATTCTGATCTGCCCAAGAAAACCAAGACCCAGCAGAAATCGTCGAACGGAGATCGACGATCGCCGAACGCAGATCGACGATCTCAGGCAAAATCGTCGAACTCAGGTCGACGATCTCAAGTTCCTGAACTCTGCCATAGTCGATCGTCGAACGGAGCTCGACGATCTGACTCAAGATCGTCGAACGCAGCTCCACGATCGTCGAACAGAGGTCAGAGCTCTGGAAAGTCTTTCAAGGGCAAATCAAAATTCAATCCTAAGAGTTCTTCATCCCAAATATTTAACCCTTATACTGAATGGATTATACCTCCAAGAAGATATCATCCTGAAGGATATAAGAGTCAACCTGAGATGTCTTTTATTTCAGAATTTAAAGGTTATCAACCTAGGCCCAAGGTAAACTGGGTCAAAAATAAATGAATTATTTTATGTGCAGGTGAAGACCTATCCAACATCTAACCAGCAATGGTACTTGGATAGTGGGTGCTCTAAGCACATGACAGGAAACAAGGACAACCTCACATCCTTTAGAGTCAAGCTTGCACCCAAAGTTATCTTTGGTGATTCAAACTTTGGACAAACCAAAGGATATGGTGCAGTCCAGATTGGATCAGTAACATTCAAGAAGGTAGCTTATGTGGAAGGACTGAAGCACAACCTAATAAGCATCAGTCAGTTGTGTGATAAAGGCTACCAGGTGACCTTCAGCAAAGCTTTATGCAAAATCAAGTCAGAGGACAACACAACTGTGTTGACAGGTAAAAGGAAAGGTAACATCTATCTAGTAGATTTTCTTTCAACAGATGTAGATATTTGCCTGTTCAATTCTGTTTGTAGACCAAATATTTTATGGCATAAGAGACTAGGACACCTAAACCTTAGAACTATTGTTAGGCTATCCAAGGACAACCTTGTTAGAGGACTACATTTTGGCTCCTACAAGAAGGAAGGACTCTGCAGGGCTTGTCAATTAGGCAAGCAAACTAAAAACAGTTTTAAGTCACTTAATAAGAGTGATTCACCTAGGATATTGTATCTGTTACACATGGATCTTTTTGGACCCATCACAGTAAAAAGTCTAGGAGGGAAATCTTACACTTTAGTAGTTGTAGATGACTTCTCTAGATTCACTTGGGTGTTCTTTCTAAGGAAGAAGTCTGATAACTTTAAGTGACTGACAGAGTTTCTCAAATGTATACAGATTGAGTTCAATACTCACATTGCCCTGATCAGAAGTGATCATGGGACAGAGTTTGATTCTCTTCTTATGTAAAAGTTCTGTCAGAGTGAAGGGATCAGACATACCTTCTCAGCTCCTAGAACTCCTCAACAAAATGGGGTAGCTGAAAGGAAAAATAGAACCTTTATTGAATCTGCCACTACACTGTTGTCAGATGCTCATCTTCCTCTATCCTTTTGGGCAGAGGCAGTGAACACCTCCAACTATGTGCTGAATAGAAGTTTGATACATAAACTAAAAGGAAAGACTCCCTATGAACTACTCAAAGGGAAGAAACCTAAAGTTGATTATTTTACAGTTTTTGATTGTATTTGCTACATACATAATAATGACAAGAAATATTTAGCAAAATTTCAAGCTAAAGTTGATGAAGGAGTGTTTCTGGGATACTCCATGATCAGCAAGGCTTATAGGGTTTATAATAAATCATCTCTAAAAATTGAGGAATCTGTTCATATATCATTTGATGAATCTAACATGTCTTTCAAGGAGAAGATCTCTTCTACCATAGCACCTTTGCAGGAACATTCTCTTGTTGAAGACTTGAACAAGTTACAGGTTACTCAAAAGGATGAAAGCAGTGAAGATGAAGAAAGTGTTCAACATATTGAAGAACAACTTGAAGAGCCAGTTGTTGTACCACAAGAGGAAACAACAACACAGGTTGATGAACAATCAACACCCCCTGTTGATTTAGTAACATCAAGAGACCATCCAATTTTCCAAATAATTGGAGACATCTCAGCTGGTGTGCAAACCAGAAATCAGGTCAACCAAAACCTGTTGCACACCTGCTTCTTATCTCAAATTGAAACTCAGTCCATTCAAGATGCAGAGCAAGATCCACACTGGATCATTGCAATGCAAGAAGAGTTGCATCAATTTGAAAGGAACAAAGTGTGGGAACTAGTGTCAAAGCCTAAGGATCACTCCATTGTTGGAACAAAGTGGGTGTTCAGAAACAAACTGGATGATCAATGAGTAATTGTAAGGAACAAGGCAAGGCTAGTTGCTCAGGGATATTCTCAAGAAGAAGGAATAGACTACGACCAGACTTTTGCACCAGTTGCAAGATTGGAAGTCATCAGAATCTTTTTAGCTTATGCAGCACATAAAGGATTCAAGGTATATCAGATGGATGTCAAAAGTGCATTTCTAAATGAAGACATCAAAGAGGAAGTATATGCCAGACAACCTCCAGGTTTTATCTCTCCAACTTATCCTGATTATGTTTTTAAATTGAACAAAACATTATATGGTCTCAAGCAAGCTCCTAGAGCATGGTATGAGACCCTAGCATGCTTTCTTTTGGAAAATGGATTTATAAGGGGTAGAGTAGACCAAACTTTTTTCATTAGAACTCATAAGTCTCATACCATACTAGTACAGATCTATGTAGATGATATTATTTTTGGTTCTACTAACTCAAAATTGTGCAGAAGGTTTTCCAACCTAATGCATTTTAAATTTGAAATGAGTAGCATGGGTGAGCTATCCTTCTTCCTAGGATTGCAAGTCAAACAGCATGCTGAAGGCATCTTTATTTCTCAAACCAAGTATGCAAATGAATTGGTTAAGAAATTTGGCATGTCTGAAGCATCTTGTATGAAAACATCTATGCCTACTAATGTTGTATTGGATGCTGATGAACATGGGAAACCTGTTGATCAGACAACATATAGAGCAATGATTGGCTCTTTACTGTACCTTACAGCTAGTAGACCAGATATAATGTTTGCTACATGTATATGTGTTAGGTTCCAAGTAAGCCCTAGAGAGTCACACCTAACATTAGTAAAAAGGATTCTCAGGTATGTTAAAAGTTGTCCAAATCTAGGTCTCTGGTATCCAAAAGATTCAGCATTTGATTTAACTGAATTTTCTGATGCTGACTATGCTGGATGCAGAATTGACAGGAAAAGCAACAGTGGAACTTGTCAGTTCCTTGGTGACAGACTTGTCTCTTGGTTTTGTAAGAAACAAACTTCTGTGTCAACTTCAACTGCTGAAGATGAATATATGGCTGCATGCAGTTGTTGTTCACAAATCTTGTGGATTCAAAACCAACTCCTAGACTATGGCTACAACTTAGAGAAGTCTAAAATCTTTTGTGATAACACCAGTGCTATTTCTATAGCTCAAAATCCAGTCCTCCATAGTAGGACAAAACACATAGAGATTAGGCATTATTTCTTAAGGGATAATGTTGAAAAAATAAAATTGAACTACAATATATCCCAACTGATTTACAAAGGGGAGATATTTTCACCAAGCCCTTGGATGAAAAGAAACACACCTTCTTCCTAAATCAGTTAGGAATGTTAGATGAAGGAAGTCTTAAATAATATCCAAGATTTTAAAAGCTTAAAAATTGACCAACACTAGACAAACATCTTGATTTTTCTCAATGTCTAGAGTTTTTCTGATCTCTGAACTGCGCTCGACGATTTTCTCTCAGATCGTCGAACGGAGATCGACGATTTCTGAAATCGTCGACCTGAGTTCAGCGTTTATCAGATAGTATGAACTATCTCTTCCGGTCAACGATCGTCGAACGGCGCTCGACGATTTTGTTCTCTGAACGATCGTCAAACAGAGCTCGACGCTCTCCAATATCGTCGACCGGAGATCGACGATGTTGAAGACTCTTCAGATTCCTTTAGCAGCCCCGATCGTCGAACTGAGTTCAACGATCTTTCCATTTCTGCGTCGAACCCTAATATAAAATTCTTTTTTCGCCGTCGTTCTCCTTTGCGCTTTCGATTTCTCTGCAAAAACTTTCTTTCCCTCCAAACATTTCTGCACTTGGTCGTTTTGTTTGTTGAATCTTTGCAGGTACCTATGGCTGTTTCTGTTGCTGTTCTCGCCGCCATGAAATTTGATGCCGGCTTTGACATAGACATGGAATCCTTCAGCACGACAGACCAGGTTTTTCAGGATATCTTAGAGCTATTCAAATAGCAGAAACTGGCTGCAATCATGACTACAAGGATTAAGCTTGCTGCTGATGAGATTAAAGAGTGGGTCTACACTGCCCACAATCAGGACCACAACACCATTGTTGGATCAATCTCTGGCACTCAGGTACCCCTGACCCCAGCAATTCTGACAGAGGTTTTTGAGTTAAGAACTGGTGGAGATTCTACTGATTTGTCTGGAGAAGAATATGCTGACTTGCTTGCCAGAATGGGTCATTCTGAGGCTAACCCTAGCAAGCTATTGAAAAAGAATCTGTCTGTGGAATACAGATTCCTGGCTGATGTAGTTGGGAAAGTCCTACTGGCTAAGCACTCTGCCCATGATACAATTTCAAGGTATCAGCTCTGCTTAATGGGAGTCATAGTAGACAGGAAGAATCTGAATTGGGGAGAGGTCTTCTTTGACCTAATGAAGAAGAAAATTAACAAGAGTTTTGTCAATTTTGGAAGGATTTTAGGACTTTTTTTGCAGAATAGGTGCCCTGCATTGCTGGTATCCTCTGGGATTCATATAAATGCTTCCAAAAGACTGTCTTGTGCCCTTTTTGGTAAATGGGACAGGCAGATCCTCAAGCCCAGCAGGCCCTCTTCCAGCACTCCTTCAGGCACCAGGACTGTCAGAGTCACTTCCCCACAGGTCTCTGCCCCTGCAGCTGACCTGCCTGCTGATGCCTCTCCTCCTCCTCCAATTCGATCTCTTCCAATTCCATCCACACTTCAAAATACATCCACTATCATCATCTCCAGCCCCTCTCCAACATCCATACCATCTCCAATCCCTATTCTACCAACAACAGAAGATCAATTCCATCTCTTATTCTCCTACCCTCAACCAGATATCACTTCATCACCCTCCATTCCATCCTTCAACCTCATTGATGATTCCTTCATGGATGGCTCACCATCCTCTCCTCCTGAGCTACCCTCATCCTCAACCTCTTACCAAGATCTTCTGCAAGAAATCATTGATCAACCTACCTTCACACCATCTATCTCCATCCCACTGTCCTCCATCACCACCTTACCCACACCTCAACCATCTCTTCCACCATACACTAGCTCCCCACTACCATCACCAACAGCTACACCTCCATCCTCTACCTCTGCTCCAGTCACTACTGAGCAAGTAGATATTCCAGCCCTTGCTGACAGGCTTTATGAATTGCTAGCCCCCAGGCTATCTCTTCTCTTGGAGACCTCCTTGGCTCCATTACTCCTGTCAGTGGCAGCCCTTTCTGCGAGGTTCTCCTCTTTATTCCCTCAGGCAGCCCCTTCAGCAGTGTGCCTTGATCCAGCTCTGTCTGAATCTAGGCAGGGGGAGATGCCCTATGAAGTGAGTCTGTCTGCTGCTGTTCTTGCTGTTTCTTCAGCTTCTGTTACTGCTGTTGTTGCTGCTGTGTTTCAAGATCCAGTTCCACCTCCTGTTGCAGCCTTTGCAATAGCCCTCAGGTCTTTGCTCTCAGATTTTGATTCAATATATTTCAGATGTCTACCAGAAAAAGCTTGTCTTCCAGAGAGAGTTACTATCTAGCCCCCAGAGTATTTGTCCAAAGCCCTTGTGCCCTTCTCTTGTTGTGACCCCAGCATCATCACTTCCTTTGTAAACTCAGTTTATGCTGCTGCTACTCTTGCTGATAGCATTGCTGATGTCTCTAATGTTGCTGCCCCTCCTGCTGCTGAAAGTTTTGATGATACTTCTGTTACTGCTACACATGCTGCTGTTTCTACTGATATCCTTATGACAGAGGCACATGATGTTGAGCACTCTATACTGTCTGATGATATTTCTGCTGCTGATATTACTGTTTCTGTAAGAGAAACTGTTGCTGCCTCAACTGCTGTTGTTACTGCTCCAGAACCTTATGTATCTGCTACTGCTTCAACTTCTGCTACTCCAACCTCTGCTGCCTCATCTGCTTCAATCCAGCTCAAGAAAGATTTGATGAAGAAGATTGATGCTCTTTATGATGATCAAAGTTCTGAAAGTGATGAGTTCAGGACAGATTCTGATGATTCTTCTGCTACCATTGCCAGAAAGAGAAAGGCAAGGAGCAAAGCCATGAATAGAGTACCTCCTGCCAAGGTCAAGGACAACAATGACATACCATATTATATCCTTCATGATTGCCCCATAACTGAGCACTGGATGCAGTACTCAAAGAATCAACTCAAAGCAATGAAGAAGAAAAGGAAATATGAAAAGGGCTCCTCTCAATTCCAACATTCTCATCCTCCTCCACCACCTCCTCCTGATGCAGGTGCAGGTGGAAGTTCAGCTGCTCAACCCCCTGCTAGAAGTCAAACCCCATATCAGCCACATGCCAGATCCTATCATAGGGGAAGCCAGTCCAGGGGTTCTCAATCCAGAAGAGGAGGATATAGAGGCAATCAAAGAGAAGTCCAGGTTTACTCTAAAGGATACTCAAGACAACATCCCTACTCCAGGGAAGGACAAACATCATCTGACACCACCTCTGGTCCTTTTCCCTATAAATTGAAGGAAACAGTTTCATCCAGGCCTCCTCAGGACAATCCTTCTAATAGATATGAGCCACCAGTGCCATTTGAAGACCCTGAGAACAATCCAGCTGCTTGGACTGCAAGGATGAAAGAACTTGCTGCACTAGACCAGATCAAGAAAGCTAAAGAGCAAGGAAGAGACTCCTCCAACATCTCTACAATGTCTGAACAGAGAAAGAAAGAGTTGGAAAGATATGGGTCAAGCAAATTCTTTGATTCTGAAAGATACATGGAGCTGCATCCTGAAGCTGTAGTTCCCAGGCCCAAACAGCAAACCACTTTAGGTGCAGCAGATGATACTAGATCAAAGAAAGAAACTCTCAACCCCAACAGAGAAATCAAACTCATTAAGAGCAAGGAAAAGAAATGACAATGTAAGGTGACAATCATCTTAACTTCTGATTATTATCTGGGATGATATATATATCTGTGGTTCTGCAATGTCCAGCTTTTTGTTTTTCTGTATTGCTGCTTGTATGTTGTTATTTTAATTTTTCCAAATTCTGTAAATAGTAATGCTAACCCAAATAGGGGGAGATTGTTGGAACACCCTATTACTAATTTGGGTCAGGATCACTATTTCTCTAGGAAACCAATGTTTGACCTCATGTATAGTTCTAAAGGTCAATTAGAATTGAATCTAAGGGATAGAAGTCTAGGTTTCGAAGCTGCTTTCAAGACCAAGAATTTTTCAGTTTGAGACTAAGTCATATCGTCGAGCTCAGCACGACGATTCGTCAAACTCCGATCGACGATCGTCTAGCTCAACTTCGACAGATCGTCGAACTCCATTCGACGATCGCTGAGCTCAACTTCCACATATCGTCGAACTCCATTCGACGATATGCGAGCTCAGTTCGACGATCTTTGAGCTCAGATCGACGATATTGTGTTGCTATATAAGTTCATTTCGCTGAGCTCAGTTCGACGATAGCAGAGCTCAGTTCGACGTTTTCAGATAACTTCAAGAATGTTTCAATATTCAAATTCAGATCAGTTAAGGAGTTATTTTGCAATTAATTCAGAAGATTTTCTAGCCGTTTTCATTTATTTCTGGACCAAGTTTCAAGGGATTTTCAAGGAATATTTCTGTGGACTTTCCTCCAGAAGACATTTTGCAATTAAAGATGCAATTAATGCTGGCCAACGGCTATTCTTGACAGAGAATGTTTCTTTTATTCAGTACCAGAGAATAAAAGACAAGAATTTTTTTGAATCTCAAAATCACTGAGAACTCAGAACACAGACAAGAAAAAGAAGAACAAAATATTCTCTGTCTAAAAAGAATTCTTTGAAGAACACACATCCAAGGAGATCAAACTTTCTGAAATCCTCTGATCTCTCTTATCTCAAGTGTTCAAGGCCAACATCTTTCAAGACTTCAGACACCTAACATTTCAGCTGTTGCTGAAATCATCTTTTGTTGGAGCTCAACCTCTGAAGGCCTATCACCCTACAGCAAAGCTTCTTTTCCTGAACATCTCAAGGACTCAGGGGGAGCTTTGACACCATCAAATCCACATAGTCTTCTCATCTGCTTTGAGAAAGAGAAGAATTCCATCATTCTCTCACCCCCATCTCTGTAAAGGGTTTCTCAAACTCCCTTCAAAAGTTTGAACTTGGTTTTTGAGCACCTTGTCAAAAGCTCATTGGTGGCAAGACACCTGATCAAAAAAATCTGATTTGGTTTTTGAGCACCTTATCAAAAGCTCATTGGTGCCAGGACACCTGATCAACTCATCCTGCAGTGGATTCCTACCTAGGGTGGTAGAAGAGTGGATGTACCCAAGTTTAGGGGAACCACTATATTTCCTTGTGTCATCTGGTTTGCTTGTCTTTATTTTTGTTTCTGGCTGTGATTGTTCTGTGATTATTTTGTGATTAGTTTAGTTCTGTGATTAGTTATAATAATTGTTTCCCTGCTCACTCAGATTACAACAATTGTTGTAAAAAGTTTTCAAGCATCATATATTCTATTCACCCCCCTCTAGAGTATATCAGATCTAGCTGCACTTTCACAACGTGTATCTTACTAAGTAAATGGGATGTCTCAATTCGTCCCCTAGTACTCCAAGATTGCAAGGGCAACAAGCGGAGAGCAAGTCAAGCCATTATTATCGAACAGAAATTTATAAAATTAGGAGAGGAGACGAGAGAACAACAACAACACTCAAGCCTTTATACCACTATAGTGGGGTCGGCTATATGGATCCTTTGTCGTCATTGTACCCTATCTTTTGTCATAATCTCATTAATGCCTAAGTACATAATCTATTTCCTTAATAGTTTCATTCTAAGTCTTTATTGGCTTACCCCTCCCTCGTTTAACATGTCTAGTGACTAGACTCTCACAACGCCTAACAGGTGCCTCTAATGGTCTCCTTTGTACGTGTCCAAACCATCTTAGTCGAGCTTCTCGCATTTTCTCTACAATTGGTGCTACTCCTGTCTTATCCCTGATACATCCATTCTGAATTTTATCCAGTCTCATGTGTCCACACATCCACCTAAGCTTTCGTTATCGTGCCAGAAGATAAGCCCGATCGGCAGGTCACGCACGCCCAACACCAGATTGGTGGCGGTTGCTCGACTAGTGCCCAAATCATGACCGATCTGGCACTAATCCGTCGATCCCATCTGCGATCACCAACCGGGGGCACTCCCGCCTGCATCATGCACGCCAATGTAGAGTTCTGTTAAACGCGGACCCTCTAGCGCCGACCTCCTGCCTGCATCCTGCAGGGACGTTTTTTCCTTGCCTCCAGTCGTCGCTTGTGCCGCCAGGCACCCTAATCAACCCTGATGTCATGCGTCGTCACCGCTGTCACCTTTATGGCTCCGCACACTCGCCAAAATTGTAAAGCCGCTCTGGATGTCACCGACGGCAACCTTAGCCGCCACGTGGACACTCACGATGAACTCCTCACCTTCATGCATGCTTCGTTCCTCGCCCTTCACTCCAAGATTGACTCCCTCCAAGCGTCTGTCGCCACTGTTTCCGCCACGTCCGGCTTCGGCTTACCCGCAGATGGCGTCTCTCTCCTCGGCGTCGGGCCACCGCTCATTCCATCTGGGACCGCTCTTCTGCCCGTTCCGGGTCAGTCTACCCTCTCCCTCGGCATTCCCTCCTTTGTCGGCATTGACCCGATGGATTGGATTTCCAAAGCGGAGCAATATTTCGACCTCAACTACACACTGGAGCACGACAAAGTGTCTACGACTATGGTTGGCTTGGACGGATCGGCCCTCCACTGGGCTCGGTGACTTTGCCAATCCAACCCGTGCCTCCCCTGTCCAGAGCTCAAGCAGGAGATGATTCGACGGTATGACACCCGCTACTCCGGCTCCTCCGCTATCAAGCGACTTTGCGGCGTCCGCCATACAGCCGGCCTAGATGATTATGTGAATGAATTTGTCGCCCTAGTTGTCACAACCCGCATTTTCTCAACGACAAAATCGTATCAGAGCAAGAGAAAACACGTGTCGTGATGCCACGTCGTGCAGGGGACAACTGCACACGTTCAGGCAAAACTCCAAACTTTAGATTTTACGGAAAGTCGATGAGTAAATAAGAAGGAAAATCAGTTATGTTGAATGTTCGTATCCCTCGGCACAGTGGATCAGCTAGTCCACAGTTAAAATTATAGTTATACGCAGCAGAAAATACTTTGGTTCAATTAAGTTGGCACCCTAAATGAGCATAAGTGTCCCCGGGGGACAACTCATGGTATGCACGACTCTAAGGTGAATATAGTATGTATGAAAGATAGTGTTGTACGTTGAGGAAAAATAGTGTTTTTGTTTTAGAAACATGTTATGCATGAGGTACATATAATAATGCTTTTAGCTTTTAAAATATCTAACATGCAACCTAGCATAAATCCTTCCCAGAAGCAAGTAACCAACCACAAATAGGCAAAAATAGCAGTTTAAATTCATACCCAGCATCGCAAGAAGCCACCAGTGGGCGTCAACAAGCTGACAAGAACCCACTGGCGAGTGTGTATATCTATACAGAAAAGTAAAGAACTACATCACAAAAAGAGAACGGGGATCAGCTATCTCAGCTACCCAAGAGGCCACCAACAAGCCCCTCCAGAAGAACTAGCCGCTGAACTGGCTATAACCTGAACCTGAGGCATTCAAGAAAGAACACCTCAGCAAGAAAATAATCAAAAGGTAAACAGAGCAATAGATTAATGAGCAAAATAAGAAGAAGGGTTTACCAACCCGGCAATAAACTGCTATAAGCAAAAGAAAAGGGGTGACAGTAAGAAGAGAGTACTGTCTAAAACACAGCAGAGCACACCAAATACGAGCAATAAAACCAATATGCCCTATCAAAAGAGTCTGCAACAGCAACAAGACATATACATATATGCCAAAAGAAAAGAAAGCACAAACAGGAAAGGAACTAACAGTACTAACACGTGGGTAAATGACAGTGGTCAAAACATGAATCTGAATACATGAGCAAAATCAGATCCAAAAAGGGCTAAGGGGTCAACAGTGGCAGCTTTAGGGTCCCACACACGTCATCCCAAAACCGGGGCAAAAGGCGGTGGCCACAGCTCTCCACATCAAAATCCACCCCTCCAGAGGCCATCAAAACTCCACCACCTGCCACAACCCAAGAGCCGGCATGCGGAAACTAGCCGAACACTCAAAGCCCCCCCCCCCCAGGGAAAAAGTCGCACTAACAATCCTAAGAAACACACGAACCCAAGGCAAAAACGTCGGGTCCAACCGACGCGGCCTTGCACGCCTAACCCGAACCAACCTCGGGTCTTACCTGACCCCAAAACCAGCGCGGCACCCAGTGTCGACACGTGTCGACACCACGACAAGCCGGTGTCGACACAAGGTGTCGACACAACCGCGGCCGGTGTCGACACCACTGCTGCTGGTGTCGACACCAAGTGTCGACACCACTGCTGCTGGTGTCGACACCAAGTGTCGACACCACTGCTGCTGGTGTCGACACCAAGTGTCGACACCACTGCTGCTGGTGCTGACACCAAGTGTCGACACCACGACTGGCCGGTGTCGACACAAAGGTGTCGACACCCCGACTGGCTACCGGCGCCAGACCCAGCAAACAACCAAAACGAGAACGAGACCTCTCTCTAGAATTTCATCATCCATCGGCAATAGCAACTACTCAACCCGAACCGAACCAAATCTGTCCCTAATAGACACAATCCCTCAGGAAAACTGAGATTTAACTGGAACTTCTCTACACTAACCAAGGTATGATCGGGAACGAACTCTAGCGTACACCTAAGATCTAAGCAGGAGAGAGATAAAATTTATTCAAAAAGAAGACAAAGATCAACTTTGGCAAGGATGAGGGAACATCACTTGCCTCGATACCAGAAAAGCTTGGTCGGCGATTTCCCCCACTCTCGGATCTAGCCGCAGAGCACCAAGCCGAGGAACAGAAAGAATGCAGATCCAGGCGAGGGCAGTCCAGATCCACTCTCGAAATCGGATTTCGACCGCTAAATCTCCAGGAATCGGCGTCCGAAGGCTAGGGTAGTCCGACGGTTCTCTTCCTCTCGTACAGGCGGCGGCCTCTTCCAAACAGAGAAAAAGAAAAGAGACAATGAACCGAGCCTTAAGTTCTAACCTAAGGCTATATATATATACATCAGGTTTAATAATAAACAATCAATACATATTAATTACTTACACGCAATATCAAAATGACGCGAGACCGAAACATCTCGGAAAATGACGAAATTCACATCGCAGCTAAAAACTCATGCTACGAACACAACTGCGAAGTCGAAATTAGCATTCGACGAACAAAAACCCGGGATATCACCACCCGAAGCCAAAAACACAAGCATTCCCTAAGAGGCTCAACCGAGTCATCAAACGGACTCCGGCTAGCTG
Organism: Platanthera guangdongensis; assembly: GCA_039583875.1. Taxonomy (NCBI): domain Eukaryota; kingdom Viridiplantae; phylum Streptophyta; class Magnoliopsida; order Asparagales; family Orchidaceae; genus Platanthera; species Platanthera guangdongensis. The sequence goes on from CM077147.1 coordinate 165,328,751, forward strand.
GGGAATCTTGCTAACAGGCTACAAACAGGCTACACAAGGTACTCTAAGAGCTAAGACCACGCTCTACAACGGCAAAGAGCCGGAAATACGTCATCGTAACGTCAGCCAAAGATCAAACAAAACACAGAAAAACAGGGGGCGTTACAGTCACTCCCCCTAAAAGAAAGTTTCGCCTCGAAACTTTACTCACAACACTCCTATAAAAAAGGAGAGAGAAGGAGTCAGGAAAGGGCTATATATAAATAAAACAGAACATACCAGGCACAAGATCAGGGAAACAGATGAGGGTGAGCCTCCCTCATAGCCGACTCCAGCTCCCAAGTCGCGCTTTCCACATCCTGATTCCTCCATAAAACTTTAACCATAGGTATGGTCTTCTTCCGCAACGCACGAACTTGAGAATCCAAGATGCGAACAGGCACCTCCACATAAGAAAGGTTCGGCTCCAACTGAGGCACAGAATCCAAAACCTGCCTGCCATTTATCACACATTTCCGCAGCTGACTGACGTGAAAGACATCATGCACGCCAGGGAAATTTGCGGGCAAAGCCAGCCTATAGGCTGATACCCCAATCCGCTCAACAATCGGAAACGGCCCCACGTACCTCGGGTCCAACTTCCTATTCTTGTCAAATCGCTTGACTCCGATCAACGGGGAGACCTTTAAGAACACCGAGTCCCCCACAACAAATTCCAAATCCGATCTACGTCGATTGGCGTTCTTCTCATATCTCTCCTGGGCTATCCGAAGCTTTTCCCGAATAAGCTTCATAGCGGTTTCCATCTCCTCGAGCGTTTCTGGACCCAACAAAGGTCCCTCGCCAAGCTCAGCCCAAAACAAGGGAGTCCCGCAGCGCCTCCCATACAAAGCTTCAAAATGAGCCATTTGCAAGCTTTCTTGATAACTGTTGTTATATGTGAATTTCATAAGCCGCAAGCGCTCGTCCCACGCTCCTTCATGATCCAGAATATAGCATCGGATCATATCTTCCACAATCTGATTTACTCGCTCCGTCTGACCATTGGTCTGCGGATGATAAGCCGTGGAATATCTCAAATCTGTACCCAACCCCTCTTGGAGGCTCTTCCAAAAACGAGACGTGAACCTCGAGTCTCGATCCGATATGATACTTACGGGTACACCATGCAATCTGACAACCTCTTCCAGATACAGCTCGGCTATCTTCCTCATCGGATAATCGATCTTAAATGGTACGAAATGAGCACTCTTCGTCAATCTGTCTACGATTACCCAGACTGAATCATGCCCCTTAGGAGATCTCGGTAAGCCTGTAATGAAATCCATCGAGATACTCTCCCACTTCCACATCGGAATCTCCAAGGGAGTCAGCTTGCCACCAGGCCTCCCATGGTCGGCTTTCACACGCCTACAAGTGAAACACTCTGAAACAAATCTGGCTATGTCCTTCTTCATCTCATACCACCAGGCAGTCTGCTTTAAATCATGATACATCTTGGTAGTCCCTGGATGGTAGGCAACACTAGAGCCGTGGGCTTCTCTGCACACCATAACCCGGATGTCTCCAACCGCGGGGATGCAAAACCTGCCACGATACTTCAAAGTACCCGCATCATCTATAGAGAAATCTGGTAATTCACCTTTTTCAGCTCGAAGATACAAATGCAGAAGATCGGGATCGTCCTTCTGATGCAGTCTCGTAAGCGCAATCCACGAAGGTTCTGCCACTGCCAAGCTACTCTGCGAATCGCAGCTTCCCACAGAAATGTCCATCAAAAGAAACTCTTCCACTAGACGCTCGGCGGAGAGATTGAAAATCTTACCTGACTTCCGACTCAGGGCATCGGCCACCACATTAGCCTTGCCCGGATGATACTGGATTTCAACATCATAGTCGGCCACGTACTCCAACCACCGCCGCTGGCGCAGATTCAATTCTTTCTGAGTGAAGACATACTTCAAACTCTTATGATCCGTGAAAATCTTGCACTGCGCATCATATAGCAAATGCCTCCACAACTTTAACGCATAGATCACAGCTGCAAACTCCAGGTCATGCGTAGGGTAATTCCTCTCGTGAGTCTTTAGCTGTCTTGACCCGTACGCAATCACCTTCCCGCCCTGCATCAAAACGCAGCCCAGTCCGACATGCGACGCATCCACATATATATCATACTCACTACTTTCCGTAGGCAAAGACAAAATTGGAGCCGAACATAGCCTTCTTTTTAGTTCCTCAAAAGCCTTCTCACACTTGCCATCCCATATGAAGGCTACATTCTTCTGCGTCAACTTGGTCAACGGCGCTGACAAGGTAGAGAAGCCTTCTACAAATCTTCTATAATAACCAGCCAAACCCAAGAAGCTTCTGATCTCTTTGGGAGTAACAGGCCTCGCCCATTCCATAACAGCAGCGATCTTTTCTGGGTCCACCGATATTCCCTCCTTATTAACCACGTGGCCAAGAAAAGAAACTTGAGGCAACCAAAATTCACACTTGCTCAGCTTGGCGTATAGCTTATGGTCTCTCAGAGTCGCCAAGACCAGCCGCAAATGTCGATCATGCTCCTCCGCATCTTTAGAATACACCAAAACATCGTCTATAAAGACAATCACAAACTTATCTAGAAAATCCTTGAAAACTCTGTTCATCAAATCCATAAAAGCTGAGGGCGCATTAGTCAAACCAAAAGACATAACCAAAAACTCAAAATGTCCATGACGAGAGCGGAACGCCGTCCGCGGAACATCTGACTCCCGAATCCTCAACTGGTGATAGCCCGAACGAAGATCTATCTTGGAAAACACGGCACTACCACGCAGTTGGTCAAACAAATCGTCGATTCGCGGCAAAGGGTACATGTTCTTAATAGTAACCTTGTTCAGCTCTCTATAATCGATGCATAACCTCATCGACCCATCTTTCTTTTTAACGAACAGCACTGGTGCACCCCAAGGCGAAGAACTCGGCCTTATGAAACCTTTTGTCAACATCTCATCCAGCTGAATTCGCAACTCTTCCAGCTCTCGCGGGGCCATCCGGTACGGCGCCTTTACAATAGGACGCGTGCCTGGCTCCAAATCTATGGCAAACTCGACATCTCGATCGGGTGGAAGACCGGGAAGATCGTCAGGAAACACATCAGAGAAGTCACACACCACAGGAATCTCTTCCAAACGGGACACACTAACAATCGTCCCTACCAAAGAAACCACACAGGCAAAACAGCCAGAAACAAGCAACTTCCGAGCACGCACCGCAGAAATGACTGGAGGCTCCTGGAGAGAATATTCATAAACGCTCCATGGCTGACCGTTGTCTTTGACGAAGTCCAAGCGCTTACCCTTGCACTGGATCACAGCATCGTACCTTGACAACCAATCCATGCCCAAAATAACATCGAAGTCCTCCAGGTCAATCACCTTCAGATCTGCCTTGGCTAGAAAATCTCCCAACAAAATCGGACAATCGAGGACACCCAGGTCCGTAACCACAGAGTCACCGGAGGGGAACTTAACGCAGAAGGCACCACCAACACGATCTAGGCCCAAACTGAACCGCTCCACGAAGGCTCTAGCCACAAACGAGTGGGTAGCGCCGGAATCGAAGAGAACGCGCGTCCAGCGGTTCTTTACCTTAAATCGTCCTACGAATTGCACACGCATCTAAGGCAACAAGCGCTAAAACGAAAACTACAACCAAAAAGGGAATATAACGAAACGACGGGGGAGGAGTCGAACCTGAGATAATCTGGGTCGAAGTCTTCGCTTCGTCTGCCGAAAGCACATTCAGCTTCCCTTTTCCTTTATCCATTTGCTGAGGCGGTGGCAAAGCCTGGAGGGGAACTGGCTGCAGAATAGGCTGCGTCTGAGGGCACCTTGTCTTGAGATGACCCTTCTGGCCGCACTGAAAACAGACCTTATCTTTTAACCAACAACGGGCAGCCTCATGCCCCTTCCTTCCACACAAGGCACACACCAAGTCTCCCCTGGAAACACCCTGAATCGCGTGCACCTGTTCCTTCTCCTGTGCTCCCAACCTTTTGAAACACTTCTCAAAGGGGTGGCCTGGCCGGCCACAAAAGCTACAAATCTCTTTGATCTTCGTTCTCGAGATAGCATCTGGTTCCTGAGGGCTCTTCCCTCCACCAGACTTCCGCTTATCCTTCCTCAACTGCTGGCCTCTATTCTTGGCATTCTCAATGGCCTCAACTCTCAAGGCAGCTTCAACCACGCTGGCATAACTGACTGCTCCATAGGCATTCGCTAACTGCTGAATGTCGCTTCTTAGTCCACCCAGAAATCGCTTAACTCGGTCTGCCTCAACACTCACCAGACCCGGAGCAAACCGACTCAACTTACTAAACTCAATCTCATACTCAATAACCGTGAGTTTCCTCTGCTTTAAATGAAGAAAGTCATTCATTAGCCGGTCCCGCTCGACTGAAGGCAGAAACTTACTTAACAACATCATCTTAAATGACTCCCAAGTACAGCCTGCCACCAAGCTCTCTTTCTCCCTCAGCCACCAATTCTTTGCTAAGCCGTTGAGCTGGTAGGCAGCGAGCATCACTCTCTGATCGTCCGTAATCCCTGAGTAAGAGAACATCTCCTCAATGGTAATCAGTCAGTCATCCAAAATCATGAAATCTGCCTGCCCATCATAGGTAAGGGGTCTCAGCCGCTGAAACTGGGATATGAACGTCATCTCCGGGGGCACCACAACCAAAGGCACGGGAGGAGCAGGAGGGGCAGGAACAGCTACCCCCTCAGCGGGGTCCTGAGCTCTCGGGGTCTGTCCCGCCACCACTGCTACAAGGGACCGAATCTGAGCCTGCATAGCCACTACCTTCCTCGATAACGCCTCATTACTCTGCCGCAGGCTTTCTACCAACGCATCGCTCTGCGCTCCTGACGTCTCACCCTCGGATTGGGGGGTCGATCTCGTCGCAGGACGTCTCGCCATCCTAAAATCACACAAGCTTTAGACAAAACCTAGCCCATCAGCTAGAACAAAACTACCCGGTACAGACAAACACACTTAAATATGAACTTCAACTGCAAAAACTTGCTCTGAGAATTGTTTTTACCATGATGATATTATGTTTAACCTAAGATGGTTCACCACCATCATACTGACTCATGTGCCTAAACCATGAATGCATGTATTTGTATTCTTTTTGACTCAAAACCATGTGTGTACATATGTTATCTTGCAAATCTTTAGCTTGGCACGTTGTGCTTATGAAATGTTATGCTATGCATGATGTGCTATGTGTTCTAAAAAGGCCTTAGTGCATGTCATGGGCGGCGTACACATGAAAATGTTATGCATCTCATACTACATAACATTCTCATGCAACGAAAAAAGAAAACGTGCTAGCCGCATTCATGTGGTGAGGTTATGCATCTCATACTACATAACTCTCACATGTTGCCTCCTATGGTGGATCCATATACAAACACATATTATGCATCTCATACTACATAACATGCCCCGTATACTTCTTTATGCTCATGAGTGTAGTGTTCGTGCTTTAGCCAAGACGTGCTGATGACATATCGGTGTGTGTATGGTATGATGCTAACCACTAATGCAGACAAGGGAAAGGTTGCCCGACCATTTGTCAAGCAACCTCCCTCTGATACCAACTGTCACAACCCGCATTTTCTCGACGACAAAATCGTATCAGAGCAAGAGAAAACACGTGCCGTGATGTCACGTCGTGCATGGGACAACTGCACACGTTCAGGCAAAACTCCAAACTTTAGATTTTACGGAAAGTCGATGAGTAAATAAGAAGGAAAATCAGTTATGTTGAATGGTCGTATCCCTCGGCACAGTGGATCAGGTAGTCCACAGTTAAAATTATATTTATACGCAGCAGAAAATACTTTGGTTCAATTAAGTTGACACCCTAAATGAGCATAAGTGTCCCCGGGGGACAACTCATGGTATGCACGACTCTAAGGTGAATATAGTTGTTGAGATTATATCAGCCAGCAGGACACGTGTGTGTGGGACCGCATGTTTGGGCTTTCCCCATCGCGTTCCAGGTCTGGGTGTTGACCCCGGTGGGCCCCCCTTGTGTGGCGGAATATCCCCGCGGTCCTGTGGTTGGGGTTAGTCCCACATCGCCTGCAGCAGGCGATCCTTTGTGTTTATGTACCCCCGTCCCCCTTACCATTACCTCGGGATTTTGGGAAGATGTGTGGTGACAGGTGGTTTCCACATGGTATCAGAGGCAGGTTGTCCTGCTGCGGGGGTGTGTTGAGATTATATTAGCCAGCAGGACACGTGTGTGTGGGACCGCATGTTTGGGCTTTCCCCATCGCGTTCCAGGTCTGGGTGTTGACCCCGGTGGGCCCCCCTTGTGTGGCGGAATATCCCCGCGGTCCTATGGTTGGGGTTAGTCCCACATCGCCTGCAGCAGACGATCCTTTGTGTTTATGTACCCCCGTCCCCCATTACCATTATCTCGGGGTTTTGGGAAGATGTGTGGTGACGGGTGGTTTCCACAATAGTATGTATGAAATATAGTGTTGTACGCTGAGGAAAAATAGTGTCTTTGTTTTAGAAACATGTTATGCATGAGGTACATATAATAATGTTTTTAGGTTTTAAAATATCTAACATGCAATCTAGCATAAATCCTTCCCAGAAGCAAGTAACCAACCACAAATAGGCAAAAATAGCAGTTTAAATTCATACCCAGCATCGCAAGAAGCCACCAGTGGGCGTCAACAACCTGACACGAACCCACTAGCGAGTGTGTATGTCTATACAGAAAAATAAAGAACTACCTCACAAAAAGAGAACGGGGATCAGCTATCTCAGCTACCCAAGAGGCCACCAACAAGCCCCTCCAGAAGAACTAGCCGCTGAACTGGCTACAACCTGGACCTGAGGCATTCAAGAAAGAACATCTCAGTAAGAAAATAATCAAAAGGTAAACAGAGCAATAGATTAATGAGCAAAATAAGAAGAAAGGTTTACCAACCCGGCAATAAACTGCTATAAGCAAAAGAAAAGGGGTGACAGTAAGAAGAGAGTATTGTCTAAAACACAGCAGAGCACACCAAATACGAGCAATAAAACCAATATGCCCTATCAAAAGAGTCTGCAACAGCAACAAGACATATACATATATGTCAAAAGAAAAGAAAGCACAAACAAGAAAGGAACTAACAGTCCTAACACGTGGGTAAATGGCAGTGGTCAAAACATGAATCTGAATACATGAGCAAAATCAGATCCAAAAAGGGCTAAGGGGTCAACAGTGGCAGCTTTAGGGTCCCACACACGCCATCCCAAAACCGGGGCAAAAGGCGGTGGCCACAACTCTCCACATCAAAATCCACCCCTCTAGAGGCCATCAAAACTCCACCACCTGCCACAACCCAAGAGCAGGCATGCGGAAACTAGCCGAACACCCAAAGCGCCCCCCCAGGGAAAAAGTCGCACTAACAATCCTAAGAAACACACGAACCCAAGGCAAAAACGTCGGGTCCAACCGATGCGGCCTTGCACGCCTAACCCGAACCAACCCCGGGTCTTACCTGACCCCAAAACCAGCGCGGCACCCAGTGTCGACACGTTGTGTCGACACCACGACAAGCCGGTGTCGACACAAGGTGTCGACACAACCGCGGCACCCAGTGTCGACACGTTGTGTCGACACCACGACAAGCCGGTGTCGACACCAAGTGTCGACACCACTGCTGCTGGTGTCGACACCACTGCTGCTGGTGTCGACACCAAGTGTCGACACCACTGCTGCTGGTGTCGACACCAAGTGTCGACACCACTGCTGCTGGTGTCGACACCAAGTGTCGACACCACTGCTGCTGGTGTCGACACCAAGTTTCGACACCACGACTGGCCGGTGTCGACACAAAGGTGTCGACACCCCGACTGGCTACCGGCGCCAGACCCAGCAAACAACCAAAACGAGAACGAGGCCTCTCTCTAGAATTTCATCATCCATCGGCAATAGCAACTACTCAACCCGAACCGAACCAAATCTGTCCCTAATAGACACAATCCCTCAGGAAAACTGAGATTTAACTAGAACTTCTCTACACTAACCAAGGTATGATCGGGAACGAACTCTAGCGTACACCTAAGATCTAAGCAGGAGAGAGATAAAATTTATTCAAAAAGAAGACAAATATCAACTTTGGCAAGGATGAGGGAACATCACTTGCCTCAATACCAGAAAAGCTTGGTCGGCGATTTCCCCCACTCTCGGATCTAGCCGCAGAGCACCAAGCCGAGGAACAGAAAGAATGCAGATCCAGGCGAGGGCAGTCCAGATCCACTCTCGAAATCGGATTTCGACCGCTAAATCTCCGGGAATCGGTGTCCGAAGGCTAGGGTAGTCCGGCGGTTCTCTTCCTCTCGTACAGGCGGCGGCTTCTTCCAAACAGAGAAAAAGAAAAGAGACAATGAACCGAGCCTTAAGTTCTAACCTAAGGCTATATATACACATCAGGTTTAATAATAAACAATCAATACATATTAATTACTTACACGCAATATCAAAACGACGCGAGACCGAAACATCTCGGAAAATGATGAAATTCACATCGCAGCTAAAAACCCATGCTACGAACACAACTGCGAAGTCGAAATTAGCATTCGACGAACAAAAACCCGGGATATCACCACCTGAAGCCAAAAACACAAGCATTCCCTAAGAGGTCCAACCGAGTCATCAAACGGACTCCGGCTAGCTGGGGAATCTTGCTAACAGGCTACACAAGGTACCCTAAGAGCTAAGACCACGCTCTACAACGGCAAAGAGCCGGAAATACGCCATCGTAACGCAAGCCAAAGATCAAACAAAACACGGAAAAACCGGGGGCGTTACCCTAGTCTCCCACGTCCCCGGTCTACCGCCCGATCATTACTTGGGATTCTTCATACAGGATCTACTGCCACATATTCACTCTCGTCTCTGCGCGCACCACCCCTAAACAGTCTTTGACGTCATGAACTTGGCTCGTCTGGTGTAAGCCGACCTCTCCCCCCAGCCACTGCTCCCGCGGCCGACCACTAGCAGCCTCAGCCGCCCTGGCGACCGCCAGCCAAGGATCCTCCACCGCGGCTGCTACCTTGAGGAATTCAGCTGGACCGCCCACCGGCCCATCAGCGTCTCTCGAACAGTGATTACAATTAGCTTTGCAACAAGGGTCTCTGTTTCCGGTGCCTCCAACCGTACTGCCCCAACAATAAATGCTCCGTGAAGGAGTTTCACACCATCATAGGTGGCGTCGATCTTGAAATTACCCAACCGACTTTGAGGCCCTGGAGCTCTAAGCAGAAAATACACCTCACGACTCCACCGTGGCTACTTTCCATCGTTTGAATTATCTTGCGCCTCGAAGAGCGGGATCTCCGGCCAGCTGACCAAGCAATTCTCGAGCACGTTGCGGGATCATTCGATCATCATCATGGTGGACAACAGCGCAAGCCACAACCTCATCTCTGAGTGTCAGGTGCAGCAACTCCGTCTTCCATCAGGTTCCTCTCTGGATGTTGCGGTTCGTCTGGGCGATGGGCGCCACCGACCGACTCAGGGTCGTTGCACAGTTGTGCCTATTTTCGTGGGATCCTGTTCCGTGGTCGCAGACTTCTACGCATTCGGCCTAAGCGGTATAGATGCCATTTTGGGGATAACTTGGCTTTGCACGCTCGGTGGTATACGCATCAATTGGGCAACTATGGCCATGCAGTTCGTCCACGGGGGCTAGTCATGTCGCCTCGACGATGACTTCCCTCTCCTCCGCTCCCCGATCTCCTCTGCACGATCCAGCGGGCCACAGGCGTCGGCCTCTCAGCGGGGCCGTGGGCCCGTCCGATGGGCCTTTCTCTTTTCTGATGGATCACCAAGATCTTTCTACTGCGCTCGCTACGTCATCCATCCTCCGGCAGGATTGCCACCAGTCCAGCCTTCTCTGGTTCGGAAGAGAGACGACAGATGGCGTCGTACTGCCCAACCAAGCTACTTGATCGCAGTTACCATCTTTTCTCTCTTATTTTAGCAATATTTATTATATATAGCAATATAAAGACTATATATATAATATATTATATGCACAATCTATCAATTAGCTTGCATTATGAGTGCACTATTTTTGATTAGACAAACAACTACCAAATATAAAATTTGCATAAACTAATTTATAACAAAAAATTGAATGTAGTAAAAATGTTTATAAGTTATAACAAAAACTTTCATAAAATATTTATAACCAAAACATGCATAACAAATGCTTGCATTACAATCCAAAGTGTTCATAATTCATAAAATATTCAAACAGAATCATCGTCTAATAAGTCATCATTAGCATTGTCTGTGCTCGGTTGGTTTGAGTTACTTGATATTTGCCCATAATTATCATCAATATTTTCATCATCATTAGGAAATACAAGGTATTCTAAATCTTCATTGCCTTCTTCTATAAGTTCAAGATTAGCTCCAGCTCCACTTCGTAAATTTCGAGCCCCGTTCCCAATAGCTCTCTCTACATCGTCACATGTGAGATTATCATCACCATAAACCAAAGCCTCCTCTAGTTTGTTCATCATCCACTCACTACTCCAATCTAGGTCATCAAGTACTAAAGGGTTATAATTTCTTCCTTTTTCACGTCTTTCTGGGAGTCGTGCTTGTAGACGGCAATTATACTGAATGTAGACAAGATCATTAAGTCGTTGATGCTCTAATCTATTTCTTTTCTTGGTGTGAATCTGAATCAAAATAATTATAAACTTGTTAGTACTAGACTACTAGTAGATATAAAAATATCAAATCATATGTTGACTATTAGTATTTAGTATACTTACAAACTCAAAAGTACTTCAATTGCACTCACAACTAGAAGAACAACAACATAAACCAAGTATGCGCATTGTTATATTTGTAAGGTCAACATTCGGTCATCCATGTGCACCCATCAATCCACTATTTTTTTAAGACAAATATAAATTATTTAACATATAAATAAATTAAGAACAATTAATAACTTAATCTATTCAATACTTACTTGGATTTAAGGTCGTTCGTTGCCTAATAGTTATAGACTTTACAGAACTATTTCTAGATGTTTTGTAGCAAGTACCTTGCTCCGCAATCTTGTCTTGCAATTGTTGATCGGACACTAGTCTTGCAATAACATCATTGAAAGCATCTTGAAATTTTCAAGCTTCATCATAATATTTCTCTTCATACTCAAAATATTTGTTTGGATTAAGAAATAAAACTGACTTACACAATTTTTGTTTCATTTGATTTGTCCATCTTTTTTCAACAATTTCAATAATCTTCTCGCATAATCTTTCTTTATTATCAAAATGTTCTTTAATATTTTATTTTGCTTCTTCCATTGCCACATATACTTTAGGCATAACCGGTCTTTCATCTCGATCTACTAATCGCAGAACGATAATTAGTGATTTTCCTCCTTTTACGCAATCTCTTATTCCATTCCAAAAAAATGTTGAAAGAATTGTTTCAACAACTGGTTTCCCGGCTTCAGTCTTTGTCAAATTAACAGCATTCCACGAAGGTGATACAAAGAATAATTTTAGTTTTTTCTCATGCTTAATCACACTTTGTAGAGTATGGAATGATGTGTCAAATCTAGTCACTGAATATCTCACTAGATCACCACCTATAGTAGTCATTACTGCATCAAGTAAACGCGTGTGTCTGTAGATGAAGTTTGGAATCATCTTTGCCTTTTTTATCACAACTCTATTTTGTGTAAGCTTTCCTATATCTTCAAGCATGAGATCTATGCAATGAGCCGCACAAGGAGTCCAGAATAATGTAGGTCATTTCTGCATTAAAATTGTACCAGCTGCCTCATAATTGGAAGCATTGTCAGTTACCATCTGCATAAACATAACCAAAAAATTACTAATTTACTATATATCTATAGTTGTAGACTATTAAACATGGAATATGAAAATTAGTATAACCAAAAAAATTACCTGAACAACGCACTCTGCTCTTATCTCTCTAATCTTACTATCAAGTAACTCTGATAACAATGCATCATCTTGAATGTGACTGGATGCATATACAGAACCCATAAAATAAGTTCCTTCTAGACAATTCACTAGGAAATTGATCAAACGTCTTCCTCTCTTGTCTGTCCAACCACCTGACAGAAGAGTGCAACCATATCTCATCCAATATGCTTGATATTTTGTCTTCATCTCCAAAACTTTTTCCTTTGTACTTAATAACCAAGGCATCTGTAAATCATGATAACTATGGTATTTATAATCAGGCTCATACTGTTCTACTGCTTCAAACATTACTTCAAAATTGTGTGCTTTTGCAGCATTGAATGGGATTCTGCATTCGTAGAACCAATCGGCAATATAACAATTTACTCTCTTTTTCTTTTCAGCAGATCTGAAACATCTTTCCATAGTAGTTTGTGCAACACCTTTTGCACGTCTATCATCAACTACATCTTCAGGAGCACGTCTCACATGAGCATTCATAGGGCCCATTTTTTGAGGTAAAGAAATTACTTTTCTCTTCTTAGCACTTGTCCCAGAACTTGGGATAAATGAAGATCTAGCCGTAGACAATGTCGGAGATATAGTTTGTGAACCTATTAGCTCTACTTCTTGTTCACTATCATTATCACCTTCAGCAGTCAAATCCACCTTGTCTTTTTTTTCATTTAAATCTGAATACATCTCAACTGCTATTTTAGAAGTTGTCTTATGACACTGCGCTACATCACCATACCCACCACATAGGTGTTGCTTCAACCTTTTGATTACACCTTTGATCAATCTATCACACAAGTTGCATTTAACACTATTTTTGTCATTTAAGTCGGGTCAATGCTCATACTTCCAACCAGGATCCTTTGACTTGGCCTTTCTTTTAAGATCTATTTTTGGATCTAGATCATTACTATCAATGGATGGAACACGACTGTTATTGTTTTCATTCTCCATATTTCAAGAAATAGAGTGCAAGACCTATAAAATGCAATATTAGATGAATAGACAACAATACTTTTAAAACCTTCAACAACAATAATGAATTGAATAGTGAGTTATCACTTATCAACAACAACAAAATAGCACCAAAAATAAGAAAAAAGTAAGTTATGGTCATAAGAGCATCAACAAGACAAATAAACAACAAGACAACAACAAGAATGAATTGATCAACAACAACAACAAAACAACAAGTCATCATTCATCAACAACAAGAAAAGAGCATCAAGTTATCAACAACATAATTTTTTTTTTATTTGCATGTCTTGATTATATAAGCACAAATCTTATTTCGCATATTATCAATTTTATCTTGGGAAAATTGTGGCACTCCGTTATATATCTGCAATAAAAAATATATGTTAAAATAAATTAAATACAAATGTTATCATTTATCAATTTATATGCAGTTAACTTACTAACGATGACATGAAACTAGTCGTAAGAGCATCAAATATATCAATCATGAAACACATGATATAATACACACATTGAATATTATGTGGTTGTTTTGGGCACTAAAAAAAACGAATAATTAGTAAAGATTTTAACATCAAATTTTAAATATTTTAAAGTTTAGAATTTCAGAATATATATAATTTACCGGCTTCCACTTTAAGACCTTAAGTTTTTGAAAACTGATATGTCGATCCATTGCCAAAGTCTTAAATACACTTTATAAAATACAAAAAAATTAGTTTATATAACAATTAAATTTCAAATAGAAAAAAAACTAATTAATAATCTTACCTTGGAATGACATTTTTAATATCATCATGTATGTCAACATGTAAGGGATCAAGCCAATGAATAATACTAATATTTATACTGAAATCAATAATCGGCAACATCCAATGTTCTCTGTAAAACAAATGAAATAATTAAGCACATAATTAAAATTAAAATATATAAATCATCATTGATACTTACTGTCTATGATATGACACAAATAATAAAAAATCTGATTGGAGTTAACTTAGCCTGATTTTTAAATCATCGGTTCGTGATTTTAAATGTTGTTTGTCATACTTGTCATCAAAAGTAAAAAATGGAAGATGGATTATGAAAGAAAATACTTCTTGCATAATCAAATTTTTTAATTCCGATTCTATATGCCTGTAAAAAAACAAAGTAAATTCCGAATTAATTTAAATATTAATAAAAACCGTAGTTTATAATAATTGATACTCATCCTATACATGCTAATATAATGTTAACTCCAACTTTTTCCATATTAGCAAAATTGTGTAACTCTGAAACTTCTATGTAGGTCCTTGTTAATTCAGAAGTCTCAAATACTGTTGGATCTAATTCCAGAATTATTAATCTGTTCTCTTTCTCAAACATATGAATGAAGCTGGGTAACATGTTTATATATTCTCTTGGATTCTGTAAAAATTAAAATATTTTTAGCATTTTGATATCATATTATTTATATAAAAGTCAAAAATATTAATTATAATTTATACCAGAGAAGGTGAACACTCATGTGATGTTGCAGTGTTTAACAAGCGCGTAAGGTCTTCCACTTGTTTCTTCAAAGTACTTATCTCTGCTTCATGCGTTCGTTGTTGTTCGCTCATATATTCTTCTTGTTGTTGGCGTATATAATCTTGATGCTGGCTCGATTTTTCTTGGACCATAGCCTCCACATCTTCAATACGAACAGATGATCTTCTCTCGCTCCGTCTATCATCCTTGAAGAAATTTTTAATGGCGGAAAACTTGCCACCAGCTCTAATCCTGCCTGGATGTTCTTTGCCTAATACAGAGGCAAGTATGTCATCTTTTCTCTTAGACATTGTTTCAGCATTTTGGGATTCTGGTCTCGATAATTCATCCTAAGCACAAAAAAATATTAAAGCAGAAAATAAAATAAGAATGTTGATAAATTAAAAATGAAACAATTACACTTACAATTTTAAATGTCAAATCAGTTGCATCTTTATTAATATATTCGCCACTTTTTATTTTGTGACCCGCTTTCCATAACTCCTCAAGTCGAATTGGTCCAGTTTCATCTTGTTCAATCTTGAGAATAGAATGAAAAATATATTATTGCCGATTTTAACTTATTAAGAAAACTAATTTTTAAAATGAAGATACCAGATGGATCTAATTTAATACCAGTTGTTTTTCCAATCCAAAATAACACATTCTGGAAGTACTATGAAAATACTTTTGTGTTTTTGCTCTCTCTGTATTAACCTGACTTTTCTCTTACACAAATAAATATTTGGTAATGCTTACGATTCTTATAAATTTAAAAAATGATAAAAAAACATTAAATTTCATAAGAACATACCATATATTCTGGAGTGGTGCGATGGTCGACAAAAACTCTCCAATCTTCTGGAGTAATAAAGTTATATTTAATATGTACAATGTATCGATGCTCCAAATCAGCGTTCTTTACATAAGTGACAAAGTTTAGATTTCCAGGTTCTCCAACTTTCACCCATATTTTTAAGTAATGGATTGCGAAGACCATCAATACCATCAAAACAAAGTTGAAAATAATAGACACTAACACTATTGATTAAAAATTAACTAAAAAATGATAAAATATAGTAATGTAATAACAAGATTACGACATTACGTACTTTTACTTGGTCTCATAATTGATCTTTAAGTTGTTTATCTCCTTCCATCCAGAATATCTAATTGACACATTAGATTTTACAAGCATACTCATATAACTCATCAATTTATTTGTGTTGGACCCGGAAATAATGCGGTCATCAACTCACATAAATATTAAGTTTTTCTCCTTTTCTTTAAGTTTATTCAATTCAGGCATTTTAGTGAGGCCTCTTGTTGACTTTGATGAAAATTTATCATCGGTCATTTTCCTGTAAATATAATATGCAAAATAGAAAGAAAGACATGATGTATATAGGCATTAGTGAGATTATGTATAAAAAAAGAACAGGTTTTTGTTTGAGTGTACTTAAGTCTTAAGCAAAATTAGAAGTAAATACATTATAAATTGATAATGGGTTAATGACTTAAATCTACTTAAGAATCCACATGAATACCTCTTATTTCACAATGATACATGAAATCAAACATTGATAAAGGCTTGAGTGTATATATTGAAGGTGGGATAAAATCTTGAATGTTGTTATTGTTGACATGTTGTAGGAAATATTTAAGCCAAAAACAACAAAAACCCTAAACCATTCAAAAACCCTAAACAATAAAAAAATCAAAAAAAACTACATAAAACATAGTGAATCAGCATAAAACGAAATTAAAAAACTTTAATCTTTTTAAAAAGAATCATCACTCACCAAATCTAAGCAAATGAGGGCTGAAATTTTCGTAAGAAAATTGTCTGGAACTTTTCGGGAAAGCAGCAGCCGTAAAAACTCACGATGAAAAGGTAAATCGCGACTGTTTCGATTTTAGTAGGGTATAGATTGCGGTTTTATGATAAAATTGCAGTCTATACTGATAAAACCGCAGTCTATACTGCTTTAAACTGCGGTTTTATGATAAAACTCTTCTATGCCTTTTTTTCAAAATTGAGGAATAGACTGCGGTTTATGCAAAAACCGTAGTCTATTCCCTATTTTCCTTAAAATTTTAAGGCGCCCTGCGCCTTGTACATTATCGGGCACCAGGACGCCTAGTCGTCGCCTAGGCGACGCCATGACAAGTTTGTTATGGCGTGCTATCTCATTAACCGTCTGCCCTCCTCCGTCCTCAACAACGCCACCCCGTTCAGCCTCCTCTTCCCTTCCACACCTCCATTCTCTCTCACACCTCGAATATTTTGTTATACCTGTTATGTTCATTTACTAGGTCATTCCACCGATAAGTTCAATCCTCGGGTGGTCAAACATATGTTCGTTGGTTATTCCCGCACTCAAAAATGGTATTTTTGTCATTCTCCCACTACCCGCAAGATGACTGTTTCGGCGGATGTTACCTTTCTGGAAGATCAACCATTTTCTCCACTCCAACGTATTTTCTACCACCATCATCATTACCAAGACCTATCATCCCAATTACGTCTCCTCCACCACCACCAGTTACATCTCCTCCATCACCTCCACTCCTCCCCTCCAGCTCCAATTCTCCACAAGCCTCCCCTTCTCTGTGTGTATACTCGTCGACCACCCAGCTCTGTCATCCCACTGCAGTCGACTTCATCCTCTGTCACTCTGCGACCTTTCGACCCGGCCTCTGCCTCCATAGCTCATCCTATGGCAAATTATGTATCCTTACATCGCCTGACCCCGGCACTGCAAACCTTTGTAACCTCATTATACTCTATTTCTGTCTCTAACTCTGTGCAGGAGGCTCTCCAACATCCAGGCTGGCGGGCGGCCATGGACGAAGAATGACGGCCATCTGGGCTAATCAGACGTGGGATATGATTTCTCTTACTCTAGGACAGACTACTGATGGATATAAATGGGTTTTTGTCATCAAACATGCCCCTAATGGGATGATTGATCGTATTAAGGCACGTCTGGTAGCTCGTGGATTTACTCAACAACAGGGCCACGATTACGAGGAAACATCCTCTCCAGTGGTCAAGCTAAACACGGTTCGTGTCCTCCTCTCTGTAGTTGTGCATCTTCAATGTCCCCTGCATCAACTGGATATCAAGAATGTTTTTCTCAATGGTGATCTCCAAGAAACTGTCTATAAGCAACAGCCTCCAGGGTTTGCGACCACGGGGGAGTCCCGAGTTTGTCACCTTAAGAAGTCGATTTATGATCACAAACAATCTCCTCGAGCATGATTTGATAAGTTCTGCAGGACTGTTCGGGAGGTTGTCTTTGCTCGGAGCTCGACAGAATTCTCTCTATTCACTCGGCATAGAACAACGGGAACGGTTCTTCTCTTGGTGTATGTTGATGACATCATAATCATAGGAGATGATTCAAAAGGAATACAAGAGGTCAAACAGCACCTCAGTTCTGTTTTTCAGACAAAAGAACTGAGGAACCTTCGATACTTCTTTGGCATTGAGATCGCAAGACGTTCTGATGGCCTTTTCCTATCTCAACGAAAGTACTGTCTCGACCTTCTTCAGGATGCTGGCAACTCTGGATGCAAGCCGGTTAATTCTCCTATGGATGTAAATCACAAGTTGTGTGCACATGCCTCTGACGCATATCTTCTTCATCCAAATCCTGAATATTATTGATGTCTAGTTGGAAACGGATTTATCTAACAGTTACAAGACCAGACATATCATTTGTTGTTGTGTTTGTTAGCCGGTTCATGCATTTTCCTCGGATGTCTCATCTACAGGCTGTCGAATGTATTCTGAGATACCTAAAAACAGTTTCTGGTCAAGGACTGGTATACAAAACTTCTTCCTCGTCTACTCCAACATTGATTGCGTATTCAGATGCTGATTATGTTGGTTCCCTGGATGATCGGTGTTTCACCAGCGGATTTTGTACTTACTTCGAAGGTCACCTTGTTACCTGGCGCAGCAAGAAATAATTTGTGGTTGCTCGATCATCGGCCGAAGCTGAGTACAGCTCAATGGCGTCTGTTGTATCTGAGCTCACGTGGCTTGAGAGTCTCCTAGGTGATATAGGAGTAAAACATTCCTCACCAGCTACCTTACTCTGTGACAGTCAAGCTGTTATACACATAGCTAAGAATCCTGTCTTCCATGAAAGAACGAAAAACATCGAAGTTGACTGCCACTTTATTTGGGAAAATGTTCAAATGAAGAGGTTGGAATTGAAACATGTTCTGACTACTGACCAAGTTGTCGATCTTCTCACTAAGGCCTTACCGAGTATTCTATTTTATCTGTTTTTGTCCAAGCTGGGTGCCTACGACTTGTATGCTTCAGCTTGCGGGGGAGTGTTAGAAAAAGTCCAAGTATAAAGGCCCATATAATGACCCATCATAGGCCTTCTTGCTCTTTATGTAATAGTCTCATATCTTGATAATGGGACTCTTCTCTCTCTTCTCTTCCTATATATATGTATTCATACTTGTATTTACATACACAAGAAGTATATACAAAATTTCACAATTTTTCCCAAGTGTTTGTGCTCTTTTCTACAATCCCCAAGGATAGTTGATACCTAGCTCATCTAAGGTAACTAAAGACTTCCCTCAAATCCTCTTTTAATATGTGAATTGTGGCCCATACCTCAGAGTAGGCAAAAATCACAAGTTTTGCTTGGTCATTCTCACTCCTGCATGGCATCCCTTGTCTTTATTTTTTGAAATCCTAAACCTTGGGATCTTATAGAAAAGAAGAAAAAATTGTAATTATTGCATCAAAAAATTGTTGCAGGGAAACGATCTCCTTACCATGCTCTAAATTCTCCACATATACCTTGCATGATCATTATCAAAGGTTTTCAGAAAAACCCAAACTTTGTGTCTTTACATGAAACCCTGGCCTTTAATGCATGTTGAACCTCTCTCTGAGAGGCCCTGAAGCTGTACAAATATTACTAACCCTAATTTCCTACTGATTCCAAATGACTTGCACACTAACATCAAGGATTAAGAAGCATCACACACATGTATTGCAATGTTTATTGCAACCAAATCAAAGCATAAACAACCCTTTTAGAGTAATCCTTGTATTGATTCTAATATACTCTATGTATTAGTTGGAAAAGAAAAGAGAGGAAGTACAGATTCACGCAACAAGGAAAGTGATGGAGATCGACCGTGACACATTGGGTAATTCATATTATTGGGACTCTTTGATCGTTGGATGGTCGATCAAAGACTGATTGCAACCAGCTCAATTCTTCATATTTTTATGTATTTTGTTTTTTGAGTAGTATTTAGAGAGTTAGGCGAAATTACTCATCGGGCTATCGTGACTGTTGGATGTAATTAACCTAATTCTCCCCCCCCCCTTTCTTCCCCAGCAGCCGAGAGAAAGGATGGAGCTTAGGATTTACGAAACCGCCGCTCGGTCCACCCAAACTCGGTGCAACGCAGAGCGCTCGATGTGTTGTTGTTTCCACTTCAGGATGCTGACGCCCCCTTCCAGCGCCTACCCTGCCTCCAACGCCTTGGTTCGAGCCTTCCC
Source organism: Platanthera guangdongensis (assembly GCA_039583875.1). NCBI lineage: Eukaryota > Viridiplantae > Streptophyta > Magnoliopsida > Asparagales > Orchidaceae > Platanthera > Platanthera guangdongensis. The sequence continues at coordinate 165,348,807 of CM077147.1, forward strand.
CCGCGTTACTCGTGCTCCTTGAAGGTTTGTGCCATAATCTCGTCTACGAGCAGCCACTTCTCTTCTATGAGCCACCTCCAACCATCTTCCCCCTCCTTAAGCCTCCTCCCTCCAGCCTCTGCAACCATCGGCATCCATCCCCTCTTATTCCCACAGCCGCCACAAACCTAACTACCCCCAAGACCGGTTTCCCCTCCGCCGGCCCGCCAATCAAAAAAATTCACTATTCCCCGGCCCTAACCCCTTTCCAGTCCATCTACAGTTACCCAACAGCCTCCAACAGCCCAATAACCATCGGATTTACTATTCCCCGCCGCTAGCCCCCTTCCAGTCCATCCACAGCCACCTCCATCCCTTTCCACACCGCCCCAAGCCACCATCAACTACCATACATCCAACCGGTTTCCACCTTGTTGTCTCCGCCCCTTCCCCTGCCACCACAAAATCCTAGCCCTACCATCCTTCTCAACCACAACATAGCCCCCTCCCTCTCCTTGCAGCCCCGGTCCAGCAACCGTGATTCTTCCGGAGCACTTGCACCACATCTACAACAACCAAGTTTCCTCACCCACGCCAATAACCTTCTACTTGGTGAGTCTCACATTTACTTTCAAATCCTTCATTAGTGTATGAATGTCACCTTTATTGCTAATAATATGTGGCCCTCTTTAATTAGATTTTACTCTTTATTTAGATGCGTATTACTTAATCATCTTATATTTAATTCTAGTACACTATTTATTCTGCAATAGTCGCATAATTACAAATCTTGGATGTTTATGCTAATTGAGATTAAAGGCGCGAAAGTTTTAAAATTGACATTGTTTAATTAATTGTGCGTCGAAAAAATATTTACATAATTGAATCATTGCATTAGAGTTATCCTTCGTTAGATCATAGGATTGCATGTACGTTTGCATAGCAACTCTACCACCTATAGATTTGTCCTACGATAGATTTATATCAGAGCCTCGGGTTCGGGCTTTATTTTAATACATAGTAGTACAGTCTATAGATTTTTTTATGGCTAGTTATCATCGTCATTCCTATTCTCTATTCAGGGATCCTGAGTCCATCTACACCCGATCCTATAGAGACCCTTTACAAAGATCCTCATGTTACTACGATTATTATTTTCGACCGCAGTGTATCACTTCCAAAGATCGCGTCTACCCCTCGACGCGATCACTATATGATAGAGATGATCACTATGATGATTATCGTCCCTATCCCTGCATAAGAGCGAATGTGTTGATCCTTCGACACAAATTGATTACTTTAGAAATGACTATTACAAGGATCATTGATGCAACCTATGTCACATCCGACAAAATACTCTAGTATTTTCATTTTATTTTATCACACAATATTATTATGAATGGTTTTTATTTTGCAAGCACAAGTTTTTGAAGACCTCTTACTAGATTGACTGACAAGTAAGACCATAAATAAAGAGGTCTGGTAATTTAGGATAATTTAGGGAGAATGGCAAGCTTATATTATTTAAGTAATAAATAAAATTAAAAAAGGAAGTGTATTAGTACTTATAAAAGAGAAAGTGATGGAAGAAAAGTGATTAAGAGCAAAGAAATAAACCAAAACATCATAAGAAAGATATCTGCAAAATATTTGAGAAATGAAGATTCGACTTATTTGAAAAGCTCATAAAAATCACAATTGAGAAGAAAAGAGGCGGCCAATTTATCAGAAGAACGTAAACTTTTTGATTTTGTTCCCTCTGAAGGCCGAAACCCGCCAGCGTTGCCCTCACAATCCACTGCTCGTCTCCTTCCTACGTCGTTCTTGTCGTGAGTCCCTCACTCCATCAACTTCGTCCACGCCGGGACTTCCACCGACGCCACAGACCCCTGCCTCCACCGTGTCATCCGCCGACGCCACCCAATACTCGTGTTTCCTTTGTCATCGTCAATCTAGAAGCCCCCTTAGCCTGTCGAACCCTTGTCGACATCGATGACTACTTCCATGGTTTTTCCTTAAGTGTTCCACTGACGACAACAATCTCCTAATCCAGTGGCCATCTCGACCTTCTTTGTTCTTGGATTGACCCGGGCTCGTGTGATCCGAACCTTCCCTGTTGCAGCCGGTTCGTGTGGGGGCAAATCCGCTCAATCAAGCAGCTCTAAAATTTTGGTAAAATTTTATTGGTTCTCCTAAATATTGAAAAACTTGCCCTAATATCCTCAGTTATCCGCAATTATTGTTATTTTTCTTCATAAATTGTTTTATGCATTTCATCTATGGAACATTTGATACGTGTTTAATTCAAATTACAACCGCAAAGAATTTCATTCTTAAATTTTGGTTAATAGTTTTATAACAATTGATTGTTCTGAAATTCAGAAAGAACGCAAAAATGGCCTTCGAGCCGAATGCATCCTAATCGTCTCTGAATTTGTTTATTTAAAATTCTCTCCGAGAATCCGGCATACATTAGTTTGGTATCATAGCATGTTTTATTTGTTCTTATCGCGAATCAAAGGATCCAAATTTTAAAAAAAAATTAATTAATAGAAAAGTTTTAAGAAATTTTTTGTCTATTTAAAAGGAATTATTAAATTTACCTTTTTGCAAAAAAACAATTTAATTTTTACTTGAATTTTAAATTTTTAAAAAAATATCTTTTGCCCACTCGGGTACTCTCTCATTTTCAATAAATTTTAAACAATTTTATGATCTTTTTAAAAGTAACTAAATTTTCAAAGAAAAAATCATATTATTCTAAATGGAAAAGCGAGTAGATCACTTAGAGATGAACGTAGGGGACTTGACCCAACATATGAGCGACGTGATGAAAGCAGTTGAAAATCTCACCGCTAACATGGGTACTGTCACGACGTTATGAAAGGATTGCGCACATCGGTTAATAATATCGAGACCAACATGCACATAAATCGAACACCCACACAAGTGGCCGAAATAGACTCTAACCTTAGACCTATAGAACTCGCACACCCCGAACCTGAACCATGTAATCAACTTCGTTGAGATGTAGGAGCCAAATTAGTCGTTGGTGATTTTGAGGGACATTTAGGACCCAAAGGTTGTTTAGACTGGGGTGATCGGATGGACCGTTTCCTGTATTGGAAGCAATTGTTCCAAGCTAGGCATGTTGAATATGTCACGCTTAGACTGAAAGGGTCTGCCCTAATTTGGTGGGGACAACTAGAGCGTTCTAGATCTAATCTAGGCATGCCTCCTATCACCACATGGGGAAAGTTTAAGATGCAATTTCGGAAACGATACGTTCCACCCGATTATTTGCAAACCCTCTACTGTTGGTTCCACAACCTACAACAAGACAAATTATAGGTGGATGAGTAGCCAAATGAGTTTCTAGTATTGCAATCTCGCCTCGACCTTTGAGAGGATCACATGGTCGTGTCCTGTTATCTGAATGGGTTATGCTACTCCATTAAAGACCAGCTAGAACTCTTTAACTATAAGAACTTGGGAGAGATTTCGAGTCACGCACAGAGAGTGGAGTCCTTACAGAAGCGGACCTCTGGAGCTTGGACTCAGATGATTTCAAGTCGCGCACAGATAGCAGCAAGGATCTCGGATTCCCCTCACCCTTTGATTACTGCTGGGACTCCAACCCCGTCCATTATCCCTTCCATGGGTAAGGAGATTATTGGGGCTAAGCCCAACACCGGAGTATTACAATGCATGGAGCCGGGGCACAAATCATCTGAGTGTTCGCGACACCACTTTGTCGCTATTATTGATTCCAATGATGGACGTGAGCCTGAGTATGAGGTTTACATTAATGAATCTCACCCTGAGCACGAGTCTGAGAATGAAATAGAAGTAGAAGGCGAACAAGCTGAACAACTACTCTGTGTCCTACGATATAGTTTGATTACCCCTAGCACGTCTACTGAGGATGGTCATAGGAGAGAAAATTTTTCGCACCACTGCACGTATTCGGGGACAATTTTGTTCTATTATCATAGATAGTGGCAGTGTGGAGAACTACGTTTCTCAATGTATGTTCGACATATTAGGGCTTTACACGCACCTGTTAGAACAATCTTACCGCTTATCCGAAGTAAACGGTCATTTGGCTATGCTCGTTAACCATTACTGCGTAGTAGGGTTTTCTATATGGAGAACAAATTCGGGCATAGTGATATGTTATGTCACAGTCATGGATGTCTGTCATATCCTATCAGGGAGATCTTCGCAATACGATCGACATGTCATGCACGACGGCACGAGAAACTCTCATTCTTTCGAGCACATTGGACATTAGATTGTTCTTCTTCCCCAGAAGAACTGTCAAACTCCAAGGGCCCACGAGGAGACCACTACGCCTTCTAGTTCACTTGTCATTGCCTCACTACGTTACTACTCACCACACTCCCAACTGAACCCACACCCCATGAAGAAAGTCACGATCTAGAAGAGTAACTCACTCCATATTTATCAGTCTCTAAAGTGACACGTGATGTTTTTCAGTTTCTTCACACTATATATGATGACCACTTATTTCACACACCCAACTATGTCGATTTTATATTTGGAAACCGCACTTTAATTTCACTGTGCCATTATGTGAATATAGGTAAATATGTTGATTGTCATCAATATATTAGACTTTTAATAATATCTCTTGGAAAATGTTTTGGGGACGATTTGGAAATTTACTTGAGTTGCGTAGCATTTTTAATTCTCAAACGAATGAACAGACTATGATTATTGTTAGAAAAGCCTACTTTAAGGCCCATCTAGGGGCCCATTCTTCCCTCTTCTCTCTCTATTTGTATTAATCCCACGTCTTGGATTGAGATTTCTCTCTTTCTTCTTCCTCTATATAAATGTATTCATACTTGTAATTATGAATTGAATAAGTATATACAAGGTTTGGAGCTTTCTCAACATGGTATCAGAGCCAGGTTCGAACTGAGCGGCTTCCCTGTCTTAACCCGCGCGGAGTGTTTCTGTCCGCTACCCGCTCGGCCTCCGGCGACCTGACGTTCTGACCGCTCAGCTCCTCTTCCTCCGCTCTCTCTTCCTCTCCGTGGTTCCACCTCTCCCCTCCGGCATTTATAGCCTTCCTCTCCGTGGGTCCACCTTCCCTCTCTCTCCTCCAGACCGCTCTCTTTCTCGCGGTCTGTTCTCTCTGCTGCGGTTTGCTCCTGTCGCCGCGACCTCATCCTGTTCGCTGCGGCCTCCTCTAGCCCGCTGCTTGCCGCGCGGTTTGTCCTAGCCGCGCCCTACTGTGCTTCTGTCCGCTGGTTCTGCCCGCCTCTTCTTCTCCAAGTCGCCGACCCTCTAGCCGCTCGGCTTCCTTCCCTTCTTTGCCCGCTTGGGTCTCTCCCCTTGCGGTTCTTTTCTCCTTGTTCGCTGATCCGCCTGACCGTGCAGGTTGTCATTCTCTCCCGCATCTTGGTCGCGGTCTCTTCCGGCCTTCTTTTCCTCTCTATCCGCGCGGTTTGCATCTGCCCGCTGCGGTCTGTCTCTGACCGCGCGGCTTGCCTCTACCCGTTGCGGCCTCTCTCTGCTGCGGTTTGCTCCTGCCGCCGCGACCTCATCCTGTTCGCTGCGGCCTCCTCTAGCCCGCTGCTTGCCGCGCGGTTTGTCCTAGCCGCGCCCTGCTGTGCTTCTGTCCGCCCGGTCTCATTCCTTATTCGCCAGGGGTGTGCTTCTGCTGCGATCTTCTCCTAACCGCACCTCCTGTCGTTTCTTGCCGCTGCTTGCTGCGGTCTTCCTGTCTGCTGCGGTCTTCTCCTTGCAAAATGATCGGCTGTCCTCCGGGCTCTGTGGTATCTGTTTCCAATGGTGGTACCTCCTGCCTTGCTCACAGCTCCTCTTGGATTTTGGATTCTGGGGCCTCTCACCACATTACATCACGGAAACCACCGCAATATTTGCCCTTCGTGCATCCCCAGTTCATTACTGTTGCTAGTGGGGACACGCTTCCCGTCTCTGGTGCTACAGATATTCACCTCACTCCCTCCATTACTCTTCGTTCTGCCCTTCATGTTTCGGGCTCTCCGTTCAACCTTCTCTCTATTGGCCGCCTCACTGCTGACCTCGATTGTGCTGTTATATTTTCTTCTAACTCATGTGTTGTGCAGGATCGCAAGACGCAAACCATCATTGGCAAAGGGCATCTGTCGAATGGTCTCTATATCCTTAACCCGTATCCTCAAACGGTGTTGTCCTCTCTTAGCTCCGTTGACTGGCACCGACGTCTGGGTCATGCTTCTCTCAACATTCTCAAAAAATCTCTCCCCGACGTGTCCTTCCACGAGTTCACGTGTGAGTCTTGTATCTATGGGAAACATCATCGCTCTACGTTCCCACCCCATCCTTCTCGGCGTCCTGCTCCCTTTGATCTTGTTCACACCGATATTTGGGGCCCTTACAAAATTACCAGTGTCTTTGGATACCGCTACTTTGTCACATTTGTCGATGACTACTCTCGGGTGACCTGGCTGTACCTCCTTCGTGACCGCTCTGAATTACCCGGTGTATTCCGGACCTTCTTTATTGAAACTCGCAACCAGTTCTCCACAACCATTAAAACCCTCCGCACCGATAATGCCCGCGAATACACCAGTCATACCTTCTCTCACCTCTGTGCGGAATTTGGGGTCATCCATCAGACCTCCTGTGTCTATACCCCCAAACAAAATGGCGTTGCTGAACGCAAGAATCGACACCTTCTCGAGGTCACCCGCTCTCTTATGCTTCAGATGAATGTTCCAAAACAATATTGGAATTTTGCGGTTTCCACCGCTTGCACTCTTATTAACCTTCTGCCCTCATTTATCCTCAATTTTGCGGTTCCCGACAATCTCCTTTTTCCCTCTCACCCTACCTTCTCCATCACCCCACGCGTGTTTGGTTGTGTGTGTTTTGTTCATCATCTTGGCCCATCCACTGACAAGATTGCTCCCCGTGCCACTAAATATATGTTTGTGGGTTACTCTCGCACTCAGAAGGGCTACCTTTGTTTTTCTCCCACGGACCGCAAGGTGGTCACTTCTGCTGATGTCACCTTCCTCGAACATTAGCCATACTACTCTCCATCTACTGACCCTCCTCTTCCGTCACCTCTCCCGCGACCTGTTATCCCCGTCCCTTCCACCACCCCACCCAACCCTCCTAAACCACCTCCACCACCAGTTATTCGTGTGTACACTCGCCGTCCTCCCTCGTCTACTACCATACGAGAGCTGCCCCGCTCTAATGATGCTTTGCAACCTGCGGATCCGACAACTGCTTCCACTGCCCACTCGATGGCCAACTTTGTCTCTCTTCACCGCCTCTCTCCGGAACTCCGTCAGAGTGCTCTCTCTTTATCCTCTACCTCCACTCCTACTTCTGTACAGGAGGCTCTTCAGCACCCCGGATGGCGGACGGCCATGGAAGATGAAATGCAGGCTCTCTGGGTCAACCGCACTTGGGATCTGGTTCCTCTTCCTGTCGGTCAATCTTGTGTTAGCTGCAAGTGGCTCTTTGTCATTAAACATGCGGCAGATGGCACCGTTGAGCGTCTCAAGGCCCGCCTTGTGGCCCGGGGTTTTACTCAGCAACAGGGTCTTGATTATGAGGAAACGTTCTCCCCGGTGGCCAAAATGAACATTGTCTTAGTTCTTCTATCCTTGGCTATTCACCGTCATTGGCCTCTTTATCAGCTGGATGTTAAGAACGTCTTCCTCAATGGTGATCTTCAGGAGACTGTTTATATGTATCAACCTCCCGGGTTTGAGACCACGGGGGAGTCTCGGGTTTGTCATCTTCGGAAATCCATTTATGGTCTCAAACAATCCCCGCGCGCTTGGTTTGACAAATTCAGCACGGTAGTCCGCAATATTGGCTTCACTAGGAGCTCGGCTGACTTCTCTCTCTTCACTCGGCATCGGCCAACCGGAACAGTGATTCTACTTGTCTATGTTGAGGATATCCTCATTACTGGCGACGATACTACAGGGATACAATATACCAAGCAACAATTGAACTCCGCCTTTCAGACCAAAGATCTTGGTAACCTACGGTATTTTCTCGGGCTTGAGGTTGCACGACGACCTGATGGTCTTGTACTATCCCAAAGGAAGTATTGTATGGATCTTCTTCATGATGCTGGCTATTCAGGATGCAAACCTACGGATACTCCAATGGACGCGAATCACAGGCTATCGGCCTATAGCTCTAACTCTGATGAGCTGCTTACGAATCCGGAATACTACAGACGCCTGGTTGGGAAATTGATCTACCTTACAGTTACTCGACCAGACATCTCCTTTGTCGTTGGAGTCGTGAGTCGATTTATGCATGCCCCGAGGACATCTCATCTTCAAGTTGTCGAGCGCATTCTTCAGTATCTCAAGAACGCTCCAGGACAAGGGTTTGTGTACAAGCCATGCACTTCTTTATTCCTTGTCGCTTACTCTGACGCTTACTATGCCGGGTCCATTGATGATAGGCGTTCCACAACAGGTTTTTGTACCTACTTCGGTGGACATCTCATAACCTGGCGTAGCAAGAAACAGAATGTGGTTGCTCGCTCTTCTGCCGAAGCTGAGTACCGCGCTATGGCTGTTGTTGTTTCCGAGTTGACTTGGCTTGAGAGCCTTATGAGAGACTTGGGTGTTCGTCTCTCATCGCCAGCGACCCTATTTTGTGACAGTCAAGCGGCAATCCATATTGCCAAGAATCCTGTATTTCACGAACGCACAAAGCATATTGAAGTTGACTGTCACTTCATTTGTGAAAAGGTTCAGGCAAAGAAGATAAATTTAGAGCATGTTCCTGCTGCAAGCCAAGTTGCTGACATCCTGACTAAAGCTCTCTCCCGACCTCTATACTACCAGTTTTTATCCAAGCTTGGTGCCTATGACTTGTACGCTCCAGCTTGCGGGGGAGTGTTAGAAAAGCCTACTTTAAGGCCCATCTAGGGGCCCATTCTTCCCTCTTCTCTCTCTATTTGTATTAGTCCCACCTCTTGGATTGGGATTTCTCTCTTTCTTCTTCCTCTATATAAATGTATTCATACTTGTAATTATGAATTGAAGAAGTATATATAAGGTTTGGAGCTTTCTCAACAATTATTAATTGGACTTTGGGAAAGTTTTTCATGTGTTTGACCGGGGCGACTCCAAAAACAAGGGCTCTTATGTTTCCACAGGTTGTACTTGCATTTAATAATTCTAAAATTTGAGCTACCACAAAATTTCCATCTGAAAATGTCTATGGCCTTTTTATATCATATATATGTACCCATCATACTTTTTCATATCATGATCACATTTCTTTTGACGCTCAGTAACACATTAAGTATTTAAGCGAATTGAATAAAATTTTTGTTAATGGCTTGCAAGTAACTTCTGAAAATTATAAATTCACGGTCGGTCGTTATCGTCATATATTATACTTTTCAGAGGTAGATTGGGAGTTTGTTTTTTAAGCAGTAGCGATTTATTCCTGGCGCAGATCATAAGCTACAACAGATAAAGTTTGACTCATTTCAAGCTCGGGAACAACACGATGAGAAGACATAACTATCAAATCGGCTTGTCGGATCCAACGCCTTCCCGACACCCAATGTAGTTGGCCCTACACCTTCTTGTAGTGATCCACTCAGTGCCAGTCACAACTCACCTACAACACCTCCGTCGATTCCTCCCGACTTCAAGTCGCTGACCGTATCGACCACTTCCAATTTTGCGCATTCTCGATGGGGTTGAGCACTTTGAACTCCGGGAGAATTGATGCATCTTATGTCGCATGCAACAAAATCCTCTAGTGTTTTCATTTTCTTTTATCACACAATATTATTATGTATGTTTTTTATTTTGCATGCACCAGCTTTTGAAGACCGCTTACTAGATTGACCGACTTGTAAGACCATGAAAAAAGAGGTTTGGTAATTTAGGATAATTTAGGGGAGAATGGCAAGCTTATATAATTTAAGTAACCAATAAAATTAAAAAAAGATAGTGTATTAGTACTTATAAAAGGGAACAAGTGATGGAAGGAAAGTAATTAAGAGGAAAGAATTAAAGCAAAACATTATAGGAAAGATATTTGCAAAATGTTTGAGAAATCAAGATTCGACCCATTTGAAACTCTCATAAAAGTCACAAACGAGAAGAAAAGAGGCGGCCAATTTATCAGAGGAATGAAAACTTTTTGGTTTAGCTCCCTTTAAAGGCTGAAATTCACCAGCGTTGCCCTCACAATCCACTGCTCTCCTTCCTGCGCCCTTCTTGCCATGAGTCCCTCGCTCCATCAGCTTCATCCACGTTGGGACTTGCACTGACGCCATAGACCCCTGCCTCCACCGTTCCACCCACCGACGGCGCCCAATACTCGCGTTTGCTTCAACGTCGTCAATCCAGAAGCCCCCTTAGCCTGGTGAACCGCTGTCAATGTCGACGACTACTTCCAGGATTTCTCCTCAAGTGCGCCACTGACGACAGTAACCTCCTAATCCAGTGACCATCCCTACCTCTGTTCTTGGTTTGACCCTGTTCGCGTGATCTGAACCTTCCCTGTTGCAGCCGGTTCGTGTGGGGGTAAATCCGCTCAATCTCACGGCTCTAAAGTTTTGGTTATTTGGTTCTCTTAAATATTGATAAGCTTAACCTAATCTCCTTAGTTATCCACAATTATCGTTATTTTTCTTTACAAATAGTTTTATGTATTTCATCTGTGGAACATTTGATACGTGTATGATTCAAACCTCAACCACTAAAAAAAATATTCTTAAATTTTGATTTATAGTTTTATAACATTCGATTGTTCCGAGTTTCAGAAAGAACCCAAAAATGACCTTCGAGTCGAATGTATCCTAATCGTCACCAAATTTATTTATTTAAAATTCGCCTCGAGAATCCGGCCTACATCAATCATTTTGAGAGAGATCTCAAGTGTGGGGTGTGTTGTTTCCCTCCCCATCTCTTGACGGTTCGTTGAGCCCCAAGTCTTTTAGTCATTCACTCGTGGATATGGAATATCATCTCAACTATTTTGAACTATTCAGTGAGTATCGCATTAAATTTGGAAAACTTACACTTTCAGATCAGGCAAGAGCATATTGGTCAAGTATTAAGAGGAACTGTAAGCGAGATTGTCTTCATCGCATCACCAGTTGGGTAGAGATGAAACAGAGATTGTGTCAAAAGTATTTTCAAGCATCGTATCAGAGTCACTTGCTCGATCAATTATTTACCCTTCAACAAGGATCTCTACCTGTCAATGACTATAGGGATCGTGTTGATGAGTTAGTTGTGAGAAGTGACTTTAAAAAGGGGCCATCTATGACCACTTCCCGATTTCGGACAGGACTTTGATGCAAGATACGTAGTGAATTGACCTATCACTGCTTAGAGTTTGTCGAGCAGGTTTACAACTCGCCCTCCATCACGAGCAATCCTTAAGATCCTCCAGAGTTAATCTCGCACACGAACACCCCGACAAGAGTCCTCCACAATCTGAGGGCATCAACTTGTCGACTTGTGCCCCCAATGAAACAAAATGTGTAATACTTGATTATGATTTCCCTCCATCACAACCTAGAAAGAGAATTAAGTATAAGCAACTCGATGATCCTTTAGTGTTGTGCTCCTCACCTACCCCCAATGTTGACTTAGTACTCTGATCATAGATTTGCCATTACGAGCATGTGCATCTGAGTTTCCCCATATTTTTGTGACAAGTCATATCACGAGTGAGGCTTGAGAGCATAATGTTGACTTTATAGTGGTTATCTCTCATGTTCTTGAGGTTAATACTCTTATCGATGTCACTTATCTGAAAGATCGTCCTCGTACGATTAAATTCTTTGATGAGCCCCATGTTGAGCCTCATGGAGAACCACCTGCCAAATTCATTTTAGAAGACATTAACCCCACCCCCGTGCTGCATAATTGTGTCATTAAATCACACATCCCTTTAGAGGATTGTTCTATCAATAATGAATTTACTTGCTTACCGCCAGGTGAACCTCTTGAGTTATATTCTCATGTCACTCTCTACGACATTCCTTCGAGAGATTGCCTCCATGACGAATTTTTCTATCGACCACCAAGTGAGCCTCCTGATGATTTGCATCCCTTAGGAGACATTTGATACGTCATGAAATTACAGCTTAGTGCCAGTGTCCTAGTTTGTCATTAGGGTGCTCACACATTCGATGAATATTTTTATACTTCACCCAAAAAAACCTCTTGATAAACCACGCATCTTTAATGACTTCCACCACTATGTAGAGTGCATTTAATGAGTCTGTTTGGTTCGTCATTCAACATTTTGTTGCATGATTTGCATATCATATTTATACGTAAAATTATATTAAGTAATGAATATTTTAAAACTTATGTGGATAATCACATGAGAGAGCAAATGTTCAATAAAGGTGATTGAGCGATGATTTTCATATTAATTGAGAGGTTTCCATTTTGGTCATCCAAGAATCCGAGTGCTAGGCGATTAGGTCGATACACTGTCATAAGAGAGTCTGAATCAAATTTCTTCGAGCTTGACATTACTAAGAATACGTGTGTTCATCTTGTACTCAATGTTGAGGATTTTCCTCTAAATATGGTGTCACCTAGTTTTGGACATTCATCCTTCCATTTAGCTTCAGTTTCTGCAATCCCTATAGCTTCTCTTATACTCTAACCCCCACTAGGGCCCTACTCGTCACCATTGTATCCCTACCCATCATCCTTATGTGGCTTTGTTGGTGCGAAGGACCCTCGGTGACTTCAACGACACAATGACTTTTTGTAGAGACAGTTCGTCAGTTCCTACCAGGAGTGGTTGTCAGGAGCATGTAGTCTTCATCATCGGAGATGAATGTTTTTGAGTCGGGGAGATTGATGGAGATCGACGGTGCCACATTGGGTGATTCATCATTATTAGCACTTTTTGATTCTTGGATGGTCGATCAGAGACCGTGATCGTGACGGCTCGATTTTCATAATTTTATGTATTTTTCTTTTCTGTTTTTGGGGTGTATTTAGACAGTTAGGAGAAATTACCCATCAGGTTATCTTGACTGTTGGATGTAATTAACCTAATTCTCTCCCCACCCCTTTATATCTTCCTAAGAAGTTGAGAGAAAGGATAGAGAACTTAAGGTTTACAGAACCGTCACTCGGTGCGACAACAAGCGCTCAGCGCATCATTGTTTCCACCTCCAGGGGGTATCGATGCCCCCTTCCTCGGTCTACCCTGCTTCCAGCGTCTTGGTTCAAGCCTTCCACGTGCTCTTTGACGGTGTGTGCCGCTAGCTATGAAGCACCGACACTCCAAAATGCCCAGCGTGTCAGTGTCGAACTCTCTTAAACTCGTCCGACTCTCCGACACTCTCCGACACTCATGTCGGAAGTCCGACACGCTGGCTCACGCGTGACTCGCGTGTCCCGCTCAATCGGACACGCGTGTCCCTCTCAATCGGACATGTGTGTCCCTCTCAATCGGACATGCGTGTCCCTAAGCTAGCTACACACAGTGAGGCGGGAGGCAATTGTCTTGGAAGTGCAATTTTTGTGAAAAATATTTAATAAGTTCATATACAAGAGTGAAAATACATTTGTCAATCATTGGTGAAAAAGAAATTGTGGAGTGATTTATTTGAGGTGAAAAAACTATAAAAAGAGTTAATGTATTAATGTTCTATTATTTTTTAACTTTTGGTTAAGTTTTGCATTTGAATATATGATGAGTAATAAAACATATCTTAGTTTATTTGAATATTTGTTATTTGTTTATTTTTAATTTTTTATTAAATGTTTTAGGATTTTCATAATTATAAAAATAAATATTTAATATACGTGTCCCAGCGTGTCAAAATATGATATTTTTGAGAATTTACGAGTCGCGAGTCGTGTCGTGTCGTATTGTGTGTCGCGTGTCGCGTGTCGGTGCAACATAGGTCGCTAGTTCCGTCCACGAATAGCCACTTTTCTCCTTTGATCCACCTCTGACCATCTTCCTCCTCCTTGAGACTCCTCCATGCAGCCCCTGCAACCGCCGGTAGCTATCGCCTCTCATTCCCACAGTCGCCGCTAGTCCTACAGCCACCCCAAGCATGATTTTCCCTTCCGCCAGGCCACCAATCGCCAGCATTCACTATTTCCCCGTGCATAATCCTCGTTCAGCCAATCCACAGCCACCCCACAGCCTCCAACTGCCCGACAACCACCGTATTTCACTATTTCCCCGTTGTTATCCCCCTTCTGGTCCATCCACAACCACCTTCAGCCCCTACCATATCGCCCCGAACCACCTCCAACCATCCATCTCCCCGGATTCCACCATGATGTTGTCGCCCCATCCATTTTAGCTCCACCACAAAATCCTATCCTTACTATTCACAAAACAGCCCCTACCTCTCCCTACAACCACTGTCAAACAATCGTGGTTCTTCCAGAGCACTTGCAACACATCTGCAACCGTCGGATTTCCTCACCCACGCTGACGACCTTCTACTTGGTGAGTTTCGCATTTACTTTCACATCATTCACTAGTGTATGAATGTCATCTTTATTGCTAATAATATGTGGCTCTCTTTAATTTGATTTCTCTTTATTTAGATGTGTATTACTTAATTGCCTTATATTTAATTCTACTATACTCTTAATTTATTTTGCAATAGTCGTGTAATTACTAATCTTGGATGTCTATGTTAATTGATATTATAGGCGCGAGTATTTTAAAATTGATATTATTTAATTAGTTGTGCGTCGGAAAAATATTTGCATGATTGAGACTTCATTTAGCGCGGCGGTGGTGGGAGCGGGCGGCGGGTGGAAAGGCGCGGTTGGGACTAGAGGGGGAGGCGAGGCTGGAAACGAAGCAGATTGGGGGCTTTTTGGCCTTACTGCGGGAGCAGGAGCAAACACCGCCGGACAGCATTTGTTTTCCTGCTATTCAGCGGTGTTTACTCCAAATGCGGGTGAAAACGCCGCGCCAAATGAAGCTTGAATCATTGCATGTGCATTGCATTAGAGTTATCCTTTGTTAGATCATTGGATTGTGTGTATGCACATTGCTCACTTTTATTGCATTTAGGGTTAGGAAACCGCTAGTCCGTCACCTATAAATTCATCCTACGTCAGAAAGGCTTATAAGTGAATAGAAATTTTTGAAATATTTTATTTTAAAAAATTAATATGAGAATGTGGTGAGGAATTTCCTAGCTGGTTTAAGTGAAAGCTGAACAACACATGGGGTTGAGTGGTGGTTAAAAGAAAAAGACATTTTACACTTAAGAGAAATAAAAATAAAAAATTTATTAATCACCCGCATTTGAGTGTGTGTGTTAATGAACCTAAAGCTGTGGAAGTTGACTTCAGATGTATATCCCTTAGCTTTATCCAAGCAGCCAGGTTTTCTTCTTGTTGAAGAAAGGAAATAGATCAAGAACAAAAAATAATAAAAGAAAATTAAACTCCAGTTATCAGTTTGACGCATTTGGATATGGACGTAATAAAATACCTCTTTGTCCTCTTTTGCTTTGATTTGCATTGCAGACTGTTCCAAATGTACATAAGGAGGAGCGATGATTTTAATGTCAAGAGATCCTTTTCCTTTGTTTTGAATAACAAGCGAGAGAGCTTGAGTATCTGTTACAGTCAGATATGTCATGCAAATAACCATAACAGAAGCCAAAATCTGCAACAAATTCAGGCTATAATGGGGATAAAAGCATCTATCAAGTATGGCAGTGAATCCATGTTACGAATACGGAAGAGGGTGAGGGTCGAGGAGACGAAGATACGGCGCATATGTCGACGTTGGGACCTAGGTGACGAGAACACGGATCCCAACACGATGACAGACGTTTTTCAGTAGTGCAAACAGACAGCGCACCCGCCAGAATTATATTTTATTATCGCAAATGTATTTCGGGCCGTCGATTATCTATAGTTTGCCCTTGCATGTTTAGGAACTAGGCACTATATAAGCATATGTATGTCTATCATTTGGATTATCTGGGAAGTAAGATCTTTTTGGGAACGGCCCAAGGGGCTGAATTCTAATCCTCTCTTCTCCTCCCTCATTTTTCACCGCCCCCATTATTCTCCTCCTCTCTCCTCTTCTTCAGATCCGAACTCCTACCATTTGGTCTGACCTGCCATCTTCAGGCCGCGGTTTTCACCACCCGAACCGATACAACAACTGATTTCGTCGCTCCTTCCAGCAAACAATCCAGCAATTGCTTCCGTCGCACCTTCCAACAGACGATCCCGCATCGTATTCCACTCGACCCCTCTTTTCAAATCCGACTGCGTCGATCTCTCCAGCGCCGACAATACCGCATCGTCGCACCTCATCTCAACCCCCCCTTCTGTTCCCACGACTGTGTCGATCTTTCATGTCGACTCTCCCGCACGATAGTACCTCCCAGCACATCTCTGCCTCGATTCTCCCCCTCCGCCCGACACCGCGAATCTGCCTCACCAGCGGTTTTTGCCGATCTCCACAGTGTCGGTCCAGTTTCTTGCACTGCGTCATCCCGACTACCGCATGTATGCCACCCCCCCCCCCCGGGCTCCATTCCATGGGCAACCTCTAACACACTAGCGCCTCCTGTGAATCTGGTCATTTTTGTAAGTTGTGGAATGTCTCTTCACCTATAGGGGGTGAATAGGTGATGTCGAATTTTCGATAATTTTATGCGAAATAATCATAGTTAGAGCGACAAGCATAGATCACAAGGAAATTCACAATACAGACACGAATTTATAGTGGTTTCCCGAGTTGGGTACGTCCACTTTCCCCTTCCACCTATCTAGCAGCTCGCTAGCTTCAACAAACTCTGCCAATAGCTTAGATCTGCAGATCCTACAACTCAGAGACTGTGTCTCCTACCTCAGATCACAAAGGATCCTACCTCAAATTCCACACCTGGAATCCTACAACTCAGATTCCCCAAAAGAAATCCTACCTCAGAAGCGTTGACTGGTTTCCTACCTCAAGCCACAATTGACCATACAACTCAGGTTCACTCCAAAACCCTACTACTCAAATCCCCCGTAAGGAATCCTACAACTCAGATTCACAAATGATCCTACAACTCAGATTTCAACGAGATCCTACAGTTCGATTAAGATTTTACAGACAAAAACTTTTTATAGAACATGAGTACTCCTGAAGCTTTGATGTTGAACAGTTTCTTTTTGATCTTCAGCATGAGAAATGTTGATTTCTTCAATGAAAACTGCTCAGCACTATTGAAGATCCTTCTACTGTTTTTGAAAGATGAATCTGATCAAATATAAGCAGCGACAAATCAATCAGTTTCTTTTTAAGAATCAGAGATGTGTTCTTCTGAGAATATTCTCCAACTTCAAGCTTTTTGAAAGTTCAGGTAGAAAGACTTTTTCTTCATTTTTTAATTGATTGATTAGATAGGGTTTTCAGAATATGCATTGATCCTTTTATAGGACTTATAGCTTTTTAACGGTCAATTCTCGAATTGCAGCTGTCAGAAATCATTTTTCATACAGGACAGATCTGATTGGCCCTTTCCACGGCAACATTGAATGCGATAAGACAAATCTCCGCGCAATTTGAATTTTTGTCTTTTCTGAAAAATTTGACTTGATAAGCTTTGTTAGTCAAATTGTTTTTTTCAAACCGAATTGAACTTGTTCAGTCGAATTCCTCCTTCAAATATTCATTTGACTGCATCTTCGATATCTAATCGAATTTTCTTCTTATCATGTCGAATAACTTCTTCAGAATCCTTATTCTTGAATCTGCTTGGCATTTAGTCGAATAGATTCTTCTTCCAGTCGAACTGAGAACATCTGATTGAATTCTTCTTTAGAATTTCTTTCAGTCGAATCTGGACTTAGAATAATTGTTTTTCTTATAGTCAAGCTAAAAGAATCTAGTCGAAACACTAGATGCATAGCTTATCAATTCTTCTTTCAAGAAACTTCAGCTCGCAACGCCTTGAAACATCTGCTCGAATACTTTGAACATAGATCGAATCTTCATAGACTTTGTATTCCTTGAACATCAACTCGGCTTGATAATTCAATACAATCGCCTTGATAATTCAGTACAATCGACTTGATAATTCAGTACAATCGACATGATAATTCAGTACAATCGACTTGATCTCTACTCGAATCTGTACTTAGGCTGATTTTAAATTTCAAGATATTTCAACAAGAGTTGACTTCAACTTTTCTGAACAAGTGACTTGATTTTCTAGTCGATTCTATACATGGTCTATTCACTGATATTTTCCACATGAGACTTCTAGCCAGTGATCATTCGGTTTGACTGTCTAGTCGAATCAGTTCCCGACAGGAATTCTAATGTTTTGATGATAAACACGATTCAAATTGATTGTTTTAACCATTTGACTTGATCGTCTAACCGATCGACTTGACATCCAATCGAATTTTGACTTAACCGAATTATAATCTTTTGATATTGATTCCTATGCTCATCCCGATACTTTTTGAACTTGGTTAAATGATCTTTTTCAGAGTAACTAACAAGTCCAACCTAGTCTAGAACTTATGTCGACATGGTGTCTTGCACAATGAGGGATTACATTTGGAAGACTATGTCTGATGACAATAAGTCTAGCCCTATGTTGGGTTTGTATTATTATGTACCTGTCAGCATCACAACAAGAATACGCATTCATCAAATCCAAGTGTGTTCATCTATATTGTAAGAACTTTTTCAAATCAGGAACATTGTGAGCAATGTTCCTGTTAGAGTTAGTATTTTTTATATGTTGAGTTTAGTCCCACACCGCCTATCAGTGTTGGGTGTCATGTTGTAGTTCCTATATATTGCCCCTATGTGGATGAATAATACTTGCACTTTCCATTTCCTTTCTTCTTTCTACATGGTATCAGAGTCAGGTTGTCCTGCTGCGGGGGTGTGTTGAGATTATATTAGCCAGCAGGACACGTGTGTGTGGGACCGCATGTTTGGGCTTTCCCCATCGCGTTCCAGGTCTGGGTGTTGACCCCGGTGGGCCCCCTTGTGGCGGAATATCCCTGCGGTCCTGTGGTTGGGGTTAGTCCCACATCGACTGCAGCAGGCGATCCTTTGTGTTCATGTACCCCCGTCCCCCCTTCCTACTACCTCGGGGTTTTGGGAAGATGTGTGGTGACAGGTGGTTTTCACATGGTATCAGAGCTAATGATCTGAGAGCTAAACAAAATTTTTCCGATCAGTTGATATTTCCCCCCGCTCCCGTCCCGACCCACCCCCCTCCCGTCCTGTGATTTCTTCTCCCGCACCCTGCTAGGGCTCACGTCGACTGCTCCCGCTCCTGTTGACGGAGTCGATTGTGAATCCCGTCGACAGGAGCGGCTTCGATTCCGTCGTCGCTGCCCTGGACTGCTTCTGCCTGCGACGTCGAAGGCTTCTCCGGCTTCCGTCTTCGACATCGACGTCGACTGCTTCCTGTGCGCCATCGACGACGTCGACGCCTATCTCTCCTTCTCTTGATGGCTTCGCTGCTCCTCGACGACGATCCCGTCGTTTGCTTCTCCCGCAGTCTTCGTCGTCTGGTTCTTGTGCATCTGCGACAACAACGACGTTCCTGTCGGCTCTCTGCTTCCTCTACGACATCAATGGCCCCGACGGCTTCGCCGATTTCTTCTTCTCCGATTTCTTCTTCTCCGGCTACTTCTTCTTCAGCTGCTTCTTCTCTGGCTACCTCTCCTTCTCCAGCCTGCTGCTCTGCCGCTACTTCTTCTCCGACCTGCTGCAGCTGCAGCTGCTTCTTCTCCAGCTGCCAGGCGCTGCTTCCTCTTCGTGCCGCTGCGGCTCTGCCGCTGCTCTCCTTCACCGGCGGCTACTTGTCTCTCCGTCTGCCGCTGCTTCTCCGGCCAGCTGCTGTTGCAGCCGCTTCTTCTCCGTCTGCCGCTGCTTCTCCGGCCCGCTGCTGCTGCTGCTGCGTCTTCTCCGTCTGCGGCTGCTGCTCATCTTCTCCGGCCCCTTAGTTATTTGATGTTGTTGTTGTTTTTTTTTATTTACAACTTGTTGTTGGGTTGTTGTATTGCGTCTCTATGATTTTCGTCTTCTTGCACGTGATCTACGTGAGGGGGAGTGTACGTCACGGCCTCTAGGCGTAGTCTATACCTTCCTGCACGTATTCCACGTGAGGGGGAGTGTTTGTGATATCGGCAACTCGGATGCTTCTTTCCCGACTCCTGCCTTAAAGTCACACCCGGCCCCTAGGTATAACCTATGTCTTCTTGCACATGATCCACGTGAGGGGGAGTGTTTGTGATATCGGCAACTCGGATACTTCTTTCCCGACTCCTGCCTTAGTCACACATGGCCCCTAGGTTGATTTCATATGTTGTTTGTGTCTCCTCGTCGTTTTCTCTGGATTTGGTAGGGTTGGTTTGGTCTTGCGTGGTTGACCTTGTTTCCGCTCCGAGTGTATCCAGCATTGTCATGGTCGGTTTGCGGACCAACGTCGTGTGGCCCTTGCCCGGTTGAAGTATCCCCGGTGACACGCGGTTGGGCCTCGGTGGCTGTTGTTTTGTCCCCCGCTGCCTTCCTTCTTTTACCTTCTATTTAATGTTGTGTTCAAGCTGTAGGCTTCCCCTTCAGCTTGAGGGGGAGTGTTAGAGTTAGTATTTTCTATATGTTGAGTTTAGTCCCACACCGCCTATCGGTGTTGGGTGTCATGTTGTAGGTCCTATATATTGCCCCTATGTGGATGAATAATACTTGCACTTTCCATTTCCTTTCTTCTTTCTACATGGTATCAGAGCCAGGTTGTCCTGCTGCGGGGGTGTGTTGAGATTATATTAGCCAGCAGGACACGTGTGTGTGGGACCGCATGTTTGGGCTTTCCCCATCGCGTTCCAGGTTTGGGTGTTGACCCCGGTGGGCCCCCTTGTGGCGGAATATCCGCGCGGTCCTGTGGTTGGGGTTAGTCCCACATCGCATGCAGCAGGCGATCCTTTGTGTTCATGTACCCCCGTCCCCCCTTCCTACTACCTCGGTGTTTTGGGAAGATGTGTGGTGACGGGTGGTTTTCACAGTTCCCAATAATCTCGCTTATTTGAAGAAGTTGGAATCTCAAATATAGATGACTTGCACATCAATAAAATAGATAGCCATAACAAAATTGTAGAATAGCATTCATCATTCCAAAATTTCACATATATAAATAAGAAATGAATGTCTTAATATGTTAAGCTACATCATCCCTATCCCTGAAGACCACAACCTCTCTGACTCTTTTGTATATTTCTTCCTCACTTGCTTCTCTCTTCTGCTCTGCCATGTAAATCAACTATAAGGCTTTGGATGATATTTGCATGGCTCAGGTGCATTAGCTGGAAGTTTTCCCATCTTTTTATCTCTTCTGAAGGTCTTCCTAACTTCTTCTTGTTTCTCAAACTTGGACCATTCCTGGGAACTGAATAGTTTGTCTCTATTAGTCTTTTTATATTTGACCTGATCCCGGGCAGTTGTTATGATTGCCCTTGAGTTAGGAGTCCATTGATCATAGTCTAGCCTTATTTTCATCTCCTCCCTATACATTTTCAGAGTAACTAACAAGTCCAACCTAGTCTAGAACTTATGTCGACATGGTGTCTTGCACAATGAGGGATTACATTTGGAAGACTATGTCTGATGATACTAAGTCTAGCCCTATGTTGGGTTTGTACTATTATGTACCTGTCAGCATCACAACAAGAATACACATTCATCAAATACAAGTGTGTTCATCTATATTGTAAGAACTTTTTCAAATCAGGAACATGGTGAGCAATGTTCCCAACAATCTCACTTATTTGAAGAAGTTGGAATCTCAAATATAAATGACTTGCACATCAATAAAATAGATGGCCATAACAGAATTGTAGAATAGCATTCATCATTCCAAAATTTCACATATATAAATAAGAAATGAATGTCTTAATATGTTAAGCTACATCATCCTATCCCTGAAGACCACAACCTCTCTGACTCTTTTGTATATTTCTTCCTCACTTGCTTCTCTCTTCTGCTCTGTCATGTAAATCAACTGTAAGGCTTTGGATGATATTTGCATGGCACAGGTGCATTAGCTGGAAGTTTTCTTGTGTTTTTATCTCTTCTGAAGGTCTTCCTAACTTCTTCTTGTTTCTCAAATTTGGACCATTCCTGGGAACTGAATAGTTTGTCTCTATTAGTCTTTTTATATTTGACCTGATCCCGGGCAGTTGTTATGATTGCCCTTGAGTTAGGAGTCCATTGATCATAGTCTAGCCTTATTTTCACCTCCTCCCTATACATTTTCTTCCTTAGCCTGATTTTGTCCTCCTCTGATGCAATTTCCTTTCCTTTTTCAGCGGTTGGCTCTTTTCCCTTGTTGGGGTGTATGATGGTGGGATAGTCAGCATCGTATGTGTCTGGAGGTATGTAGGGATTTTTTCTTATATTGCGGGACTGAATTGGTAATATTGAATTGGAGTGTTATGTGGCGGGGTAGGTTGTTGTTCCTGTAGATTCTGTTTTTGTTGGCGATAGACAAAGGGTTCAAGGCCATAAGACACTCGTAACTCATTAACAATCCGGATTGTTAGGGCAGTATTAGTTCTCTCCTTGTTGGACTTCAACTTTGCAAACTTCTACTCTGCTAGCCAGATTCTGATTGATGTCCTCTTGATCTTGGAGAATCTGATTATTACTGGTTCCTTGGAATTGCAGTAACTCATTATGGCAGTTGTGGATGAAGTCATGTAGGTGATTTATTTCACCGTGCAACACCTCATCAGTATTATTAATGTACTCCTTGATGTTATGAATGTGTTGGGTGGACCTTTCAAGCTTATCATCAAGAGATTTCATGGCTTGAACGTTCTTCTCCACAACTCCCCCTGCTTTCACAAACCATTGATTTATCTGACTGTTAATGTGATCCATATCTTCCCTGATGATCGTCATTTGGTCTGTCAATTCTTTATTTGCTTTGATAGTGACATTTTCCATCTCTTTCATGTGTTCTCTAAGTAACACTTTTATTTGGTCTAGAAGAGAAACTAAAAATTCTTCATAAACTGGCGGAGTAGGGATTGAAGTACTGGGAGCATCTGATTCTTGAATAGGATCTTTCCTCATCAAGTCCTCATACATGTCAATCATGACATCAACATTAACTATGAAGTGAGGTGAGGCAACAACATATGGTGTTTCAGTATGATGAATGGGGCTTCGCTCAATTTGATCTACTGGATCTTCTAGGATAGCTAACTCAGTGTGGGTTGATTCCTCAACCTCTTCAGCAACTTCATTTACCATTTCCTGAGCTGGGAACTCATTGTGAGACTCCCTCTCACAGGAATCCATCCTCTTTGACTTTTGGATTTCTTCATTTTTCTTCCCTTCATCAAGCATTGTTCGCAAAATCTAGTTCAGGCTCCCCCTTAACTGGAGCACAGACTTCTTCAGATTCTTTTGCCTTTTTCTGAATATCCTTCCTAGCTTTGGAACTACCTCCTTTCAGCCACTCCCAAGCCTTTGGGAAAGCTTGATTCCATCTGACAACAGTCTTGAGATCAATCCTTGTGGTGTAATGAATTGTTGTACCCAAGGACTCAGCTCCAAATCCTCTACTCCACCATTGTAGAGGAAGAGAGAGGATTCTCCCAGATAACTCTTTATTTTCTCAAACAATATCTGTCCTCACTCGGTCTTTTTCCTTAGAATAATTTTTTTCATTAATTCAAACATCTCATTAGAGATCCTATCATGCGAGTCTGGCTTGAATATAAATATTTTCCCTACTATATCCGCCAAAAACTTTCCTTATGTAGACAGTCTGCTTCTGTATAAGGTACCAAGAGGTATTCATGAATACATGCACCAATGAAGGTCTTGTGCAATGTCACTTGAACTCACTTCATCTTCTTCCTCTCCCTCGGAAACTTTGGTTAGGGCACGGGCAGAGACCTTTACCCAGTGACCGACTATCTTAGATCGAATAGCCCTACCACTATTAGATACTTTGGTATAACGATAGAATTCTACTATATGACTAAAAAATTCTGGTTGGCTCTGACAGTATGAATTCTAGCCCCGCAGCGGCGCACAGCGCGACTATTTCCTTCAAACTTGCTTCTCCTCCATCAAACCCTCCACAGACAAGCTCGTAGCCGACGTTGAACAACTCTACTGATTTCTTTGGTGTCATTTCAGATAGACTCTTGAGAGAAGGAGAAAAGAGTCGGAGGGATTAGGGTTGATGAAGGTTTAACTCATTTTAAAATCCAAGTCTATTTATATATGGTGGGTTTTGGAATACCAAGGGCGCGTACTTTAAGACTATGTCTAGGCGGTCTAAATTAATTAAGCAGAGAACAACGATCAGGATTAAAAGCTTGACTTTTGGAAAGCTTTCCTGTCGAATCATTTTTGATCAAACCTCACTTTTGCAAATTCAGGCTGACATCAACCCAAATCCTATCGATACTTACGCAATTTTTTTGGTTTCAACTGGATAAGCATTTAAATTTAACTTACGGAATCAAAACTAATTTATCCTTCTAGTTAATAAAATCCTTGACATGAAAGTTAGCTACTTTTAATTTTAACGTCTAAGACAATTATCTTAATCAACAAAAATTGATTTCATTCTGCGTTAAGTGTATCAATCTCAATCTAGAATGAACAAATTTTACCTAAATTCAAAGGCACGAGGTCAGTCTCTAGTCATCGCCTGAGAGAACTAATTTCCTTCCACTTCAGAGTCATCATGCAGTGATCAATGGAGGAACAACACCATTTGAAATGTTGAAGGCCACTTGAAACCATAAAACTTGGCAAAATTGATACCACTTGAAATATTAGAGACCACCTAATGTCTAAATACCAAATTTACATTTAGATGGTACTAGGCATACTTGCAGAACAAGGTAGTTTTCTTAGGAGCCCAGACGTTTTTGGGCCCTAAACTCTTGTTAGCATTATCCATAGATTTTTTATAACCATATTACTGGCAAGCTTTAGATTCTTTGCTCTAGGCACTGTTGGGTTAAAATAACAATCTATAGCAAATTTCTCAACCTACCCACAGCACCAACAGTCATATTAATTGTATTTTCTCCACCGGTTCACTTGATGGATTGCAGCATGATAGTGTTGATGATCAGAGGAGCAACTAGCTATGAATTGAACATTTATGTTCTGGACTTTGTGGCTGTGAGCATGGAAAAAGGTGGGTGATACATTCACAGCTCTTTTTGCAGGAGCGGGTTTTGCAATACAGCTTTTTCATTGCCTTTAGTTACTGGTGCAGATGAACCAACCAAAAATGGTCCATGATTTTTCATGACTATCTCTTCATGGGGTGATTTGAAAGCACTTTGTCGAATATCTTTTTTTCCTCTCTAGTGAGGTGCATTTTCACTCCCCTGGAGGAACATTCGTTTTTGCAATGCCCATATGAAAGATCTAGATCATAGCCAATACTTGGCAATATGACCTTCTGGAAGACTGTTTGACCACTGGAGATTTCTCATTGTTCTTTTCTTTGATTACTTCTCCAGTGTATCCAACTCCTTCCTTATACTGTCCAGAGAAACTGTCAACAATGGGGAGGGCATTTTGTGGCTTGGAGAATTGTGTCACCAGCTTCCTCTCAACGAGAAGTTTGTCTTCGAGGGCTTTCATGGCCTTTTCTTTTTGATGTAGCGCATCGATGCGTGCCTTAAACTTTTTTTGGAGCTCAAACACGTCATAGTTTAGCTTGGTTATTTCTCTAATCTTTTCATCCACTTGGGATTTGAAAGGCTCAAGGATTTTTATTTCCTTAGCTTAGGCTTTGATCAGTTTCTTTCTCTTCTTGAATTCTTCCAAGAGAGCCCCATAATGTTTTATTAATTCAGAATGATCTTCATTATTACATAAAAGTCATCTTTTGTTTCTGCATTGGAGTCATTCTCATCGGATGATGAGTTAGATGCAAATGCATTCTCTGGTTCAGAATCAGGTAATGAGGGGAAAGCTTTAGTGCAAACCTGAGCAGGATGAGACTCACCTTGTTCTTCATCATTAGATAGGGATACCAGCCCACAACATTCTTCTTCCTCGAACTCACTATCTGAAAGGGTTAGGGGTGCTCTAATCCCTATTCCGGCAGCAGGATAGTCATCCCAAT
This sequence comes from Platanthera guangdongensis, assembly GCA_039583875.1. Lineage (NCBI taxonomy): Eukaryota > Viridiplantae > Streptophyta > Magnoliopsida > Asparagales > Orchidaceae > Platanthera > Platanthera guangdongensis. The sequence continues at coordinate 165,374,935 of CM077147.1, forward strand.
CTTCCTCATTGTACTTCTTAGGCACTTGCCTCGTCGGATCAATAGTACATGCTTTCTTTGGTACAAAAGGACCTTCGACAGCGATGAAGATCCTTGAATCTGAAGCCTTCATGAACAGCTTGATTCTTTCCTTCCAGATGCCAAAATTTGTTTCGTAGCAGATTGACAACTTAATGGAGCTTAACTTTTTGTGGTTTTTCCGGGAGCCATGGTGAGTAGATGACAACCAAAGGGTAGATCTGTTCAAGCTGTTAAACTTCTTTTGAACATCCTTTTGATACCACTTGTAAGTTGTGGAATTTCTCTTCACCTAGAAGAGGGTGAATAGGTGATGTTGTCTTTTCAATAATTTTATGCGGAATAACCAGAGTTAGAGAGGCAAGCACAGATCACAAGGAAATTCACAGCACAGACACAAGAATCTATAGTGGCTCCCCAAATTGGGTACGTCCACTTTCTCCCTCTTCCTATCTAGCATCTCGCTAGCTTCGGCAAACTCCGCCAATAGCTCAGATCCGCAGATTCTACAACTCAGATACCGTGTCTCCTACCTCAGATCAAAAAGGATTATGGCTATCAAAAATCTTTTTCCATACAGGACAGATCTAATTGGCCCTTTTCGCGGCAGTATTAAATGTGAGAAGACAAATCTTCGCGCAAATTTGAATTTCCGTCATTTCTGAAGAATTCGACTTGATAAGCTTTGTTAAGTCGAATTGCTTTTGTCATGCCAAATTGAACTTGTTCAGTCTGTTAGAAAAGCCCATGTAAATGGGCCCATATTGGGCCCTTGTTTTCTCTTCTTTTCTTCTTCTCCTTTTAGTCTCACATCATTGTATAGGATTTCTTCTCTCCTTTTCTCCCATATATATTTGTATTTTCTCCTTGTATTTTGATATAGAAGCAATACATACAAGCTTTGAGCTTTTCCAACATGGTATCAGAGGGCGGTTCTCCGACCTCGCGGTTTCCCCTTTTCTAACCGCCCGGATTTGCTCTCCTCGCGGTTTCCCCTTTTTTAACCGCCCGGCTTTGCTTCTCAGCCTATCCGCTCTCCCTCTGCGGCCTCCTCCTCTACTCGCCCGGATAGCGGCCTGTTCCTACCCATCTCTTCTCTCAACGACTTCTCCCTCTTAAGTCGCTGACTCTCCTCTTCCTCTCTCCCTCCCGTGGCTCCACTCCTCTGCCCCCTTTTATACCTTCCCCTCTCTCCCATGGGACCCACTTCTCTCTGCTTCTAGCCGCTTGCGGTTTGTCTGCTTTCCGCTTGCGGTTTATCTGCCTCTAGCCGCTCGAGTTCCTCCTCGCGGTCTCTCTCCTCTAGCCGCTCAAGTTCCTACTTGCGGCCTCTCTCCTCTAGCCGCTCGAGTTCCTACTCGCGGCCTCTCTCCTCTAGCCGCTCGAGTTCCTACTCGCGGCCTCTCTCTCCTAGCCGCTCGAGTTCCTCCTCGCGGCCTCTCTCCTCTAGCCGCTCGAATTCCTACTCGCGGCCTCTCTCCTCTAGCCGCTCGAGTTCCTACTCGCGGCCTCTCTCCTCTAGCCGCTCGAGTTCCTACTCGCGGTCTCTCTCTCCTAGCCGCTCGAGTTCCTACTCGCGGCCTCTCTCCTCTAGTCGTGCGCCTCCCCCCCCCCCCCCCCCGCAGTCTTTCCTCTGCTGGTCACGCGGTTTGTTCTCACCGCGGCGAATTCTTCTTCTCTTTCTCGCGCGGTCTCTGTCCCTCCAATTCGTCGCGGTCTTCCCCGGCTCCATGGGCTCCTCTGTTGACTCTGTCGGACAGGCGGTTACTCCTCCTGCTGACCGCCCGGCCTCTCTTCCAGATCTTCGCGATGAGTTGCGGATCACCACTATATCCTTATCTGGGAAGAAAAACTTTGTTCCATGGGTCCACTCTGTTCGGCGTGTTCTTCAGGCCAAGAGCCTTGTGCTTCACCTTACTAACGCTCATGTTCCCAATACGGAGGAGTGGCTACACAATGATGGCCGAGTTCAAACATGGCTCCTTAATTCTCTCGAGGGTGAGCCATACCAAATGGTCATGTACCATGAGACCTCCAAAGCCATGTGGGAGGAGCTTCACTCCTTATACTCTGGAAAGGATAGTATTCAACACCTCTATGATATTATTACCGACCTTCAGTCCCTTGATGCTGGTGGGGCGGCTGACATGACCTCTTTTGTTGCTCGGGCCAAAACTCTGGCCGAGGCCTGGATCCAGCATCAGCCCTCTACCACTGATCTTGCTGCTCAGCGCACGCAAAAGGAGGTCGTCTGTATTGTCATGATGATGGCTCGGGTCCCACCTCACCTTCAGAGCATTCGGGCTCCAGTATTGGCTTCAGCTTCTACTCCCTCTCTCTCTGATGTTTGTTCTATGCTCCTTCGCGTTTCTCCACCTCTGGATCCTCCGGCACCCTCCTCTCCGGCTCTCCTTCAGCAGGCCCCTCCTCCCTTACTTCCCTACACGCCTTCTGCTCGTGGTGGTCGTTCCGGCTCTCGCGGAAGGGGACGTGGGGGTCGGGCCCGCTCCAAGTGCTCCTACTGCGGCCGGGATGGCCACACAGATGTTGTTTGCTACAAGAAACATGGCTATCCTCCTCGCCCCACTGCGGCCGCTGCTGATGGCTCCTCCTCCACTAGTCCCGACCTTGCGTCTGTGCGCCTCCAGCTCCAGCACCTCCAGGGACTTCTTAGCCCTCCTCCTGCCTCTGTTGCCTCCACCTCTACTGCAGGTATTACTTGTCTTTCCTCCGGTCCGCGTTGGATCTTGGACTCCGGAGCTACTCATCACATCACCTCGCTGCGGCCTCTCCAATACTCGGATGCTCCTCATCCAAAGTATATCACAGTCGCTAATGGTGCGACTGCTCCGGTCTCCGGCTGTGCTGACATCTCTCTTGCCCCCTCCCTCTCTTTTCGCTCGGCTCTTTATGTTCCGAGCTCTCCATTTAACTTACTTTCTGTTGGCCGCCTCACTCATGATATGGATTGTTCCGTCACATTTACTCCTTTTTTTTTTGATACAGGATCGGCAGACGCGGACTACCATTGGTAGAGGACGACTGCAGAACGAGCTCTACCTTCTGGATACCTCTCTGACTATTCTCTCCTCTGTCTCCGCTGTGGACTGGCATCATCGACTTGGACATGCCCCTCTCCCTGCTCTCCGAAAGGCCCTGCCTGATGTATATTTACCTGTTTTTCATTGTGATTCTTGTATTTACGGCAAACAGCCGCGTACTTCTTTTTCTGCTCATTGTACTCGGAGCGATGCTCCCTTTGATTGACTCCATTCCGATATCTGGGGTCTTTTTAAAGTTACCAGTATCTCTGGTTACCGTTATTTTCTCACCTTCATTGATGATTACTCTCGCACCACATGACTTTACCTCCTCTGTGACCGCTCCGAGCTCCCTCGCATATTTCGCGCCTTCATCCAAGAAACTCGCACGCAATTCTCCACCACTATTAAAACCGTGCGCACCGATAACGCTCGCGAATACACCGGCCATGAATTTGCCACCTTCTGTGTTGAGTTTGGTATTCTTCATCACACCTCTTGTCCCTATACCCCCCAACAAAATGGGGTTGCCGAACGGAAGAACCGTCACCTGCTCGACGTTGCCCGCTCTCTCATGATCCAAATGCAGGTTCCCAAACATTACTGGAACTTTGCGGTTTTCACTGTCTGCTTCCTCATAAACCGTCTCCCTTCCTCGGTTCTCAACTTCGCCACCCCCTTCAGTCTTCTCTTCCCCTCCACTCTGGCTTTCCCTCTTACACCACGGGTCTTTGGCTGCACCTGTTTTGTTCACCTCCTGGGTCCCTCCTCCGATAAGTTGGACCCCCGGGCCGCCAAATCCATTTTTGTCGGCTATTCTCGCACCCAAAAGGGTTACCTATGCTACTCTTCGGGTACTCGGAAGGTCATCGTCTCCGCCGATGTTACTTTTTGGGAAGATCAACCATTCTTCTCCCCTACTCCTTCCTCCACGCCGACATCTCCACCGCTCCCTCTACCCCGGCCCGTCATCCCTACTACTGCGCTTGTTTCCCCACGTCCTTCTTCCTCTCCACCTGCTCCCTCTCCACCTGCTCCCTCTCCACCTGCTCCCTCTTCTTTCCCTCCACCTGCTCCCTCCAGGCCGCCCGTTATCCAGGTTTACTCTCGCCGCCTTCCCCCCTGCTCCACTGCCCCTCTACCGTCGGCCTCTTCCACGGCTACCCCGCGCTCTGCTGATCAGGTATCTCCCTCCACCGCTCATCCTCTGGCGAATTATGTCTCCTTGCATCACCTTTCCCCCCACCTACACACCTTTGTCACTTCTCGTTCCTCTATTTCGGTTCCTAACACTGTGCAGGAGGCGCTCGAACATCCCGGCTGGAAGGCTGCCATGGAGGAGGAAATGGCTGCCCTCTGGGCCAACCAGACCTGGACTCTCACACCGCTTCCCCCGGGTCAGAAACTGGTTGGGTGTAAGTGGGTCTTCGACATCAAACACGCCGCTGATGGGACGATTGACCGTCTCATGGCTCGGCTCGTCGCCCGCGGCTTCACTCAACAACCCGGGCTAGACTATGAGGAAACCTTTTCCCCGGTTGCCAAACTCAACACCGTTCATGTTCTTATCTCGGTGGATGTCCATCGTTGGTGGCCCTTACTGCAACTGGATATTAAGAATGCTTTTTTGAATGGCGACTTGCAAGAAACAGTCTATATGCAACAACCTCCCGGGTTTGAGACCACGGGGGAGTCTCAGGTTTGTCGTCTTCAGAAAGCTCTGTATGGCCTCAAACAATCACCACGGGCATGGTTCGACAGGTTCAGCAAAGCTCTTCGGGAGGTTGGTTTTTCTCGCAGCACGACAGACTTCTCCATATTCACTCGCCACCATACAGCGGGGACAGTTCTTTTGTTAGTTTATGTTGATGACATCATCATTACGGACGATGACTCACAGGGAATACAGGAGGTCAAACGACATCTCGGTACAGTTTTTCAAACAAAGGATCTGGGACCCCTCCGGTATTTTTTGGATCTTGAGGTAGCTAGACGGACAGATGGTCTCGTCCTCTCCCAGCGGAAGTATTGTCTCGACCTTCTTCATGATGCAGGTTATTCGGGGTGTAAGCCGATCAATACCCCAATGGATGTGAATCACAAGTTATGTGCTCAGGCTTCCGACTCAGATCACTTACTTGAGAATCCTGAATACTATCGCCGTCTAGTTGGAAAATTGATCTAGCTCACGGCAACTAGACCGGACATATCCTTTGTCGTTGGTATTGTCAGCCGGTATATGCATTCTCCCCGAAAATCTCATCTTCACGCCGTTGAACGCATTCTCAGATACCTCAAAACGTCCCCTGGTCAAGGATTGGTCTACAAGACCTCATCTTCAGCTCCTACATTGATAGCTTACTCGGATGCTGATTACGCTGGTTCTCTTGATGACCGACGGTCAACCAGTGGGTTTTGCACATATTTTGGAGGACATTTGATTACATGGCGGAGCAAGAAACAAGCTGTTGTAACTCGATCATCTGCTGAGGCTGAATACCGGGCAATGGCGTCTGTAGTATCTGAACTAACGTGGCTGGAGAGTCTTCTTACCGATCTTGGTGTACGACTTCCTTCCCCAGCGCTTCTCCTTTGTGATATCCAAGCGGCAATACATATTGCCAAGAACCCGGTATTCCACGAGAGAACTAAACATATTGAAGTTGACTGCCACTTCATCAGAGAAAAGGTTCAAATGAAGAAGATTGACTTGAAGCATGTTCCCGGGACAGAACAAGTTGCGGATGTGCTCACTAAAGCTCTTCCCAGTACACTCTTCTAGCAGTGCTTGTCCAAGCTTGGTGCATACGATTTGTATGCTCCAGCTTGCGGGGGAGTGTTAGAAAAGCCCATGTAAATGGGCCCATATTGGGCCCTTGTTTTCTCCTCTTTTCTTCTTCTCCTTTTAGTCCCACATCATTGTATAGGATTTCTTCTCTCCTTTTCTCCCCTATATATTTGTATTCTTTCCTTGTATTTTGATATAGAAGCAATACATACAAGCTTTGAGCTTTTCCAACACAGTCGAATTCCTCCTTCAAATCTCCATTTGGCCGAATCTTTGATATATGGTCGAATTTTCTTCTTATCCAGTCGAATAACTTCTTCAAAATCCTTCTTCTTGAATTTGTATGGCATTTAGCCAAATAGATTCTTGTTCCAGTCGAGCTGAGAACATCCGATCGAATTTTTCTTTAGAACTTCTTTCAGTCGAATCTGGACTTAGAATAATTCTTTTTCTTATAGTCAAGCTTAAAGAATCTAGTCGAAACACTAGATGCATAGCATATAAATTCTTTCTTCAAAAAGCTTCAACTCGCAAGGCCATGAAACATCTGCACGAATATTTTAAACACGGATCGAATCTTCGCAGATTTTGTATTCCTTGAACATCAACAAGAATCGACTTGATAATTCAGTCCGATCGACTTGATAATTCAATACGATCGACTTGATCTCTGCTCGAATCTGTACTTAAGCTGATTTTGAACTTCAAGATATTTCAACATGAATCGACTTCAATTTTTCTGAACGAGTGACTTAATTTTCTAGTCGATTCTATACTTGACCAATTCACTAAGATTTTCCACAGGAGATTTCAAGCCTGTGATCATTCGGTTTGACTGTCTAGTCGAATCAGTGCTCGGCATGAATTCTAATTCTTTGACGATAAGCACGATTTGACTTGATTGTTTTAACCATTCAACTAGATCATATAACCGATCGACTTGATATCCATTTAAATTTTGAATTTTGACTTAACTGAATTGTAATCATTTGATATTGATTCCTTTGCTCATCTCGATACTTCTTGAACTTGGTTAACTGATCTTTTTCAGAGTAAGTAACAAGTCCAACCTACTCTAGAACATAGATCGACATTGTGTTTTGCACAATGAGAGATTACATTGGCAAGACTATGTCTGATAACACTAAGTCTAGCCTTATGTAGAGCTTGTACTATTATGTACATGTCTGCATCACAACAAGAATACATATTCGTCAAATACAAGTGTGTTCATCTATATTGTGAGGACTTATTCAAATCAGGAACATTGTGCGCATTGTACCCAATAATTTTCAACTGTCTCGATGCTCATGAGGCATCCATCGCCTCGCTCCAAGCCCCCATGTTACGTATGGAGGATAAGATTGACGCCCAACTGGCCAACCGAGCGAGTTCCACCTCGACCTCTAACGCAAAGTCCTCATCGCTCCTTGGTGCGCATCCGGACCTTCCATGGGGCTCTGTTTTGCCGCCAGCGGGTATCCCTCCATCTCACTATTTTTTCGATGTTCCCTCCTTCAAAGACACAAACCATATGGGTGGATTGCCCGTGCGGAACAATTCTTTAACATTCATCTAACTTTGGAGTCGTAAAAGGAAGCTATGGCTATTATCGACATGGAGGAGTCGGCTCTCCATTGGGTTTATTGGCTACGACAGCACAACCCTTCCCTCTCTTGGTTGGTAGTCCAACAGGACCTCATTCTCTGCTACAATGTTTGCTATTTCAGGATGGCAGTCAAACGTTTATGTGGTGTCAGCCAATCAAGCCCCCTTGATGACTACATCGATGAATTTATTGCCTTGTCAATGCACGTTCTTGGCCTCCCACAAGATCATTACTTCTGCTTCTTCATGCAGGGGATCCTTCCCCACATCCGGTCTCTCCTTCACACCCGCCACCCCAGGACAATTACTAATGACATAGATCTCGTCTACTTAGCAGAAGCGGACTTCCATGTCACCCCCGTTGACACCGTCCGGCTACCAGGGAGTTCTCCTCCCCAACCAATTGCTTACCCGCCAATACCCTCCCACCCTCCCCCCAGATACATTTTGCAACTCCACCGCATCTCAGATCACTCACGGACTGCCCCATCGTCGATCGTCCCCCGGATGAAGAACCAGGAGTACCACGATCTTCGCACTAAGGAACTCTGCTTTCGATATAAGCAACCTACACCTCGACGCATGATTGTCATTTAAAGGAGCTTCGAATCACCAGTGTCTTGGAGGATCCCGAGATCACCCTTGGTGATTTTGAAGCATTGGACGACAATGACTCACCTGCCGCGGCCGGCCCCGCGTGTGGCTGCATCATCTAGAACTTATGCTCTCTATGGTTGGCGGCACCTCTGGTCCACCACACTATGACACTTTCTAGTTCCACGTATAAAACTTCCCCGACGGTGTTGATTGGCAGTAGTGTTAACCAAAATTTCATCTCCGAAAGCCTGGGAACATAACTCGACATTTGCTTGTATCCTACCCCTCCTTTCGTTGTTTGGTTGGGAGACATTCACCACAATAACATCAGGGGCCTCAGTACGGACCTACACATGACTGTGGGCCCCTGCCCTCTCCGCGCAGGTATCTACTCTTTTGAGCTCAGTGGAATTGACATCATACTCGATATTGCATGGTTGCGTACCCTTGGTGACGTGTATGTCAAATGGTATCATATAATGATGTGCTTTCCTCATGCAGGAGTCCCTTTACACAGCATAGGAGGCGTCCCATTCCCATCTTGAGGTGCCCTTCCATTCTCCTTAGCAGCCAGAGGCAGTGGACTTGGTCGCCTACCTGGAGCACGATGTCAAGACGACACGCCCAGCCGCCCCTCCACAACCCCAACTATAGTGCATCCAAGAAATTGTCTTCCTCGAGGACAAGGTGAATTTTTTAGGGGGCATTGGTATGAATATGAAAGCGGGAAAGGGATGGGGAGATCAGGACACGGTGCATATCTCGACGTCGGAACTGAGGCAACAAGGACATGGCTCCCAATACGACAACGGATGTTCGCCAGTAGTGCGCACGGGCATAGTGCACCCATCAGCTTTATATGTTGTTATTGCACATGTATTTCGTGCATTGGGTTATTTATCGTTTTCCCTTGCGTGCTTTGGAGTTGGGCACTATATAAGCATATGTATGTCTCTCATTTGGATTATCTGAGAACTAGGATATTTTGGGACGGGCCGCGGAGCCGAATTCTAATCTAATCTTCTCCCCCTCCTCTTTTCTCTACTCTTCTTCAAATCCTGACTCGTAACAACCCACCTTCCATGTGCATTAAATAGCTAAATGACACACATGAAAATAAGATTTGACATATTCAACAATGCATTGTTATACCACATACTGACTGAAGTATCCAACAGTGCATAAGAACTTTGTGAAGAATTAATAGTTCCCGTTTCTAAATATTCAAGCATGAATGTTAAAAAATAGACCAATAGACGTCAAAGTATAAATGCTTTAGACAAGATGTGTGTTATTCCGGTATTCAGGTGTCAAGTTGGATAGTAGGATATATCATTAAAGTATCTCAACTTAGACCTATGGTGAAAATATTTGCAAACTAGTCTTAGTGAACAAAAGAAATGTAAACCTGCCTGGTGGGACCAAGTTGGGATGCAAGTCTCGGCACTTATCATTCTCATGTCCCTTCTTCTGACAATGGGGGAGCTTCATATTATTCTTGTCTTCTTGTATCACATTTCTAGTGTAACTTCTTTGTTCAGCTAAAAGGCCAGATTTATCATACCCTACATTCACGTCAATGCGCGGAGAGTTTACGTGGCTAGCTTCTCCCTAAATATCATGGGCAACTGTTACGCACACACATTCGCTGGAGCGGCTACTCCTCGTCAGGACCTCCGGGGATTATGTTACACACTCGCATTTGCCGGAGAAACTACTCCTCGTCAGGGATTATCATTCTCATGTCCCTTCTTCCCATAATGTGTGTTTTCTTATTATGGGTGTCCTCCCTCATCTATATAAGGGGGAGGGATTTGTGCGTAGTGAGCCCAACACTCATAATCATAGAGCATCGTTGGTCAAATTGCAGTACTAAATTAGATGAAAACAATGAAGATAATTTTAGAAGATAAAGAACAAGAAATGTTGAATTCAATATCTCCAATCAACAAAATGGAATTGGCATAATCCATTGTGATAGATGTTGTTAGTATAGTGTACCTGTTCCTGGGACCCTCAAGCAAACAACCAAATTGTTCTTCTTATTAATGCATCTATTAGATGGGTCACAACCTGCCTTTTGGGGATCAATAGTAAGTGGCTTCTTTTTATTTGATCCCTCAACCACACTTTCCTTACTAATGTCACCGGATGCCTTTGGTTCCTTCAAAGGTTTATTTTTTCCCTCGCTCACATTCTTTCCCTTGCCTTTGAGAGCATTTGTTGTTGTTTCCTGTTGAGATCGTCCAATCTGATCTACATCCTTCCTCTCTCCATCTTCTCTCACATGATGAGAAGGAGCTTTTTGTATATCACTTAAATTGACAGCCTGACTACCTGTGTTAGGCGTTGAAGTTCCTTCGGAATTCCCCTAAATTAAAATTACACAATGACATAAAAGAGTTAGACTAGCACGTCATCAATACTCTATTGAAATTTGCATTCAATTTTTCACCAAAATGATAGCCTTCTTCCAGAATAATCACCTCATGGAGGCATATCACTCTAGCTCAGAATATAAGGCTTGGGGGGAGACAAATCAAACATTATAAATCAAACTTCCAAGCCCTATACCTTAAGCTGGAATAATTAGCGCATAAGTAGTGCCCTAATCGGACTCATATAAACATCGTTCTTCCAAAATAAAATAGTTATATGCCAAGGGATCCGTCAAGAGCAATATTACTTCTAAGATATAGGTATTCATAAGATGACCCAAACACTACTTGAATACTTACATCGGCTGCAAGCAGGCAAATGAGGAGGATATGAAGCAGAACTTTCAGTAAGAAAGCAACCCTGCCCTTCATGGCTTCTCTTCTGCGCTCTTGTCTGCTCTGCTGATAACTAAGTTATCTTCCGAATGGAAACCCTGTCGTTATCCTAGTAAGCTTCCTTGGCACCCAAGGGCACCCAAGAGATATTGACTTTTCGCTCTAAAGGAGAGCCTCGAACCTGATGCTCCATGAGAGTTGCCAGAGAAGAAAGGACGAGGAAGAAGTAAAAGATAGCTAGAAGAATCCAGTATGACCGCCCTCACTACGAATTACAAGTAGCTGCTGGTGGACTCGAGGTGGAAAAAAACGCTTTCTCTGTTTGGTGGTCATGAATATGGTAAATTGTAAATTCATCCACTTTCATGTTCAAAACTTCAAATGGATTGTTTGTTAGATTATTCTTAACAAATCATCATTTAAATTCATGTCTTTATGATCATATCAAACTGAGTCTAAGGGTGGTGTTATGTGCAAGTCAATTTTAGCTAATGGCAGCTCAAAATTAATGGCAGATCATAAATGTTAATGTGAGACCAAAACTTAAAATGTCAAACCAATTTTTTATTTGCAGTCCAACATAAAAATTAAAATTTAACTAAAAACAACACAACAATCCAGCCTTTATCCCACTATAATGGGGTCAGCTATATGGATCCTTTGTTGCCATTGTGCTCTATCTTTTGTCATAATCTCACTAATGCCCAAGTACATTATGTCTTTCTTTACAGTTTCATTCCAACTCTTTATTGGTCTACCCCTCTCTCGTTTAACATGTCTGGTGACTAGACTCTCACAAGTCTAATAGGTGCCTCTAATGTTCTCCTTTGTACGTGTCCAAACCATCTTAGACGAGCTTCTCGCATCTTCTCTGCAATTGGTGCTACCCCTGTCTTATCCCTGATACTTTCATTCCTAATTTTATCCAATCTCATGTGTCCACACATCCACCTAAACATTCTCATCTCCGCAACTCTCATTTTTTGCTCATGTACACAATTCACTACCCAACACTCAGAACCATAGAGTATCGCGGATCTAATTCCAGTACGGTAAAACTTGCCCTTAAATTTTAGTGGTACTTTACGATCACATAAGATCCCTGACACTCCTCTCCACTTCAACCAAGCCACTTGGATTCTGTGTCACATCTTTATCAATACCTCTGTGTTGGGTACATTGGTTTAAATGTACCTGATTTGAAGAAGCCTCACCCAACTCAATGATATACATCAAAATGTATTTGATGTGTTTTTGAGTTACTTGTGCAGGTTAAATATTTGCAGGACTGAAGCAAAAAATTCTAAGTCCATGTGTCGACACCCAGAGGGAAAGTGTCGACACTTAAGAAGACTTGTGTCGACACCCAGACAAGCAGTGTCGACACTTGGAGTCATTGTGTCGACACCTGGGATGCAGAGTCGACACCAGACACAAAGTGTCGACACAAGGAGCTGTGTCGACACTCAATGAAGAAAGTACAGTAAATCAGTGTCGACACTTAACAGCAGAGTCGACACCCAGTGAAGCTGTGTCTACACCAGAAAGTGTCGACACTTGGAGCTGTGTCGACACTCAGCAAAAGTCTGCAGAGACTAAGTACAAGTGTCGACACTCATCACAATGTGTCGACACTTAGCAGAAGAGTCAGCACTTGAAGTAAGTGTCGACACCAAGAACAATGTGTCGACACTCAACAGAAAACTCAACACTTGAAGAAAGTGTCGACACATGGAGCTGTGTCGACACTTAGTAAAGAACAGCAAGATCAACAAATTATTCTAAGTACAAGTGTCGACACTATGGGAATGTGTCGACACTCAGCTGAAGTCTCAACTGAAGAATCAAGTGTCGACACAAGGAGCTGTGTCGACACTCAGCAAGTATCAACATTGAAGACTATGTGTCGATACCAAGAAGTAGTGTCGACACTTAACAGATTCAACACAAGAAGTTGTGTCGACACAAAGGAGATGTGTCGACACTTAGAAGAATTCAGCAAAAGATAGAAGATCAAGTACTTGTGTCGACACTCAATTTCAGTGTCGACACCTGAAGAAGAATCTGTGTCGAGACATAGTATCTATAACACAAGGAGTTGTGTCGACACCTTGTAGACTTGTGTCGACACTTACACAACTTGTGTCGACACTTGGTCTATAAGTGTCGACACTTAAAGACAGAAAGTCTCGACACTATCAGACAGTTAGAGATTTTCAAGAACTGACTGGATGACTTGACAGCTGCCATTCCAGCCGGTCTACAGCACCTGTCAGAGATGTCAGAAGACAGTTAGGAACCGGACCAGCCGGTTACCATGAAGAAGGCCTATAAATAGGCCTATGCTGTCTACATTAAAGGAGGATCAACAGTTGTTGAAGAAGTTGCTGAAGCAATTCAAAAAGTGGTTCACAGAGTTATTTGATCAAGCATCAAATCAAGAAGATCTAGCTGTCCAAGTGCAGATCTAAGAAGTTGGAGAGAGAGGGCTCCATCCAAGAAATCAGCCGTTGGAACTAGGCTGAGAAGAAAGATTCAGATTCATTCTGGGTCTTAAGAAGCAGAGGTCAAGGATCAACTGCAGAAGGAGACAATCTAATTGAGTTCTACTTTCAAGAAACTTTGAAGAAAGCTAAGTCAGATTGAATCCAGCTGAGTTCTTCCAAGAACTCATCAAGAAACTCACAACCACCCTCTCTTGTCTTTGGGTTGTTGAGTTAACAATTGTAAATACATTTTTATCTTGTAGGATCCTTTGGATCTGAGTGTTTGTAAGCCTGTATTTATAAAGGCTGAGGGTAGGGCTTGAGGGCCTGAGTGTAGGAGATTGAAATCTCTGAGTGTAGGCCTTGTTGGCTGAGTGTAGGCCTTGTTGGCTGAGTGTAGGCCTTGGTGGCTGAGTGTAGGCCTTTGTGGCTGAGTGTAGGCTTTGTGGAAAAGCTGAGTTGCAAGGCTTTGGGCCTGAGGTGTAGGAACCAGTTTGGGTTCTGAGACAGTGGTGAAGTTTGGCCGAATCTAGTACACTGCTAGATAGGCAAAGGGGGAAAGTGGATGTACCCAAATCTTGGGGAACCACTATAAAACTCTGTGTCTGCTGTGCTGTGCTGTGTTTTTGCTATGTGATTGCTGTGCAAAAGTAGAGTAGATTCTGTGATATAACTGTTTGCTGCCATTAAAGTTTAAAAAGGATTAGGTCACCTATTCACCCCCCTCCCCTCTAGGTGTTTTGGTACTATATCTTTCAAGTGGTATCAGAGGGAGGTTCCTTAAAAAGAACTAACAGTCTAAGGAGATCCTGATTGGCAGATTCAGTCTAAGGCAAATTACAGATTCAAGAAAATCAAGAAACATGGGTTCCTCTGAAAATCACAAGGAATTGGGTTCCATGAAATTGCCCATATGCAGGAAAGAGATTTTTGGGATCTAGAAGGAAAGGGTAAGGCTGTTTATGGAAGCCTCAAACCCTAGGATCTACATCACAGTAAAAGAGGGGCCTTATGTGCCCATGAAGATATCAGTTCTAGATGCAAATCAGAGAACTCCAAAGGATTTCTCTGAAATGACTAAGGATGAGATTGTCCTAGCCACCATGGACAAGAGGGCACAAAACATCATAGTGAGTGTCATAGATGATGCAACATTTCAGAATCTTATACACTGTAAGACAGCCAAAAAGATGTGGGACACTCTTATTGTGTATATGGAGGGTTCTGAAGAAGTTAGACAAGATAGAAAATCATTGCTAAATCAAGAGTATGAGAGTTTTAGACAAGGAAAGGGTGATAGCATAACTGAGTGCTATAAGAAGTTCTACAGAATAGTGAATGAACTCATGTCTTATGGAAGAGAGTTCAGCAATTATGAACTAAATGACAAGTTCCTAAGGTCCCTAACTAAAGATTGGGACATAAAGATTTGTGCCATTAGAGAAATGGCTAAGTTGGGAGAAATTCCTCCACCTACACTGTTTGGCAAATTATTGTCTTATGAAATGCAGTTGACAGTGAGGAAAGAGGAGGAGAAATCAACAAGAACTGAACACAAGGAAAGAACTGTAGCTTTCAAGACAGAAGCCTCCAAAAAGTACAGGAATAAGTCATCAACTCCACCTCCAAAGGTAGTTGAATCAGAGTCAGATGAGTCAGTCAGCACAAAATCTGATAGTAGTGAAAGTGATGAAGACTTTGCTGCCTTCACTAGACATTTTCAGAAATTCTTAAAGAAGAAATAGTGGAGGTCAAGGCCTTCTACTTCAAAAGGAAAAGAAGATTTTTATCAGGATAAAAAGGCTTCAAAGAAGGACAGGAAGAGGACTAAATCTAGCAAGGCAACTGTTTCTAAAATAGTGTACTATTGCTGCAATAGACAAGGTCATGTTGTTGCAGATTGTCCTGAAAAGAGAAAGGAGTCTAGTGACAGGAAGAAGACTCATTTCAAAGGCAAGAAAGAGAAGTCTTTTGTTGCCAAGAAGGAGAAGACTCTATCAGATATCTCTTCTTCAGAAACTGAGTCTGATGCTGAGGCATACATAGGGCTGTTTGCTGAAGAAGAAGAAGAAGAATTCATGCAGATCATGGAGTCTACTTATGAACAAGAAGACAGTCAATGCCAAGGGCTAATGGCTTTGACAGAGCATGACAAAATCCTGGAGCAGCCAGGACCCAGTAAGGTACAATGTTCAACTCTAAGTTCAGTTTCTTGTTCTAGTACAGAATCAGATTCAACATCATCTAGTGATGAGAGTGTATCTGAGTCTGAGGAAGATATTCATCAGCTTATAGATGAATATAAAGTACTGTTGCAAGCTTACAAGAAAAGCAAGTCCCTAGCCAAAAGTCAGGCAAAGGAAATTGCTGATCTTAAAGCTGCTGCAACAGATTCTGAGAAGCAATTTGATCAAAAACTTAATGAGATAGCCAGGCTGAAACACATAACAGTGATTCAGATGAGGACTATCACTTTTAAGAATGATCAAATCAAGTGTCTGGAGATCAATCTTCAGAAAGAGAGAGAGCCTGTTGCTAGGTTTTCTAAACCTAAGTCAGTGTTACCCATAATTGATGAATTTGTTCATCACAAGGGTAAAGCTGGACTGGGCTTTACTAGACCTGCAAGGACTGAGCAGTCCAAGTCTAAGTCCAAGGGCAAAGCCCCAACATTCAACAAGTCAGTTGTAGATAAGACAGCAAAGACAGTACCTAAGCAAAGGTACAACAAGTTTGAATGTTGGTGTTGTGGCAAAGTTGACCATTTTGCAGTGGACTGCTGGCACAATGCTAGTGCCAAAGTGAGTACCAAACTACCTATTGGAAAACCAGTAGGTAGCTTTGTCAGATTGCAAACTAACAAGTACCAAGGACCCAAGAATTCTTTGGGTTCTAAGGTTCATTAATCTGTTTTGCAGGTGAGTCCAAGTGGCCATACCCCAACATGGTACTTGGACAGTGGATGTTCCAGACATATGAGTGGAACTAGAGGATTACTAAAGGACTACATTGCAATAAAAGATGGTCCAAAAGTAACCTTTGGTGGTTCTGAAAAAGGAATCATCAAAGGATTTGGTAACATTTCTAGCAACTTGGTTACCATTACTCAAGTGGCTTATGTTAAAGGGTTGAAACACAACCTAATAAGTATAAGTCAATTAAGTGATGTAGGGTATGACATCTCATTTGTTAAAAATGGTTGTCATATCAAGAGGTCAAGTGATCAAGAGATCATTTTGACTGGTTATAGGAAAAGGAATGTCTATTGCTTAGACATTATGGTTGAGAACAGTGGTTCTCCAGTGTGTCTTGTAGCTGATGAGACAGTCTCTCATTGTGTCAAATGGCACAAGAGGCTTGCCCATCTTAACTACAAGACTATTGACAAACTCTTTAGCAAAGAGTTAGTGAGGAATGGTCCTCAAGTTAAGTGTGTTAAAGATGGTATTTGCTCAGCTTGTCAAAAGGGCAAGCAGACTAAATCCACCTTTAGAAGCATAGAAAACAAAGATGCTGTGAGGTGTTTATACCTCTTGCACTTGGATCTCTTTGGTCCAATGCCAGTTCACAGCTTAGGTAGGAAGGTCTATACCCTTGTAGTTGTAGATGACTACTCAAGGTTTTCCTGGGTGTTCTTCTTAAGACAGAAATCTGAAACACCTAGTGTCTTCCATAGCTTTGTCAAGCAAATTCAGAATGAACTAAATAGTACAGTGGTCAAGATTAGAAGTGACCATGGTACTGAATTTCAGTCTGAAAGCATGACAAAACTATGTGAAGACTTTGGGATATTTCAAGAATTCTCTTCACCTAGAACACCTCAGCAAAATGGCATTGCTGAGAGGAAGAATAGAACCTTGATAGAGGCTGGTAGGACCCTATTAAGTGATACATCACTGCCAGAGTATTTCTGGGCTGAAGCAGTTAACACTGCATGCCATGTTATAAATAGGGCTACCATCACTAAAGGGCTCAACAAGACCCCCTATGAAGTTGTGAAAGGCAGGAAACCAAACCTATCCTATTTCAGGATCTTTGGTTGCAAATGCTTCATACTTAACAATGGGAAGTCTTACTTGACCAAGTTTGCTGTCAAGTCCCAAGAGGGAATTTTTGTTGGGTACAGCAATAACAGTAAGGCTTATAGAGTCTACAACTTGACTACACAAGTTGTAGAAGAATCTGTGCATGTAGTTTTTGATGAGACTAAACTTATTAACAATGAGTTGTCTAGTACTGTATGCAGCCCCACAGGTTTAACAAAGAAAATGGACAAGCTTACTATAGAAGAAGTACCTGCTGCAAGACAGCAAGTAGAGGACAGTAGCTGTTGTCCAGGGGGAGAACTATATGTGCCAATTGCAGAAGGAGTACAAGGAGTACAGCATGATGAAGATGCTGAAGAGGTTCAACCAGAAGTTAGGATGCCTCCAGCCAACAGACATCTTAGAGATCATCCAGTAGAGCAGATTATTGGAGATCCAAGACAAGGAGTACAAACCAGGAGCAGATACATGAATGCAGCAATCTACTCCAGTTTTCTATCTCAAGTTGAACCTAAGAAGTTTGAAGAAGCAATACTGGATCCACAATGGACTGAAGCAATGCAAGAAGAGCTTAATCAGTTCAAGAGGTGCAAGGTCTGGGAGCTAGTTCCTAAGCCTAAAGACCACAATATAATAGGAACCAAGTGGATCTACAGGAATAAGATGGATGAACAAGGGGTCATCATTAAGAATAAAGCTAGATTGGTTGCTAAAGGATATAGGCAAGAAGAAGGTATTGACTTTGATCAAACCTTTGCTCCAGTAGCCAGACTGGAAGCCATAAGAATGTTCTTGGCCTATGCAACCTATCAAGGATTCAAGGTTTACCAAATGGATGTCAAGTCAGCATTCCTGAATGGTAATCTTAAGGAAGAAGTCTATGTGGAACAGCCTGCAGGTTTTGTTGATCCAACTTTACCTCATCATGTCTATAGACTTAGGAAAGCTTTATATGGGTTAAAGCAAGCCCCTAGGGCTTGGTATGAAACCCTATCTAGTTTCCTCATTGAGAACAAGTTCTCAAGGGGGAAAATAGATAAGACTCTATTCCTTAGGGAATCTAGAGGCAAAGTTATACTAGTCCAAATATATGTAGATGACATTATATTTGGGTCTACTGAAAGCAGCCTTTGCAAAAAGTTTGCAAAACTTATGCAAGGTCAGTTTGAGATGAGTAGTATGGGAGAGCTGAAGTTTTTCTTGGGTCTCCAAGTTAAACAGACTGAAAGTGGTTTATCCATATGTCAGTCCAAGTTCACCCTAGAACTCATAAGGAAGTATGGTATGGATTCATCCAGTACCATGAAGACTCCAATGGGGTCAAGTATGTCTCTTAACAAGGATGATGCAGGGAAACCTGTAGATAAAACCTTGTATAGAGAGATAGTTGGCTCCCTATTATACTTGACTGCTAGTAGACCAGACATCATGTATGCTACATGTGTTTGTGCAAGGTATCAAGCCTGCCCTAAAGAGTCTCATTTGACAGCAGTCAAAAGAATATTGAGATATCTAAAGGGCACTCCCTATCTAGGCCTCTGGTACCCTAGGAATGGAGATTTTGATCTAATAGGTTATTCAGATGCAGACTTTGCAGGATGCAAAGATGATAGAAAAAGCACTACTGGAACCTGTCAATTTCTAGGTGGGAGACTAATTTCATGGAGTAGCAAAAAGCAAACCAGTGTGGCTATCTCCACTGCAGAGTCAGAGTATGTAGCTGCAGGAAGTTGCTGTGCTCAACTTCTATGGATACAACATCAGCTAGAGGACTATGGATTTCAGGTAAGTAGAACTCCACTCTTTTGTGATTCTACTAGTGCCATTTCAATAGCTAATAATCCTGTATCTCATAGTAGAACAAAACATATTGAAATTAAATATCATTTTCTTAGGGAGCATGTAGAAAGAAAAGATATTTTACTTGAATATGTTAAAACAGATGAACAACTTGCTGATATGTATACTAAGCCCCTAGAAGAAGCTAAGTTCAATAGATTTAAAATTGAACTAGGAATGATAAACTTAGAGTAAGTTTACAGAATTGAAATTGGCTAAGTAAAAAGGTGTCGACACATAGTCAAGTCTATGTCGACACAGATAGTAAGTGTCGACACTTCAGGAAAAAGGTGTCGACACATCTAGGAAGTTGGTGTCGACACTTCAGAATATTTGTGTCGACACATGCCAAGTAGGTGTCGACACATCCAATGTGGTGTCGACACTTAGTATTTACTCAGAATTTTCTAAGTAAAGTCTCGACAATGTGTCGAGTTATGTTGTGTTGACACATAACCAAGTGTCGACACATAAAATCTGTTGACTAAACTTGTGTCGACACATATGTGTCGAGACATTATAAGTCAGTGTCGACACTTATTGCCAGTGTCGACACATTTTAAGTTAGCTGTCCCGCCTGTTCATCTTCAAAATCAGAAAGGTATAAATAGGGCTTTGTCTTTGTTTGTCGACACGCTTTCAAAGTTTCGAGACCAAACTTCTGTGGCGACACCTCTCTTCTCTCAAGACAAATTCTACAAACCCTAATGGCGCCTAAGCTAGAGGAGAACGTCAACGAAGGATATGAGCTGGTGCGCGGCGCTTTCATTGATGCTGATCAAGAAATCCAGGCGGTCGTAACCCTAGTTGCCGATTCTGGGTTAGAATATCTAGTCTCAGAACCTACTAAGATATGGAAGAAAGAGGTTCTTGAATTCCTCAATGGAGCCAAGGTGGATGAATCTGAATACAAAATCAAATCCAGGATTCATGGTGAGAAGGTCAAGGTATCACCAAAAAGTCTGCGGAAGATTCTACAGCTTCCAAGAACTAAAGATGAAGATGAGGTTACTGCTACCAAGACCAGGGAAGCTCTAACCTGGTGTGGCCTTGATTCTAAAATGAAGATTGGTTCTGTTTTCAACAGGAAATGCATAAACAATCAAGGAAAATTCCTCTCTGAGATTGTTGGAAAGGTATTACTAAGCAAGCCAGGAGGGCATGACAGAGTGTCTGCCTCTATGTTTAGTATAATGACAAGGATTATCTTCTCTCTAAACACTGACTGGTCTATCATAGTCTTTGAGAAGATTAAGGAAAGCTTGAAGAAGCCCAACCTGGGCAGAATTATAAGTCTATACCTAGCTGGTGCTATACCAGAGGTAATGCAACAAGCTGCAGGAAGCAAGATAAATCATATGAGAAGGATGGATCTGAGGATCTTTTCTAGATGGGACAGGGTATTGTCAAAGGAACTGACAACCCCTGAGAAGACAGTTTCTGAGAAAGAGATTCCTCCCAAGAAGAAAAGGAAGACTGCTCCAGTGGCACAGGTGTCCACTAGCAGTTCTGAAAGTGAAGAACAAGTTGTCTTCACTCCAGATGACAATGAGGAAGAGCCTGCAGTGAAGTCTCCTGCTCCTCAAGATGCTGCTGAGATCCAGGGGGAGCTACCTCAAGCTAGCCCCATCCATAAGGATCAAAGCCAGGGGGAGTTTCCAGTTGTAGAAGAACCCTCTACACTGGAAAGTGAACAAGCCACCAACACCATACTAGAGGTACTCACTGACCTAAATACTTTAGAATTTCTTATAGAAGATACTGATTTGTCTGATGATCATCAGCAGACTCAGCTGAATAGTCAAGTTCCAGATGCTGTTATAGATGACACATCTGTTGTACTAGAAGTGGTTCCTGATCCAGTGGTTGAAGAGCCTAGAATTACTCCAGCCCCTTCACCACAAGAGTACACTATGGAGGATTTATTTTTAAATCTGGATCAAGTGGATTTTGACAAAGAACCTACTGCTGCTGAAAAAGAGAATGCTGCTGTTGAGGGGGAGCAGATGGAAATTCTGGAAGAGCCTGTGAGGAAAGAACCTGAGAAAGCAACAGATGTGCAACCTGAGAAGCCTTCAAGCCCTAAGGAGAGGGTGGATATTGCCAGCACATCTGCCTCTGAAGATGAGGAGATTGCCAGGGCTAAGAAGAAGAAACTTTATGTATTCAAGAGAAGAAGTCAAAGTTATAAGAAGGCTCTACAATCTATTGCACCACAGCCTATAGTTCAGCAAACACCCTCTGTTGATTATAGTGCTTTAATGGTGGCAATGCAGATTAAACTGGATGAACATAGAAAAGCAATTGAGAAATATGTAGATGAAGGTCAGAAATCCTTACAGTTTGATCTGGCCCAGGACATCAAGTCTATAAGGTTTGAAATGAACCTTAAGAAGAAAGAGATGACAGACTGCTTTCACAAGGGTGGAAATGCAGTGGTGTACTTGGCAACACACTAGGAAAAGATCAAAGCACAAGTGGATGACATAGCATTGAAGCAAGGGTATGTACTTGAAAATCAGCTAAGGATGAATGACAATCTTACTGCTTCCCATAATGCTATTGTCACAGAATTAAAGAACCAGGCTGCTGCACCTTCTACCTCTACAGCTACTGTTAAAGCTGAATTTGACAAGGTATTTCAAGAAGAAATCAATGCTGTTAAGACTGCCATTGAAGACTCCCAAAAGGCCATATCTGAACAACTTAAAAAGCTCAAACCTTTCTTTAAAGATGGAGTCAGATACTTGGATAATCAAATAAGATTTCAGAAGGATGATGTCAGAGATCACATGGCTAGAGAAGTCACAAAGGGGGAGAGAGTGTTTGTCAAGGCAAGCTCTGACCATGCTAAGTGGATATCAAATTCTATCAGAGCTACACTTGGATATCCTCCTCTGTGTGATGACAATGATGTTGCTGAATCTGGAATTAACCCTACATATCTAGGAGGTGAGCAACCAGAAGTAGCTCAAGTCATATATCCTCCTCCAGATTTTGAAATGGTGCATGCTGATGTACAGACCATGTACAGCCCACCTGGGGGCAAGGACAATGTGATTATTGAAAAGGTTGTTCAGCCTATATCTGAAGCCATGCAAGAGGCATTGCAGAAAGAAGAAGAGACAAGACTGTCAAAGAAGAGGTTTAGGGAACAAGCTGAACAAAGGCCAGACTTTGAACAGTGGAGCCCTACCTCTAGAAACATTATATTAACTGCCTGGAAAGCTGCCAAGGATAACATTCAAGACAGGAACAAATGGTTCTCTGAAGCTGAATGGAGAAAACATGAATCTAGACAGGAAGCCATAGTTCAACATAGAATGAAGGCAAAGATGGGAAAGCTACCTCCTACTGCTCTGGAGCCTAGCAAGTACTTTCCTAAGCCATACCATTATTTTGAAAGACAGAAGATCAAAGCTGAAGAGCTTAAGAAGAAAGATCTGAAAGGCAAGAAGCCTGCTGATGCTGAAACTGCTGATGCTCCTGTCCAAGCTAAAGTTCAAGCTGGCAAAGGGATAGTTATTAAAGAGCCTGAACAAAAATAGATTTAGAATTTTCTTGAAGTTTATTTTGTAATCTTTTGGATGTAAAACAATTTGTGAACTTCTGAAAATGTATAAGACAGATATTAGAACAATATGTAATATGATTAATCTATTTCATGTTTGTTCTGTGATAATGTCTATGTCTATTTCTTATTTGTTCTGAGATGATGAATTTGTATACATGTGAAATTAATACATGTTTATGTTTACCCTGCTGTACATTATCCTGCTTTACATCATTTTGTAATCTTAATTATGAATGGTGTATATCATTGACTAAGGGTTATGACTTCTCCAAATAGGGGGAGATTGTTGGGTACATTGGTTTAAATGTACCTGATTTGAAGAAGCCTCACCCAACTCAATGATATACATCAAAATGTATTTGATGTGTTTTTGAGTTACTTGTGCAGGTTAAGTATTTGCAGGACTGAAGCAAAAATTTCTAAGTCCATGTGTCGACACCCAGAGGGAAAGTGTCGACACTTAAGAAGACTTGTGTCGACACCCAGACAAGCAGTGTCGACATTTGGAGTCATTGTGTCGACACCTGAGATGCAGAGTCGACACCAGACACAAAGTGTCGACACAAGGAGCTGTGTCGACACTCAATGAAGAAAGTACAGTAAAGCAGTGTCGACACTTAACAACAGAGTCGACACCCAGTGAAGCTGTGTCTACACCAGAAAGTGTCGACACTTGGAGCTGTGTCGACACTCAGCAAAAGTCTGCAGAGACTAAGTACAAGTGTCGACACCCAGCACAATGTGTCGACACTTAGCAGAAGAGTCAGCACTTGAAGTAAGTGTCGACACCAAGAACAATGTGTCGACACTCAACAGAAGACTCAACACTTGAAGAAAGTGTCGACACATGGAGCTGTGTCGACACTTAGTAAAGAACAGCAAGATCAACAAATTATTCTAAGTACAAGTGTCGACACTATGGGAATGTGTCGACACTCAGCTGAAGTCTCAACTGAAGAATCAAGTGTCGACACAAGGAGCTGTGTCGACACTCAGCAAGTATCAACATTGAAGACTATGTGTCGACACCAAGAAGTAGTGTCGACACTTAACAGATTCAACACAAGAAGTTGTGTCGACACAAAGGAGATGTGTCGACACTTAGAAGAATTCAGCAAAAGATAGAAGATCAAGTACTTGTGTCGACACTCAATTTCAGTGTCGACAGCTGAAGAAGAATCTGTGTCGAGACATAGTATCTACAACACAAGGAGTTGTGCCGACACCTTGTAGACTTGTGTCAACACTTACACAACTTGTGTCGACACTTGGTCTATAAGTGTCGACACTTAAAGACAGAAAGTCTCGACACTATCAGACAGTTAGAGATTTTCAAGAACTGACTTGATGACTTGACAGCTGCCGTTCTAGCCGGTCTACAACACCTGTCAGAGATGTCAGAAGACAGTTAGGAACCGGACCAGCCGGTTACCATGAAGAAGGCCTATAAATAGGCCTATGCTGTCTACATTAAAGGAGGATCAACAGTTGTTGAAGAAGTTGCTGAAGCAATTCAAAAAGTGGTTCACAGAGTTGTTTGATCAAGCATCAAATCAAGAAGATCTAGCTGTCCAAGTGCAGATCTAAGAAGTTGGAGAGAGAGGGCTCCATCCAAGAAATCAGCCGTTGGAACTAGGCTGAGAAGAAAGATTCAGATTCATTCTGGGTCTTAAGAAGTAGAGGTCAAGGATCAACTGCAGAAGGAGACAATCTAATTGAGTTCTACTTTCAAGAAGCTTTGAAGAAAGATAATTCAGATTGAATCCAGCTGAGTTCTTCCAAGAACTCATCAAGAAACTCACAACCACCCTCTCTTGTCTTTGGGTTGTTGAGTTAACAATTGTAAATACATTTTTATCTTGTAGGATCCTTTGGATCTGAGTGTTTGTAAGCCTGTATTTATAAAGGCTGAGGGTAGGGCTTGAGGGCCTGAGTGTAGGAGATTGAAATCTCTGAGTGTAGGCCTTGTTAGCTGAGTGTAGGCCTTGTTGGATGAGTGTAGGCCTTGGTGGCTGAGTGTAGGCCTTTGTGGCTGAGTGTAGGCTTTGTGGAAAAGCTGAGTTGTAAGGCTTTGGGCCTGAGGTGTAGGAACCAGTTTGGGTTCTGAGATAGTGGTGAAGTTTGGCCGAATCTAGTACACTGCTAGATAGGCGAAGGGGGAAAGTGGATGTACCCAAATCTTGGGGAACCACTATAAAACTCTGTGTCTGTTGTGCTGTGCTGTGTTTTTGCTGTGTGATTGCTGTGCAAAAGTAGAGTAGATTCTGTGATATAACTGTTTGCTGCCATTAAAGTTTAAAAAGGATTAGGTCACCTATTCACCCCCCCCTCTAGGTGTTTAGGTACTATATCTTTCACTCTGTCTTTTTGAACTATCGATCCAAGATATTTAAAACACTCACTACGGGAAATATCTTGATCACCCAACTTAATAATGAAGTCATCCGTCCTTCGTGTACTGCTAAATTTATGCTCCATATACTCCGGATTTGCCCTGCTCAATCTAAAACCCATCTTTTTAAAAGTATCTCGTCAAGATTCAAGTTTTGTGTTTACACCCTCGCGCGTCTCATCAATCAAAACGATATTATCCGCAAACCATGAACATCAAGGTATTGCTTGTTGGATATGTCTGGTAAACTCACATAAGATAAGCGTACAGAAATAAGGGCTTAAAGCTGAACCTTATGTAAGCCAACAGTGATAGAGAATTATTGTGTTAATCTTCCAGATGTCCATGGTTAATTTAACTAAACATATTAAATTAAATATAAAGTTCATGATTCAAATATAAAGTTCATGGTTGAAATATAAAGTCCATGGTTCAAAAATAAAGTCCATAGTTTAAATAGCAGGATATTGTAAATCAAATATTAAATCCAAAATTATGCTCAAAATCTCTAAGTGTAATCATCTGTAAGCCTTCATCCTATAAAAAAATTATTAATGCAAATGTATTCATTAAGATATGTATACTTAGTAGAGAAAAGTTATGATGCTTACCTAAACTTCATGAATTGAACGTTTGCAAAGATGAAGAACAAAAATAGTGTTTAAAATCTGCATTTGAAAATATAATTTTAAAGTTAATAAACTAATAAACATGTAGACCAAAAGAGAAATTAAATATTTTTTTATTGTTTGTTACGTACCAAATAGTCGGATCTTATTTAGTAGCAATTTCTTAACAATATCTCTTCCAATTTGAGAATATGTGGTAGTTGACAATCATCATGCACCAGTAGTGGTACAAAGTGATTTCTAATTGTGAACCCGATGAAAATTGTTCTTGAAAATATTGGAGGTGTCAATTATAATGATAGGAATGTAAAAGACTGTAATGAAAGAAATGAACCAATCTAATATTGTAACACGGAGCTATAATCAGTCTCATGTCAGACATAGTCATCCACTCATCCAATGGTAGAGGAACAATTGTACAATTTAAAGAGGCAAAACGTTCATTATATCTTGTGATTCCATATATCTCTATATATAGGCTCTTTCTTTGCTGCATTTTCATAATAAATTCAACTCACACCCTTTGCCAATTTTATCTCATATCCATTGTCAAACTAATAACATGATAGCCACAATGTTCATCCCACATTAATCCACCGCGTCAATGATATATTTGGATATGCTTGATGGCATATCTTTTTGCACTCTTTGAACCAATTTTTTCAATACGCTTTCTTATTGTGTTGGTACAAGCAGGGGCGCACCCACCTTGGGACGACTGTGGGCGGCAGCCCACACTCATTTTAAAAAAAAAATTTAATAGTATTTGTCACGGTTTTAACCGTGGCGATTGTTCTATTTTTAAAAAATCAACAGTATTAGCCACGATGTAAACCGTGGCTAATACCCTATTTTAAAAAAATTACATATATTAGTCACGACTTAAACAATAAACCGTGGATAATATTTTATTTTTTAAAAAAGTAACTGTATTAGTCACGATTTAACTCGTGACTAATAACATATTCTTAAAAAATTTATAGTATTAGTCGCGGTTTAAAGCGTGGTTAATACCCTATTGTTCAAAAAAATAGTATTATGCGTGGTTTAATAGTATGAATCAAGCAATTTTTAAGTCCGCCCATACTAAAAAAAATTATGCGTCTGTCACTGGGTACGAGACATTTTTTTCTTGATCTGCTTGCAATACAAGCTCACGTAGTGAGAGTTCCTGCTAAGTAGATATGTAATCTTTTTGAAATTTCTTATAGCTTCCAAAAGGCCTTTCCTTTAGCTATAATGGTACTGTTGGTTCTACCATGAGGGTTGATGTAGGATCCATAATTTCCAACAAATTTCTCTTAATTTCATGTTTTTCGAGTACATTTGTGTTCTTGTATCTTTTTAGAATTCCATTCAACTCTATGTCAATGTCATTTTCTAACTAATCTTCGACTTTCACTTATATTTCAATATGTTTCTCTATTAGTTGTAATTGTTTCCAATGTTTAACAATCATCCATATTGAAATTGAATTGGTTTTTTTTCCACATAATGTTTTAATTCATGGGCACATGGCAATCCAAATGTATAATTATTCACATGTTTGCAATCTCGAGTGCAGAGCATCATCTTCCCTCCATCTCTAATCGCAGGAAGGGGTGGAGGAGATTAACAATCCACAACTAGGAGCTTCCACAAGAAGAACCATCGTCACTGGAGGGCTGGGCACCGTAGATTCCGTCAAAGGCCTAGGCGATGGAGGGTTGGGCATTGTCGGGGGAATAAAAGGGAGGAGGTGATGGTTCGGGGGGGTCACATAAAGGCGAACAATGTTTTTGAAAGAATATGGGAGTAGTCTATGCACTTAGAGAGCTAAATAGGTGCTTAGTTGTTTTTGAGATTTTGAAAGTCTTAAAGAAATCTATCACAAAATCCAACCACAAAACACAGCACATAATTTGCACACAAAATTTATAGTAGTTCCCCAGGGTATGAGTAATTGTCCCTTGCCGCTATCTAGCAGTATGCTAGACTCAACAAACACCTCCCACTACTCAGATCCTAAACCTTATAACTCAGATTCCTCAGAATCTTACCTCAGGTCTTCACCAAGACCCTACCTCAGACTTTAGCAAAGTCCTACCTCGGGCTATACACAGCCCTACCTCAGAGCACAAGTACTCCTACATCTTAGAGATCCAACTGATATCTTACCTCAGATTCACTCCCTGAATACTACCTTAGATCTATACCAGATCCTACCTCATGCTTAAATATAAGCCTTACACTCCGATCCAAATGGATCTTATAATAATAAATACAGTAATTTGATTTATAGAGTAATGACTCAAATAAGATGTTACTTTTGTAGTTTTGAGTCGTCTTAAGCCTTTTGTGTAGAAAACCTTCTTTAACAACAATACTAGATCACTCAATGAATTTGCCTTTATAGCAGCATCAATACTGAGCTTTCTTGTTTGTAGAAGTCTTATTGCTATCTGGAGTAAGAGCTTTCTCTTTTTAGAAGCTTGACTTCTTCTTCTTCTCAAGAAAAGCTTGAAGTTCACTTTATCAGCTTTTGACGACATGTTCAACTTTTTTGAGATCTCGAAGTTTTTCTCTTTATAAAAGCTAGAGTTAGAAGAACCCTCCCTTGTCTTTTTATACCTTTGACTTTTACAATGATCAAAACTTCGGACACATCATGTTAAAATACTTCTGAAATATGAGTGATGTGACATGTGCTTTCAATGCTTCCGTTGAAGTGTGATCCCACCTTTCTGTACAATAAGATGGTAAACATTCTATCAAGATGATATTGTTTTGTGAATACTTCTCACTAAACGATATTTGTACTTGGAGCTGGAAATCCGCTTCTCTGAAGCTAACAAGACGGTATCGTTGTAAAATGTCTCCTAACACAACAATATCACTGAGTCCTCTTTACTCATCAAGATGGTGTAGTCCTGAACTCCATAATTCTGCACTTATACCATTCCAGAGATATGTAAAGATTTATTTCTGGTCTATACTTATCTCCTATTCTACTGAGATTAACTAGCAATGTGAAATTTTGAACTTACATAATCATCAACATATAGTCATCAAATACAAATTGTATTTATCGTTATATGAAGGACTTCTTCAAATCAGGTACATTGTGGATAATGTACCCAACAATCTCCTCTTATTTGAAGAAGTCAGAATCTCATTAATGATAAGATACATGAAATGAAGACGTAACTGAACCTTTGAGAGATAAAGCTATAAAAGCAACTAAAAGTTGATAACAACACATTCATTATAATAATAAGAAGAAGGGATGGCATACAAAAGGACATGTGCTATTTTTACAAAGGATAGAATATATGATAAAGAAAATGAACATTTTTATATAAGGCTTTTCTTCTCCTTCCTTTCCCCACTTGCATCACCCATGTCCTAATATTCCTATCCTCCTCCTCTAGTTATTGTTACAAGTCCAGCATACTTTTCCACTTCTTTGCATATTGATTCATGATATGAAGGATCATGGATGCTCCCCCGGAGAATGTAGATGCACCTCCTATTCTGACACCTCTTTGTGGAAGTGGGCCATCATTCTTCTCCCACTTCCTGTATTCTTCAAGGAGTTTCTTTATCCTATCAGTGTTACATTGTTCCACATGATGCTCATGAATTAGCATCATGTGGTACCATTGCTCTTTAGCTTGGAGATTTGAGCAGAGAGTATTTTGTGAATCATCTTGAAAGTTATTTAACTCAAGGTCAGCTAATCAGCTAGAGGGGGGGGGGGGGTGAATAGGTCTTTGAATTTTTATCAATTCTTTTGTTGTTTTCAAATTAAACTATCTAGAGCTTGTCCTTAGATCCTTCAATAAGAAAGAAAACAAGCAACACAACAAATACAAAGATTTATAGTGGTTCTCCAATTGGGTACATCCACTTTCCCTCCCACCTATCCAACTGATTTGTTGGACTAGACACAAACTCCACCAATATGCTCCTCAGAGCTTACACCTCTCGCCCTCAGCCTATAACACAGATTCTTCACAGAATCCAAACTCAGAATCACAAGGATTCCTACCTCAGATCTATGCAGAGCTCCTACAGCTCAGTGATCCACTGATCACCTACCTCAGCCTTATTTTTAAGGCTTACAACTCAGGCTCTTTAGCCCTATAGCTTCAAGCACACAACCATACTCTCAGAGTGTTGCAGCACTCCTATAACTCAGTACCCTTCCAGGTACCTACAGCTCAGGCTCCTCCAAGGCCGACAACTCAGTGACATACTTGTCACATATAGCTCAGTGACTCTCCAGTCACCTACCTCAGGAACAAGGCCCTACACTCAGTATGGGAGGACAACCCTACCTCAAATCCACATTTGGATCCTATCTCAGAGAGTAGCACTCTCCTAGCTACCTCATGCAATTAAGCCCTACAGCTCTGATCCACACTTGTATCATACCTCAGTACCCCAACAGGGCACCTACCTCAGTGACTATTTAGTTACCTACCTCAGCCATTAAGTGCCCTACACTCAGATTCAGATAAACTGAATCCTACAAGAAGAGAATACAAAATGATTTAAGAAAAATAAAGCAATTGACTCACAGATAAGTCTTTGACTCTATCTTGTTAGACTGAGGAGACATTAGTCCAGCACACTTGTTGTAGAAGAAATTAGTTCACTTCTACAACTAACTCTTCTCTGCTGCACAGATGAGCCACTACTAGCTTGCTGAATGGATGAATCAGCTTCTTTGTTCGGAAAAGAACTATCTTGCTGAGCTCGAAGAGCTTCAGCTATCTACCTTTGCCTTTTGGGTTGTCTCTGCTGGAGTTTAGCTTTCAAGATTGGTGGAGAAGATGATGTCCAGCCGCCTCTAGATTTCTTTCTGTATTTTCTGCGTTTGTTCCTTTTTCCGTTCGATCTTTTTTGTTCAATCTTTTTCGTTCGTTGCCCTAATCCCTTATCTTTTTTCCTTTTTACATGCATTGATTTGAATCAACGACACACTTGTATGTGGGCCCAGCCAAGGTTTGGTGAGCCCCACCTTCTTCAGAAAAGGACAAGGCAGCTTTCGGCGCCACTGCAGCATTCCCGCAACGGCTACATGTAAGTTGACTTTGATGACGTCAGCAAAGTTCATCACCATCTGGACTTAGAAAATATTCCAGAAATCCGTGAAGTGTTGAGTGATGTTAAGTCACTCAACGCCATCTGTCTTGGCTCTCAGTGCCTCTAGACTTGTGAATTTTCTCTGGATTTATCTCAGCAGTCTCAGCGATTTCTTCTTAACAACTCTAACAGGCCTTTGTTTCAACACTTTCTTCTTATCAGTTGAGACAAGTCTCTGTCTCAGCAATTCTGTCTCAGCGGTCTTTGCTTCACAGCTGAGATAATCTTCTATCTCAGCGGATTTCCTCTTAACTGTCTCAGCGCTTCCTTCTTCATTAGAAGAGTTGAGTGAACCTGCTTCACTCAACACTTCTGGACTTAGAGAAATCCAGCTAGTTTTGTCTCAACGCTTCCTTCTTCATTAGAAGTGTTGAGCGAACCTGCTTCACTCAATGCTTCTGGACTTAGAGAAATCCAGCTAGCCAGATGTCTCAACGCCTTCTTCTCAGCTATCTCAGTTGTCTCAGCGGTCTCAACACCTTCTTCTCAACTATCTCAGCTGTCTCAGCGCTTTTTGCCTTAGTTAGTTTTTCTGGCTTTAGCTGCGTTCGACGATCTGTGGGCTGAGCTCGACGAACTGTGATCTTCTCAGTGGTCTCAGTGGTTTTACCTTAGTTGATGTTTTTTGGATTTAGCTTAACAATTGTTGAGCTGAGTTCGACGAATTGTAAGCTGAGCTCGACGAATTGTAAACTGAGCTCGACGAACTTCAAGCTGAGCTCGACGAATTTTGAGTTTACTACAAAACTTATTTTTCTTCACCTGTTCAATCACGGACTACCTACATGAAAGAACTAAAGCATACATCAAATACATTATGTGTGTATGTCATCGACCCGCTTGACTTCTTACAAATCTGGGATATTGGGATCAATAGACCCAATAATCTCCCCCTATTTGAAGAAGTCAAAACAATATAGGTCATTGACAACACAATATATTCATCATAGACAAAGTTTGACATTTGTAGAGTGTGGGAAATGTTACCATATTTCTCCAGCCTGTGGAGAATTACTTACTCCCCCTAGCATGATGTCATCCTTACTATTCCGCTTGTCTGTTCTTCTCAACCCTTAACTTATATCTTCCCCCTTTTTGACTTCTGCAATAGGGCGCATTCTGAGGGGTTTTTCTTCCACTATCTGTCTGGAGTAGAATTTACCACTGTGACTGAATCCAGTCCAGCGGTTGGGCTAACTCCCCCTCAACAGTTGCACATTATCTTCATAATCTGGAGGAAGAGCATGTTCTACCTGCAAAATAAACAATGCAGCATATGGTATAAAAGAGAATTGAAGCTACATAAGATTCAACATACCCAATTCAAATTTGAAGGTGTTGAACTTGGTTTCATCTAATGGCTTAGTGAAGATATCAGCCACTTGCTTGTCCATAGAGACAAATTTAAGGGAGATGTCTTCCCTTTCCACATGTTCTCTAATGAAATGATACCTAATTTTTATATGCTTAGTCCTACTATAGGAGACATGATTCCTATCTATAGAAATTGCACTAGTAGAATCACAAAAGAGTGGAGTTCTACTTATCTTAATATTGTAGTCCTGAAGTTAATGTTGGATCCACAGCAACTGAGCACAGCAGCTTCCAGCTGAAATATACTCTGACTCTGCTATTGATATTGCAACACTCGTTGATTTCTTCCTGCTCTAAGAGACAAGCCTTACACCTAGAAATTGATAGGAGCCTGAAGTACTCTTCTTGTCCTCCTTGCTGCCTGCAAAATATGCATCTGAATAGTCTATTAGTTCAAATTCCCCATTCCTGCGGTACCATAGGCCAAGATCTGGGGTTCCCTTAAGATATCTCAAAATTCTTTTCACAGTTGTATAGTGAGACTCTTTAGGGCGGGTCTGATACCTAGTACATACACATGTTGCATATATAATGTCAAGCTTACTTGCAGTGAGGTAGAGAAGGGAGCCAACTATACCTTTATATAGAGTTTGATCAACAGGCTTTCTTGCATCATCTTTGTCTAAAGGCATACTTGAGCTCATGGGAGTTCTTATGGTGGAAGCATTCTCCTTGCCATATTTCTTGATTATCTCCCTGGTGAACTTTGACTAGGATATGGATAGATCATCATCAGTATGTTTTACTTGGAGTCCCAAAAAAAATTTCAGTTCACCCATACTACTAATCTCAAACTTCCCCTGCATAAGTTTTGCAAACTTCCTGTAGAGGT
The DNA here is from genome assembly GCA_039583875.1 of Platanthera guangdongensis. NCBI lineage: Eukaryota > Viridiplantae > Streptophyta > Magnoliopsida > Asparagales > Orchidaceae > Platanthera > Platanthera guangdongensis. Next base: position 165,408,063 of record CM077147.1, read on the forward strand.
TGTCATTAGTAGAGCCAAATATTATGTCATCAACATAAATCCGGACGAAGATGATCTTGTCCTTAGATTCCCTTAGGAATAAGGTCTTATCTATCTTCCCCCTTGAGAATTTGTTCTTAATGAGGAAGGTAGACAATGTCTCATACCATGCTCTTGGGGCTTACTTGAGCCCATAAAGAGCTTTCCTAAGTCTATATACAGCAGTAGGAGAGTTAGAATCTACAAAACCTGGAGGCTGCTCTACATAAACTTCTTCCTTCAAGTCTCTATTCAGGAAGACAGACTTGAGATCCATCTGGATCACCTTCAATCCCTAAAAGGGTGCAAATGTAAGGAACAGTCTGATTGCTTCCAACGTTGCAAGTGGGGCAAAAGTTTGATCATAATCAATCCCCTCTTCCCGTCTATAACCTTTTGCCACCAATCTAGCTTTATTCTTTATTACAATGCCATTTTTATCAAGTTTATTTCTGAAAATCCACTTGACTCCAATGATATTGTGTCCATCTGGTCTGGGAACCAGCTTCCAGACCTTGCACCTTTTTAATTGGTTCAATTCTTCTTGTATTGCACCAATCTAGAATTGGTCTTGATTTGCTTCTTCAGATTTCTTGGGCTCTTCTTGTGACAGGAAAGTGTAATAGAGAGCTGTGTTGAGACTCCTATTTTTGGTCTGTACACCTTGGCTAGCCTCACCTATTATCTGATCTGGAGGATGATCTCTCAGATATCTGACTACAAGGGGCAGCCAGACTTCTTCCTACTGATTATTTTTTTCTTCAGCAGGTTGGTCTTCATTTCCAGCTTGACTGGCCTGTGCATCCTCTGGACAGCATCGTTCTTCACATTCTTCTTGCATAGCTGAGTCTTTATCTTTGATGGAGAGCTTTTCCATCATGACATATGTACCTGCAGATCTAGGCAAAGAGCTTGACAACTCACTGTAAATCATGCATGACACATCAAACACAACATGGACAGATTCTTCTACAACTTGATTTATCAAGTTATAGACTCTATATGCCCTACTATTATTGTTGTACCCAACAAAGATCCCCTCATGGGATTTGGCAGCAAACTTAGTCACTTTTAACTTACCATTGTTTAGGATGAAACACTTACAACCAAAGATCCTGAAATAGGATATTTTTGATTTTCTACCCTTCAAGATCTCATGGGGAGTCTTCTTGTGGCCATTGGTGATAAAAGCCATATTGAGCACATGACATGTAACATTAACTGCCTCAGCCCAGAAATATTTAGGGAGAGAAGTGTTACTCAATAATATTCTCCCAGCTTCTATGAGAGTCTTGTTTTTCCTCTCAGTTAACCCATTTTGCTGGGGTGTTTTTGGAGAGGAGAATTCTTGATGAATCTCTTGCTCTTCATAGAATGTAGTCATAGCAACAGACTGAAACTCAGTTCTATGGTCACTTCTCATTTTGACCACAGAGCATGCAAGCTCATTCTGAATTTGCCTAACAAAATTCATGAAGATTTCAAGGGTTTCATCCTTTCTTTTTAAGGAAGAACACCTAAGTAAACCTGGAATAGTCATCAACCACCACAAGGGTGTAGACCTTCCTCAATGGTTCTATCTCAGCGGTCTCAGTGATTTCTTCTTAACAGCTGTGACAGGCCTTTGTCTCAATGCTTTCTTCTTATCAGCTGAGACAAGTCTCTGCCTCAGCGGTTCTGTCTCAGCGGTCTTTGCTTCACAGCTGAGATAATCTTCTGTCTCAGCGGATTTCCTCTTAACCATCTCAGCGATTCCTTCTTCATTAGAAGCGTTTAAGTGAATATGTTTCACTCAACGCTTCTGAACTTAGAGAAATCCAGCTAGTTTTATCTCAGCGCTTCCTTCTTCATTAGAAGCGTTGAGTGAACCTGCTTCACTCAACGCTTCTGGACTTAGAGAAATCCAGATAGTCAGATGTCTTAGCGGTCTCAATGCCTTCTTCTCACCTATCTTAGCTACCTCAACAGTCTCAATGCCTTCTTCTCAGCTATCTCAACTATCTCAGTGCTTTTTGCCTTAGTCAATTTTTCTAGCTTTAGCTGCATTCGACGATCTGTGGGCTGAGCTCGACGAACTCTGATCTTCTCAGCGATCTCAGCACTTTTTGCCTTAGTTGATTTTTCTAGCATTAGCTTAACAAGTGTTGAGCTGAGTTCGACAAATTGCAAACTGAGCTCGATGAACTTCTAGCTGAGCTCGACGAACTTCAAGCTGAGCTCGACGAATTTTGAGTTCACTACAAAACTTATTTTTCTTCACCTGTCCAATCATGGACTACCTGCATGCAAGAACTAAAACATACATCAAATACATTATGTGTGTATTCCATCGACCCATTTGACTTCTTACAAATCTGGGATATTGTGATCAATAGACCCAATAATCTCGCCCTATTTGAAGAAGTCAAAATAATATAGGTCATTGACAACACAACATATTCATTATAGACAAAGTTTGACATTTGTAGAGTGTGGGAAATATTAACATATTTCTCCAGCCTGTGGAGAATTACTTACTCCCCCTGGCATGCTGTCATACTTACTATTCCACTTGTCTGTTCTTCTCAACCCTTGACTTTTATCCTCTCCCTTTTTGACTTCTACAATAGGGCGCATTCTGAGGGGGTTTTCTCCCCCTATCTGTCTAGAGTAGAATTTCCCACTGTGACTGAATCTAGTTCAGTTGTTGGGATAGCTCCCCCTCAACAGTTGCACACTATTTTCATAATCTGGAAGAATATAATGTTCTACCTGCAAAATAAACAGTGCAACATATGGTAGAAGAGAGAATTGAAGCTACATAAGATTCAACATACCCAATTCAAATTTGAAGGTGTTGAACTTGGCTTCATCTAGTGGCTTAGTGAAGATATCACCCACTTGCTTGTCTGTGGAGACAAATTCAAGGGAGATGTCTTCCCTTTCCACATGTTCTCTAATGAAATGATACCTAATTTCTATATGTTTAGTCTTGCTATAGGAGACATGATTCCTAGCTATAGAAATTGCACTAGTAGAATTACAAAAGAGTGGAGTTCTACCTATCTAAATATTGTAGTCCTGAAGTTGATGATGGATCCACAGCAACTGAGCACAACAGCTTCCAGCTGAAATATACTCTGACTCTACTATTGATATTGCAACACTCATTTGTTTCTTACTGCTCCAAGAGACAAGCCTTCCACCTAGAAATTGACAGGAGCCTGAAGTGCTCTTCCTGTCCTCCTTGCAGCCTGCAAAATCTGCATCTGAATAGCCTATTAGTTTAAATTCCCCATTCCTGGGGTACCATAGGTCAAGATCTGGGTGCCCTTAATATATCTCAAGATTTTTTTCATAGCAGTATAGTGAAACTCTTTAGGGCAAGCCCGATACCTAGCACAGACACATATTGCATACATAATGTCAGGCCTACTTACAGTGAGGTAGAGAAGGGAGCCAACTATACCTCTATACAGAGTTTGATCAACAGATTTCCCTGGATCATCTTTGCCTAAAGTCATACTTGAGCTCATGGGAGTTCTTATGGCGGAAGCATTCTCCATGCCATATTTTTTGATTATCTCCCTGGTTAACTTTTACTGGGATATGGATAGACTATCATCAGTCTGTTTTACTTGGAGTCCCAAAACAAATTCTGTTCACCCATACTACTCATCTCAAACTTCCTCTGCATAAGTTTTGCAAACTTTATGCAGAGGTTGTCATCAGTAGAGGCAAATATTATGACATCAACATAAATCCGGACTAGGATGATCTTGCCCTTAGATTCCCTTAGGAATAAGGACTTATCTATCTTCCCCCTTGAGAATTTGTTCTCAATGAGGAAGGTAGACAATGTCTCATACCAAGCTCTTGGGGATTGCTTGAGCCCATAAAGAGCTTTCCTAAGTCTATATACATTAGTAGGAGAGTTAGAATCTACAAAACCTGGAGGCTGCTCTACATAAATTTCGTCCTTCAAGTCTCCATTCAGGAAGGCAGACCTGACATCCATCTGGAATACCTTGAATCCCTAGAAGTGTGCAAATGTAAGGAATAGTCTGATTGCTTCCTACCTCGCAACGGGGGCAAAATTTTGATCATAATCAATCCCCTCTTCCTGTCTATAACCTTTGGCCACCAGTCTAGCTTTATTCTTTATTATAATGTCATTTTCATCAAGTTTATTTCTGAAAATCCACTTGACTCCAATGACATTATGTCCATCTGCTCTGGGAACCAGCTTCCAGACCTTGCACCTTTTAAACTGATTCAGTTCTTCTTGCATTGCACCAATCCAGAATTGGTCTTGATTTGCTTCTTCAAATTTCTTGGGCTCTTCTTATGATAGGAAGCTGGAATAGAGAGTTGTGTTGAGACTCCTGCTTTTGGTTTGTACACCTTGGCTAGCCTCACCTATTATCTGATCTAGAGGATGATCTCTCAGATATCTGACTGCAGGCGGCAGCCTGACTGCTTCCTACTGATTATTATTTTCTTTGATGGAGAGCTTTTCCATCATAACATCTGTACCTGTAGATCTAGGCAAAGAGCTTGATAGCTCACTGTTAATCATGCATGACTCATCAAACACTACATGGACAGATTCTTCTATAACTTGATTTGTCAAGTTATAGACTCTATATGCCCTACTATTATTGTTGTACCCAACAAAGATCCCCTCATGCGATTTGATAGTAAACTTAGTCACTTTTGACTTACCATTGTTTGGTTTTCTGCCCTTTAAGATCTCATAAGGAGTCTTCTTGTGGCCTTTGTTGATAGAAACCCTATTGAGCACATGACATGCAACATTAACTGCCTCAACTAAGAAATATTCAGGGAGAGAACTATCACTCAATAATATTCTCTCAGCTTCTATGAGAGTCCTGTTTTTCCTCTCAGTTAACCCATTTTGTCGGGGTGTTCTTGGAGAGAAGAATTCTGGATGAATCTCTTGCTCTTCACAGAATGTAGTCATAGCAGCATAATGAAACTCAGTTCCATGGTCACTTCTCATTTTGACCACAAAACATGCAAGCTCATTCTGAATTTGCTTGACAAAATTCATGAAGATTTAAAGGGTTTCATCCTCTCTTCTAAGGAAGAACACCCAAGTAAACCTGGAATAATCATCAACAACCACAAGGGTGTAGACCTTCCTACTTAGACTATGAATAGGCATATGACCAAACAAGTCCATATGCAGGAGATACAAGCATCTCACTGAGTCCTTGACCCTAATGCTCTTGAAAGAGGTCTTAGTCTGCTTACCCTTTTGGCAAGCAGCACAAATACCCTCCTTGAGCATTTTTTTTGGATCATTCACTACTAGAAAAATGACCTTTAGCCACGGTTTTTTTTGCCACAGGGGAAAACCATGGCTAATAATGAAATATTAGCCACGGTACCTATTTTGTGGCAAATTAGTTAATATTAGCCATGGAAGACTAATTCGTGGAAAATAAAAAAGTTTTTTCCACGGTTTGCCTATTTCGTGGCTAATAAACTAGTATTAGCCATGAAAGCCTAATTCGTGGCAAAAAAGTGGTATTTTTAGTCCCACACCGCCAATTAAAACATCAATTTCGGGTTTATTTTGTCCATTCCGCAATTAATGTTTGAATTAAGCTGGGCTTGCGGCCGGGCTCTCGGGCGGCGGTGGGCGGCGGGCGGCGACGGGCGGTGGGCACCGGCGGCGGGCGGCAGGCCGCGTCGACGAAATCTTTTTTATGTGAGGAATTATCATTTATTACAGGCCCTTTAGCCACAGCAATTGAACCGTGGCAAAGAAGGAGCTTTTAGCCACAAAAATTGAACCGTGGCTAATAATTGTTGAAAACAGGCTCTTTAGCCACGATTTTAATTAGTGGCTAAAATTCGTGGCTAAAACGTATTTGCCACAGATTCAGCGTGGCTAATACTATTAGCCACGCTCGCATTGCCCACGACCATTTGCCGTGGGTAGGCCGTGGCTAAACGGTTTTAGCCACGGTTTTGGACTTTTAGCCACGACAATCTGCCAGTCTCTTGTGTCATTGGACATAATATGAGACAATCATTTCCAACTAGGCATATAGGAGAATTATTATCTACGCAAGAAAAGTCTAAGCAATAGACATTCTCACTCCTAGTGCTTGTTACGATAACACTTTGGTTACTTAACCTCTTAATGTGGCACTTGTCCTTGTAGCAGGAAATGCCATAACCAAGATCACATAGTTTGCTCATGCTTATGATGTTGTGTTGCAACCCTTCCACATAAGCCACATTTGTGATGGTGAATATGTCATTTAAGAAATTACCATAGCCTCTGGTTATCCCCTTGTCAGAGCCTCCAAAGATGACCTTGGGTCCATTCTTTACTGGAGTGAACTCCTTCAATAGCTCCTTTGTTCCAGTCATATGTCTGAAACATCCACTGTCCAAGTACCATTTAGGAGAACTGGTACTTGAACTAACCTGAAACGAACACAAATCACCTTACCTTAGGACCCCAATTTCTGTTGGGTCCTAGGTTCATATTAGTATGAAAATAACCATGCCTTCCTGCAGAATTCCTGATAGGTTGGCAACCTCTAGACACAGAAGGATTGTGCCAGCAATCTACAGCATAGTGACCCACTTTGCCACAACACCAGCACTCATAGATATTATATCTCCTTTTCTATTTGGGACCAGCATTAGGCTGTACTGCTTCCTGAACAGTGGGGAGATGTGTTGCTATATGCTTCTGTCTTCTTCCAGCAGCCGTTTGATTGAAGGACACTCTTTCAGTAGGCTGTTTTGGACTTTTCTGAGAACCACTAGATGCATGTCTCTTTTCAGCCAACATACATTTGATAGCATCTGAGATTGTCATTCCAGTCATGCCACAAGACTCTCCTTGAGTCACTACTTTTGTTGCATGATTTAGATTCATAGCAGCAGCATTATCTTTGAGTTTTGGGGCCGGGGCACCAAAAATAAATGGTCCAGGATGGGCCATTTGAATTTCCTCCATGGGCAGCCTTAAAGGCTCTCACATGGCTGTATCTACCACCTTGGCTATGGCCACATTGGTGCATACCAGTGGATCTGCCATTCTCACAGTGACCATAACAACTTTCATGGTCATACCTGTTAGAAGGCAACAACACTCTCTGAAAAGGAATATGAGGCAATGAGGCTAGGGGCATAATTGGTGCCTTCCCTTTTTTCCTTTCCTTTTGGATTGGAAGGTCTAGCAGGTCCCTTAAATCCCAACCCTTTCTTACCAGCTTGGGTAAGGTGGGTACAAATTAAGGGCAACACAGTGTTTGACTTAGAAAATTTGGTCACTGGCAATTTCTCATTTAAGAGATCATTTTCAAGTTTCTAGATAAGTTTCTCATTTGAGACTCTTACCACAGACTCACTGTCAATGATCTCCTTGAGCTGGGTTGCTTGAGCAGCCATGTTAGTGAGGACTTTTTCTTGGTCTTCACACTTGCTTTTAAGACTAAGAAGCTCTTTTGCCCGTCTCTTAGCAAGTAGCTTGCACTTCTTGAATGCCTCAAGAAGTTCTCCATACTTGGCAATTATGGTGTTGACATCATCCTTAGAGTCTAAATCTCCTTCATCTCTTAATGATTGAGCTTCACAGTCTGAGCCAGCCTCATGACATGAAATAAAAGATTGTGATTTAGCATTTACTTGAGTCTGACCAGGCAGATCCTGACTACTTTCTTCATCTGTCATTGCCATCAATCCAAGGCATTGAGCATCTTCTTCTTCATCTTCATCCACCTCTGAGTCACTATATGAGCGAGATAGAGGGGCCCTAATCCCTATTCTAGCAGCAGGGTATTGTTCAGGTTTTTCTTTAGCAACAACTATAAGCCCAATGTAGGCTTCTTATTCTTCACTGTCTGACCCAAAGGACGAGTCAGTCCAGGTCTTTTCCCTCTTGGCCACAAGGGACTTCTATTTCTTCTTTCCCTTGTGGTGCTTCTTCAATCCTTCTTCTTTCCTCTTCACTGGGCAGTCAATAACTACATGCCCAGGTTTACTACAGCAGAAATAAATAATATTAGAGGAAGATTGTTTATTAGAGTTTGGAGCATACATGTCCTCCTTAGAGGATTTCCTTCTGTGCTGTGAGGAGGAGGATGGCCTTCTGTTCTTCCAATGCCCTTCTTCATGAATTTCTGAAACTGCCTGGAGAAGGCAGCATGGTTCTCATCAGATGTATGGCTATCAGAGGAGCTGGACCTTGAGCTCTCAGATTTTGACTCAGCAGTTCTCCTGACTGGAGAGATCTTCCTTCTGCTCCTGGTTGAAGCATCAACTCTGAAAGCCACAGATTTCTCCTTGCTCTATGACATACTGCTCTTCTCTACTTCTTCCTTCCTTGCTGCAAGCTGCATCTCATAAGACAATAGCTTTCCAAATATGGTTGGAGGTGGAGTGTCAGCTAGCTTGCCCATCTCCCTGATGACATAAATCTTTGTATCCCAATCCTTTGTGAGGGACCTGAGAAATTTGTCATTCAGCTCATAGGTGCTGAAGACCCTTCCATATGTTCTCAATTCATTAACAGTTCTGAAAAACTTTCAAAACTTTCAACAATGCCCTCAGACTTTCCTTGTCTGAAGACCTCATACTCCTGGTTGAGCATGTATTTTCTGTCATCTCTCACCTCTTCTGAACCATCCATGAACACAACTAGGGTGTCCCACATCTCCTTGGAGGTCTCGCAATGCACCAAATTCTGGAATGTAGAATCATCTACTGTACTGGCAATAATATTTTGAGCTCTCTTGTCCACGGAGGCAAGAAGGAGCTCATCCTTGTTCATTTCTTCATAAGACTTGGGAGTCTGGATGTTGGCATCCAGAACTGAGATCTTCATAGAGATGAAAGGCCCCTCTTTGACTGTGATGTATGTTGAAACCGAAAACTCGGTCTCTAGTGGAGTTCACCCTTAGGGAAGGGGTGATCGCACACTTACTTCTCTCCTACAAGCCGAATGACACAGGAAAACTGACCCAAGGGCTGAGCGTGGAGGTCCCACCACACACCCGGAAGATCTTAGACCGCTTCCCCTCCTTATCCAATGGCCGAGCTAAGGCTACCTCAAAAAGCACTAGAAGACTAGGGATCAAGTGAGCATTCCTTCTTAGGTACCCCTTGGGTCCTATTTATAGATTTCTGAAAATGGCCTGCAACTAGCCAACCTCTGCTGTTTTAAAAAGCTATGTGCAGTCCAGGTTGGTCTGCCAACAGCGTAACTCCACTTTTCTGAAAGGCTATGGGCAGGCCAGCGGGGGCAAAATGGTAAAAAACATCATGGGTCGCTCGGCGAGTCCCCCCCTAAAGCCTCTGCTCGCCTGGGGCGGCGAGTTCGGGTTCGGATGGCCCTGCTGGGCCTCGACGAGTATGGGTCCGGCTGGCCCTACTCGCTGGCTTCATCTGGCGAGTGCAAGCCTTTTGGCTCTATTCGTCCCTAATGATTCCACCTCGCCTGGGCGAGCTGGGTTGGCGAGCTCTGCCCCTTTGGTGCTCGCCTGGGACAAGGACTGCATGATCCTGCAGGTTGGCCCTTTAGAAATTGAGCCTGATGAGTGCCGAGTTCCGTTCGATGAACGCCGAGCTCTGTTCGATGAACGCCGAGCTCCGTCCGATGAACTGAGTGGACTGGGCGGGCTTCTCTCAACGTCAAGGAGAAACAACGTTGTCTGGACTGGCTGGTACTCGCCGCTTCTTCTTGTCTTCCGGCGAGTGCAGGCCCGGCTGACCCTACTCGCCTGCCACTAGCCGGGTTTGCCTGGACGTGCTGGGGGTTACCGATCTCTGACCCCCTTTTTGTTTGGCCGAGACTTGAGAAAAGAGAGTCGGTCTGTCTGGTTCCTGGTGACCCCACTCGCCGGATACGGGGTTGTACACAATCCCCGCTCTTTTTGAGCTTGACAAAGCTCGGAAAGAATCATCCAATCCCATGTATTCGACGAGTGTGGCAGGAACCAGAGAGAATCTTCGGGTGGGGTCCACCTGCGGCTATATATATGTGCTTGCATACATGGGTGACTTTTTCCATTCCCTTCGCTCTAACCCTGCCGAGATGTCAATCCCTAAGGAGATCCAAGAGAGGCTCGCCTGAGTTCGCGAGGCTTCCTCTGCTCACATTGCCAGCTTGACCGTGGTTCCAATTATTGTCCCGCAGAGCGGCTCAGCCGAGCCCAATCCCGCCAAGCGGTCGAAACCATTTCCCCAGGCGGCCGACCACATATTTGATGACCTGAAAATGACCCTGGAGCATGGGACCGGCTCCACCAATCTGCCTGCCCTTGAGATGGGAAAAAATATTGTCGACCTCTACACCGACCCGGACAGCCAACAGGATGACACCAAAGATTCCGCATCATGAGCCAAGAACACCCTTGGCGACTCGCGGCTTAGAACCCCAAAGAATCGCCCTCGGGACCCGTCACCCCCCTTCGGGACCCTGGGGCTGGACTCGCAGAGGATGAACTCATCGATTCGCGCCCCTTCCCCTCAGCGGCATGTTGGGACCGTGGGGGGAGGTGTTGAAGCCATCCCCATTCCGGGCTTCAACCTCCTTTCGCTAAGAACACACTACCCAGGTCATGGTAAGAATCTGAGATTGGTCCCTCCCCGCACTTTCGTGGGGGTGTCGAGCTTGTCAGATAAGCCGGCCTCTGGTTTTTATCCTGTAGTTTTACGAGATACTTGCCTTCCATACTGATGCTTAACTGTATTCACAGCTCTTCCCAGCCAGTCTGAGGCTGAAGAGTCTTCGCGACCAACCAGCTATTCCCCCTCCCCTCTCCGAGCTCGCTAGACTCCTATCTGGGCTCTGAAGTGGAGAACGACGAGCTAACGAGGAGGGGGATCAGGATCTTCAAGAAGCTGGTGCGCGGGCTGCGATAGGTACAGGAGGACAACGAGATGCTGCAGCGCGACTACGTGCAGCTTGCGGACGAGGTGAGGGGAAATCCGGCAGGCGAGGAGGTGTCCCCTTCCATACTTTTGGATGAGATCGATGAGGGCCTCTTGGTCGCCCAGAGAAACATGGCTCCATTGTTGAGCCATTTTTTATCTACCCCGGCCTCGCATCCCCCGCCCCTAGATTGTCGTGTGCTGAGGAGCTCGCGAATCTGCCCCGAGTTTCTCTTGACCCCCTCAGCTCGTGCATCCTATTCCTCTTTTTCTTTTGTACCTGATTTCTTCAAACAATATTCGTTCCTTGGTCTGTAATAACTTTGGATCTTTTTTAGATTTTAATGCTTGGTATCCGAATAATAATATATAGCCCTTTATATTCAGCTCGACATGTGATGGGGCAAGTCATAAAAGTCAGCGAGCTGGGGTTGGCTAGCTGGGATAGGCGAGCAGGACTGATCGGTCAGCTCGGCCTCAGATTTCTTTTTTCTATAAATAGCCCCCGTCACCAACCCCATACCACCGCCTTTACTGCCTTCATACTCCCTCTAATTGCCCTCTTTCCTTCCGTATTCACGTTCTAACCCTCCCGCGAGCATGGGTAAGACAAACCCTGATGCCGATGGCCGCTCAAAATGCGCCCAACATTTCACCGACTATTGCTTCTTTGAGGGGAACATGACCGAGGCAGAGCTCGCCGAATTCGTCACCGACTACATCCATCCTATGCAGGGGAACGACTGATTCCCGCAAACCCACCATTCGTGGACTCGGGATTATTCTCTGACCCCCTTGATCGCAAGAGGGCGGCGGCGGCAACCTGCCGTGATGAGCTGGCTTCCTCCAAACCCACATCCAGTAAGAGGTGACCTGAGCCTACGGGGTCGAGCTCGCCTCGTCGCCAACAACCGCCAAAGAGGATGAAGAAAGCAGTGGTGGTTCCCTGGGCGAGACATCAACAACAACAAAACCCGAAATGCATGAGCTCGCCCGAGTCCATCCCGTACAGGTCGCCAGAGAGCCCGCTGAAGGAGATCACGAGCAAGGGAAGGGGGGCGGCGAGTCCTATGCTCCCCCTGCTATGAAGAAGACGTCCCGCGAGCCAGCCGTGCCGAAGGGCCATCCCATCTTTGGCTTCGGGGGAAGGTGGAAAGACTCGGCCGACGAACCCATGGTCCAGTGGGACGAGCTAGCCCACCGAGTCTCCATCTCCACCCTTCACCCTTTCTGGGCCGACCGTCAGCTCTCCACCGGCCATGCCTACGCGCTCGACTTTGGCCTTTATGTCTACGAGGACGCCGAGGCCTACACAGGCATGGCCTTACGGCAGCTCGTCCATGAAGGCATGCAGGCCCATATGCGGGCCATGGAGCTTCATCATATGATGATCCGTCGTAGCTTCAACCTCAGCAACCACCTCTAGAAAGCCGAGCAGGAATGCGACGTCGCCGAGGACAAGGCCGTCAACCAGGCGAGGAAACTTGGCATCACCGAGAACTTACTCGGCAAGCCGTCGGCGGACTGGTAAGCATCGGGCTGCTTCCTCCCCTTTTTACTTAGAACTTTCTGTCTTGTCATTAATGTGCTTCCTTTCTCTTCTTCAGGATGCCAAGGCCGCTGAGGAATTGCGGGCTCGTACTGCCGGGCTGGAAGAGTAGAACAGCCAGCTGCGCGCCCGCCTTGCTGGGGTGGAGGGGGAGAACGAGGCGCTGAACGAGGAGAACAAGGGCATCCATCGCGAGGTTCGACGCCAAGCACAAATCTTCTTCCCTCCAGGCAACAACGAGCCCACCTTCCCATATAAGAGTCCAAGGATCTTTGGAGAGGCCAACGTCGCTGAGAGACTGCGGGTCAATTCAATTGAGTCTGCCTAATGCACCCTTCAAATGATGAAGGACACGGGTGTGCTGGTGGAGGGCTGTAAGGAGATCACGGCCCGGGACCTCATGTTGAGCCTGTTCCCGGCGACGCCTCCTAGATGACCTGTCCGCTGGAGGGGCGAAGATCGCTAGTCCGGCGGGTGGGGGGGGGGGGGGAGGGCGAAAGCAAATTTCTTTTCCTCTCTCTCTTTTTGTAATCTCGCCTAGGCGAGCTTCCCTTATAATCAACATTATACAATTGAAGATAGTTTTGATATCAATTCTGTCTTTACTTTTTCTATCTTTTTTTTTGGCTTCCCTGTTGTGACACACTTGCTTGCGAGCTCTCGTCCTCGGGAAACCTCGCAAGGATAGATTGTACCATTAGGATGGATGTTACGACTCGTTCCCGAGAGTAGGCCTTGAGAGATTGCCAGCCCTAGATGATCCGGGGGTGGACTACTCACCGTACTGGGCTCACCACCACCCCCCCAAGCTCGATCGCGAGCTGCCTATTTTTTAACCAATGTGGAACCAAAATTGCCAAAAACTTCACAAGTAAAACTGAAGGGGGGGGGGGGGGGGGAATTGCCCTGTCAGAGCCTGCCGTCCTCGGCGGGAGCCAAGGACTCGGCTCGTCATCCCTTTGCCGAGCTGGAATCGCGAGTCCCGACTCACCTGTGAAGATTCTTCTATTTATATTTTTAGGAAAAAAGGGAAAACTTCTTAAGTAATATCTGGAGAGTATAGGACTTCCCTGAGTGACATCCAGCACTGTCAGGTAGGTGAGAGCCTGGCAGCAAGATCTGCTCAGGATTTGGTTATACGCCATCAAGTGACATTCAGCCCTGTCAGCTAGGTGAGAGCCTGACAGCGGGATCTGCTCGGGGTCCGGGTAGATGCCATCGAGTGATATCCAGCCCTGCCAGCTAGGTGGGAGCCTTACATCGAGATCTGCTCGGGGTCTTGGTAGACACCATCGAGTGACATCCAGCCCTACCATCTAAGTGAGAGCCTGACAACGGGACCTACTCGAGGTCTGGGTAGATGCCATTGAGTGACATCCAGCCCTGCCAGCTAAGTGAGAGGCTCGCAGCAGGATCTGCTCGAGGTCTGGGTTGACACCATCGAGTGGAATCCAGCCCTGTCTGCTAGTGGGAGCCTGACAACGGGATATGCTCGGGGTCCGGGTAGACACCATCGAGTGACATCCAGCCCTACCAGCTAAGTGATAGCCTAACATCAGGATATGCTCGGGGTCTGTGTAGACGCCATCGAGTGACATCCAGCCCTGCCAGCTAAGTGAGAGCCTGACGACGGGATCTGCTCGGGGTCCGAGTAGACACCATCGAGTGACATCCAGCCCTACCAGCTAAGTGAGAGCCTAGCCGCGGGATCTACTCGGGGTCTGGGTAGATGCCATCGAGTGACATCCAGCCTTGCCAGCTAGGTGAGATCCTGGCAGCATGATTTGCTCGGGGTACGGGTAGACGCCATTGAGTGACATCTAGCCCTATCAGCTAAGTGAGAGTGTGACATCGTGATCTGCTTGGGGTCTGGGTAGACGCCATCGAGTGACATCTAGCCCTGCCAGCCAGGTGGGAGCCTGACAGCGGGATCTGCTCGTGGTCTGGGTAGACACCATCAAGTGACATCCAGCCCTGCCATTTAAGTGAGAGCCTGACAGCGGGATCTTCTCGGGGTCTGGGTAGACGCCATCAAATGACATCTAGCCCTGCTAGCTAAGTGAGAGCCTGACAGCGGGATCTGCTCGGGGTCTAGGTAGACGTCATCGAGTGACATCCAGCCCTGCCAGCTAGGTGAGAGCCTGACAGCGGGATCTGCTAGGGGTCCTGGTAGACGCCATCGAGTGACATGCAGCCCTGCCAGCTACGTGAGAGCCTGACAGCGGGATCTACTCGGGGTATAGGTAGACACCATCTAGTGACATCCAACCCTGCCAGCTAGGTGGGAGCCCGTCAGCGGATCTGCTCGGGGTCCGAGTAGACACCATCGAGTGACATCCAGCCCTGACAGCTAATTGAGAGCCTGACAACGGGATCTGCTCGGGGTCTGGGTAGACGCCATCGAGTGACATCCAGCCCTGCCAGCTAAGCGAGAGCCTGACAGCGGGATCTGCTCGGGGTCTGGGTAGATTCCATTGAGTGACATCCAGCCATGCCAGCTAGGTGAGAGCCTGACAGCGGGATCTGCTCGGGGTCCAGGTAGACGCCATCTAGTGACATCCAGCCCTACCAGCTAAGTGAGATCCTGACAGCGGGATCTGCTCGGGGTCTGGGTAGATAACATCGAGTGACATCAAGCCCTGTCAGCTAAGTGAGAGCCTGACAGCAGGATCTGCTCGGGATCTAAGTAGACGCCATCGAGTGACATCCAGCCCTGTCAGCTAAGTGAGAGCCTGGCAGCGGGATCTGCTCGGGGTCTGGGTAGACACCATCGAGTGACATCCAGCCCTGCCAGCTAAGTGAGAGCCTGACAATGGGATCTACTTGGGGTCTGGGTAGACGCCATCGAGTGACATCCAGCCCTGCCAGCTAAGTGACAGCTTGTCAGCAGGATCTGCTCGGGGTCCGGGTAGACACCACCAAGTGACATCCAACCCTACCAGCTAAGTTAGTGCCTGACAGCAGGATCTGCTCAGGGTCTAGGTAGACGCCATCGAGTGACATCTAGCCCTGCCAGCTAAGTAAGAGTCTGGCAGCGGGATCTGCTCGGGGTCCAGGTAGACACCATCGAGTGACGTCCAACCCTGCCAGCTAATTGAGATCCTGGAAGCGGGATCTGCTCAGGGTCTGGGTAGACGCCATAGAGTGACATCCAGCCCTGCCAGCTAGGTGAGAGCCTGACAACGAGATCTGCTCGGGGTTCGGGTAGACATCACCGAGTGACATTCAGCCCTACCAGCTAGGTGAGAGCCTGATAGTGAGATCTGCTCGGGGTCTGGGTAGACATCATCGAGTGACATCCAGCCCTGCCAGCTAGGTGGGAGCCTGGTAGCGGGATCTGCTTGGGGTCTGGGTAGACGCCATCGAGTGACATCCAGCCCTACCAACTAGGTGAGAGCCTGGCAGTGGGATCCGCTCGGGGTCCAGGTAGACGCCATCGAGTGACATCCAGCTCTGCCAGTTAGGTGAGAACCTGGTAGCAGGATCTGCTCGGGGCCTATCAAATGAACACCTCACCCTCTCACGTGAATTACTGCAGGAGGATTAGCACATCAAAAGGTTTATTGAAAACAAGACATTACTTACATATCTTGAAGGATAAAAATGTTTCAAGTCATCACCACTCCAGGTGAGACTTAAGGTCTCACCCTCCAAATTTTGGAGATGATACCCTTCTGATTTTAATGTTTCTTTTATAACTTATGGACCCTCCTAGTTGGGGTGAGTTTCCCTACGGCTGGCGATCTTTCCGCTGCATCTACCTTTTTTAAGACCAAGGCTCCCTCCGCAAATTGTTTGACTCTAACGGGCTTGTCAAAGTACTTAGCTATTCTCCTCTTTACTTCTTCCTATTGGATGGCGGAGAGGTCGCGCAGCTCCTCTTCCATGTCTAGGGAGAGTTGCAGCTCCTCCTCATTCTCGGCCTGCCATTCTTCTCTACCTTCCTCTGCCGTGATCACCCGAGGCGTTTGAACTTCAAATTCTATGGGGAGTACTGGCTCACATCAATGGGAGAGCTTGGAAGGGGTCTCCCCTGTGGCTGTGTTGGGGGTGGTCCTCAGGGCCCAAAGGATCGAGGGAAGCTGCTCCACCCAGCTCCCTTTTAGGTTTTCTACATTCTTCTTTAGGAGATTCACAATAATCTTGTTCGCGGCCTCTACCTTCCTGTTGCTCCTGGGGTGGTGGACCGAGGCAAACCTAAGGTTAATTCTGAGCTACTCGCAGAAGCTAGTGAATTCCGCACTGGCGAACTGAGGCCCGTTGTCCATGACGATGGCCTATGGCAACCCATGGTGGCAGATGATCTCCCCCCAAACAAAATTTCTGATGACCTATGAAGTTACTTTGGCCAACACTTTAACTTCCAACCACTTAGAAAAATAGTCGATCATTACTAGTAGGAACCTCCTCTGCCCGCTGGCTTGGGGGAATGGCCCAACCAAGTCCATTCCCCAAATTGCGAAGGCTAGGGTGTCATGATAATCTTGAGGTGCTGAGCAGGTTGTAGCTGGAAGGGGGCAAACAGCTGGCATTTATGGCACCTCTTTGTGAATTATGTAGCGTCGTGGTCCAAGGTTGGCCAGAAGTACCCCTGTCTGAGGATCCTCCCCTCCAAGGTCCGACTCCCTGAGTGACTCTCACACTCCTCGGAGTGGACTTCTTCCAAGATCCTCTGTACCTCCATCTCGGACACGCAACGGGCCAATATCTCTGAGAGAGTTTTCCTATACAATTGCCCATCCCGGAGGAGATCGTATGTCAACTTGTATCTGAACTTCTTCTTGTCCATCCCCTCCGGGTACTCCCCTGTGGAAAGGAAGGTCATGAATGGGTCCGTCCACGAGGGGTGCTGATCCACTTCCATCAGCTCTCCCTCTTCAATGGAAGGGCGAAATAGATCAGTAATGGTACCCCCCCCATCTGGGGGCCATGCTTCGCCAGCTGATCGACCTGCTCATTTTCCTCCCTGGGCACGTGTCAGATGGAGAAGGTCTGAAACATGTCGATGACCCCATTCACTTTTGCTAAGCATAGCTAGAGGATAGGTTCCCTCACCTCGAATTCTCAATTGATCTGGGAAGCCACCACCATAGAGTTAGTGAGGACCTCCACATCCAGCACCCCTACTTCCCTGTCCAGGCAAAACCCTGCTATTACGGCCTCATACTTGGCCTGGTTGTTAGTGATGGGGAAGTGCACCACCACTGTTTGCTCAATCCTAGCCCCTCTGGGGCTTTCCAAGACTACCTCTACCCCCAAGGAATGTCTCCCTGAAGCGCCGTCCACCTTCACCTTCCACGAAGCCGGATGAGTGAGTTCCTCCTCTTCCACTAAGACCACGTAGTCGGCTAAGAAGTCGGTCATCGCTTAGGCCTTGATTGAAAGGCGGGGGACTAATGAGATGTCGAATTCGCTTAGCTCTACCGACCATTTTGCTAGCCTGCTTGAATGCTCCACCCCCTTGAAGATGTTGCGGAGGGGATGGTCAGTCACCACTCGGATGGAGTGTGTCGGGAAGTAGGGCAGAAGCCTCCAGGCTGAGATGATTAGAGTGAAGGCCAGCTTTTCCAAGATCGGATATCGAAGTTCGGCCTTCCTTAGAACCCGACTCACATAGTATATGAGGAGCTGCCTCTTCCCCTCTTCACGAACCAGGACAGATCTCAAGGCCTCTGCTCCGACCCCGAGATACAAGTACAGGTCTTCCCCTTCCTTCGGCCCTTGGAGTAGCGGAGCCTGGGTCAACTGCCTCTTTAGGGCTTGGAATGCCTCCTCATACTTCTTGGTCCACTCGAATTTTTGCCCCCCCAAGTGTCTTGAAGAAGGGGGAGCACTTCTCCCCGGCCTTTGAGAGGAACCTGCTCAATCTTGCCAGCTTCCCTATTAATCACTGCACCTCTTTAGCATTTTGCGGTGACCCTAGCTCCATGATGGCCTTGACCTTGTCAGGATTTGGCTCGACCCCTGCGGGGGTGAGGAGATGTACAAAGAACTTTCCCCTGCCGGCCCCAAAAATGCACTTCAGGGGATTCAGCCGCATCTTATATTTGCACAGGCTGGGGAAGGTTTCCTCCAGGTCCTGGAGGTGAGAGTACATGTCCTGACTCTTGATCATGAGGTCGTCTACGTACACCTCCAGGTTCCTCCCCTTTTGTTCCCAAAATACCCTGTCCATCATCTTCTAATATGTCGCCCCTGCATTCTTCAGCACAAAGGGCATCATTTTATAGTAGTAACACCCATCCCCCGTGATGAATGAGACATCCTTGATGTCTGTGGGTGCATCCTGATCTGGTGATAACCTGAAAATGCATCTAAGAAACTCATTACAGGAAAACCGACGGCTGAGTTAACAAGTGCGTCGATCCGAGGCAAGGGATAATGAAAGATATAGTACCTAAACACCTAGAGGGGGGGGGGGGGGGTGAATAGGTGACTTGAATCTTTTTAACTTTTTAGGCAGCAAACAGATAATATCACAATCTATCTACTATATCACAGCACATATGCAACAATTACAACCAACAACAATCACACAGTAGACACAGAGTTTTATAGTGGTTCCCCAAGCCTTGGGTACATCCACTTTCCCCCTTCGCCTATCTAGCAGTGTACTAGATTCGGCCAAACTTCTCCACTATCTCAGAACCCAATTTAGGCTCCTACACCTCAGGCCCAAGGCCCTACAACTCAGCTTTTCCACAAAGCCTACTCTCAGCCACAAAGGCCTACACTCAGCCACAAAGGCCTACACTCAGCCACCAAGGCCTACACTCAGCCACCAAGGCCTACACTTAGAGATTTAACTCTCCTACCCTCAGCCTTTATAATTGCAGGCTTACAATCTCAGATCCCTAAGGATCCTACAAGTTATAATGAATACAAAATGTATAAACTCAACAACTTAGATGAAAGAGAGATAAGTTGTGAGATTCTTGATGAGTTCTTGGAAGAACTCAGCTGGACTCAATCTGACTTAGCTTTCTTCAAAGCTTCTTGAAAGTAGAACTCAATAAGATTGACTCCTTCTGCAGTTGATCCTTGATCTCTGCTACTTAAGATTCAGAGCAATCTGAATCCTTCTTCTCAGCTGGGTTCCAACAGCTGATTTCTTGGATGGAGCTCTCTCTCTCCAACTTCTTAGATCTTCACTTGATAGCTAGATCTTCTTTAGACAATTACTTGATCTGAACTTTGACAACTTCAACAACCTGTTGATCAATCTCTTCTGTAGACAGTATAGGCCTATTTATAGGCCTTCTTCATGGTAACCGGCTGGTCCGGTCCATAACTGAATTCTGACAACTCTAACAGGTGCTGTAGAACAGCTGGAATGGCAGCTGTCAAGTCATCCAGTCAGTTCTTGAAAATTCTGTAACTGTCTTTAAGTGTCGAGACTTTCTGTCTTTAAGTGTCGACACTTATAGACCAAGTGTCGACACATGTTGTCTAAGTGTCGACACTAGTCTACAAGGTGTCGACACAATTCCTTGTGTTGTAGATTTTGTATCTCGACACTACTTCTTCTTCATGTGTCGACACTGAAATTGAGTGTCGACACAAGTACTTGTACTTCAGTATCTTGCTGAATTCTTCTAAGTGTCGACACAACACCTTTGTGTCGACACATCTTCATGTGTTGAATTTGTTAAGTGTCGACACTGCTTCTTGGTGTCGACACATGTCTTCAGTGTTGATACTTGTTGAGTGTCGACACATTGCTCTGGGTGTCGACACTTTCTTATTTTGTCGAGACTCTGGCTGAGTGTCGACACAACTCCTTAGTGTCGACACTTGTACTTAGAATATTTTGTTGAACTTTGCTGTTCTTTGCTAAGTGTCGACACAGCTCCTTGTGTCGACACTTTCTTCAAGTGTTGAGTCTTCAGCTAAGTGTCGACACATTGTTCTGGGTGTCGACACTTACTTCCCGTGTTGACTCTTCTGCTAAGTGTCGACACATTGTTCTGGGTGTCGACACTTGCTTCAAGTGTTGACTCTTCTGTTGAGTGTCGACACATTGTTCTGAGTGTCGACACTTGTACTTAGTCTCAGCTGACTTTTACTGAGTGTCGACACAGCCTTCAAGTGTCGACACTTTCTGATGTAGACACTGTTTTTCTGGGTGTCGACACAACTGCTAAGTGTCGACACAGCTTCACTGTCTTTTCTTTACTGAGTGTCGACACAGCTCCTTGTGTCGACACTTTCTGTCTGGTGTCGACTCACCATCCCTGGTGTCGACACAATGACTCCAAGTGTCGACACTGCTTGCCTGGGTGTCGACAGAAGTCTTCTTAAGTGTCGACACTTTCCCTCTGGGTGTCCACACATGGACTTAGAAACTTTTTCTTCTTTCCTGCAAATACTTAGCCTGCACAAGTAAACTCAAAACACATCAAATACATTTTGATGTATATCATTGAGTTAGGTGAGGCTTCTTCAAATTAGGTACATTTAGACCAATGTACCCAACAATCTCCCCCTATTTGGAGAAGTCATAACCCTTAGTCAATGATATACACCATTCATAATAAAATTACAAAATGATGTAAACCAGGATTATGTAAACAGGAAAGTACATCACATGTATTAAACAAACATGCATAATCAGATAACATCTCAGAACAATTATGAAATAAATTTAACACATAGCTAATTTATCACACAACACATTGTTCCAATACTTTGTCATATATAAAATTCTAAAGTTTACAGAATGTTTTATATCAAAAGAATACATAGTAAACTTAAGAAATTTTCTAAGCTATTTCTGTTCAGCCTCCTTAATGACTATTCCTTTTCCAGTTTGAACTCTGGCTTGAACAGGAGCTTCAACAACTTCTGCATCAGCAGGCTTCTTGCCTTTCAGATCTTTCTTCTTAAGTTCTTCTGCTTTAATCTTTTGCCTCTCAAAGTAGTGATAAGGCTTGGGAAAGTACTTGCTAGGCTCCAGAGCTGTAGGAGGTAGCTTTCCCATCTTGGCCTTCCTTCTATATTGAACTATGGCCTCCTGCCTTGATTCATGTTTCCTCCATTCAGTTTCAGAGAACCACTTATTCCTGTCTTGAATGTTATCTTTGGCAGCTTTCCAGGCAGTCAAAATGATATTTCTTGAGGTAGGGCTCCACTGCTCAAAGTCTGGCCTTTGTTCAGCTTGTTCCCTAAACCTCTTCTTAGACAGTCTAGTCTCTTCTTCTTTCTGCAGTGCCTCTTGCATAACTTCAGATATAGGCTGATCAACTTTCGCAATAATTACATTGTCCTTACCCCCAGGTGGGCTATACATGGACTGTATGTCAGCATGAATCATGTTAAAATCTGGAGGAGGGTAGATAACTTGAGCTACTTCTGGTTGCTCTCCTCCAAGATAGGTAGGGTTAATTCCAGATTCAGCTACATTATCATCATCACAAAGAGGAGGATAACCCAGTGTAGCTCTGATGGAATTAGATATCCACTTGGCATGATCAGAGCTAGCTTTGACTAAAACCCTCTCCCCCTTTATGACTTCTCTTTCTACATGATCTCTGACATCATCTTTTTGAAATCTGACTTGATTATCCAAATAATTAACTCCATCTTTAAAGAAAGGTTTTAACCTTTGGAGTTTGTCAGTTATGATCTTTTGAGATTCTTGAATGACAGTCTTAACAGCAGTGATTTCTTCCTGGAATACTTTGTCAAATTCAGCTTTAACAGCAGCAGTAGAGGTAGAAGGTCCAGTAGCTATGTTCTTTATTTCTGTGACAATAGCATTGTGGGATTCTGTCAAATTGTCATTCATTCTGAGTTGATTTTCAAGTACATATCCTTGCTTCAGGGCTATGTCATCTACTTGAGCCTTAATCTTTTCTTGGTGTGTAGCTAAGTACACTACTGCATTCCCCCCTTTGTGGAAGCAGTCTGTCATCTCTTTCTTGTTAAGATTCATTTCAAATCTTATTGACTTAATATCTTGGGCCAAATCAAATTGGAGAGATTTGTGCCCCTCATCCACATAAGTCTCTATTGCTTTTCTATGCTCATCCAGCTTGATCTGCATAGCAACCATCAGTGCACTATAATCAAAAGCTGGGGCTGGCTGTAGTGCAGACTGTGGAGCAACAGTTTGGAGAGCCTTCTTATAACTCTGGCTCCTTCTTTTGAAGACATAAAATTTCTTTTTCCTTTCCCTTGCAGCTTCCTCATCTTCTGAAGCTGATGTACTTGCTATATCTACCCTCTCCTTAGGTAGCTCCTTCTCAGTTTCTTGCCTTGCTGGCTCTTCAACTTGTACTACTTGCTCCCCCTCAATTGGAGCATTCTCCATCTCAGCAGCATCAGTTTTCTTGTCAAAATCTGCTTGATCCAGATTTAGGAATAAATCTTCCATGGTGTATTCTTGTGGAGACTGAGCAGGAGAAATTCTGGGCTCTTCAACCACTGGATCAGTAACTACAACTTCAACAGATGTGTCTTCCATGACAACATCTGGGACTTGGCTATCCAGCTGAGTTTGCTGATGAACATCAGTCAAATCAGTATCCTCTATAGAATAATCTAAAGCATTTAGTTCAGTGATTACCTCTAGTATGGTGTTGGTTGCTTGTTCACTTTCTAGTGTAGTTGGTTCTTCTACAACTAGAGACTCCCCCTGGATGTGATCCTTGTGTATGGGGCTAGCTTGAGGTAACTCCCCCTGGATCTCAGCATCTACTTGTTGTGCTGGAGACTTCACAGCAGTTCCTGTGTCTTCTTCATCAGGTGTGAAGACCACTTGTTCTTCACTATCAGAGCTGCTTGATGGAACTTGAGCCACTGGGGCAATTTTCCTCTTCTTCTTTGGTGGAATTTCCTTCTCAGAAGTGATCTTCTCAGGTGTTGGCATCTCTTTTGACAACACCCTGTCCCATCTAGAGAATATTCTCAGATCCATTTTCCTCATATGATTTATTTTACTTCCAGCAGCCTGACCCATAACTTCAGGTATAGCACCAGCAAGGTAAAGACTTAAAATTCTGCCCAGGTTGGGCTTCTTCAGGCTTTCCTTGATCTTCTCAAACACTATAACAGACCAGTTAGTGTTCAGAGTGAAGATAATCCTGGTCATAATGCTGAACATTGAGGCAGATACCCTATCATGCCCTCCTGACTTGCTTAATATTACTTTTCCAACAATCTCAGAAAGGAATTTCCCTTGATTGTTCATGCCCTTTCTAAGAAACACTGATCCAATCTTCATCTTAGAATCCAGACCACACCATGCCAAAGCATCTCTGGTCCTGGAAGCTGTTACTTCATCCTCTTCCTTAGTTCTGGGTAGCTGTAGAATCTTTCTCAAGCTCTTAGGTGACATCTTCACCTTCTCACCATGAACCCTAGATTTGATCTTGAATCCAGTTTCATCTACCTTAGCTCCATTGATGAATTCCAAGACTTCCTTCTTCCAAATTTTCGTTGGCTCTGAAACAAGATATTCTAACCCTGAGTCGGCTACTAGGGTTACGACAGTCTTGATGTCTTGGTCGGCATCATCAAAAGCATTGCGCACCAGCTCGTAGCCTTCATTGACGTTCTCCTCAAGCTTTGGCGCCATTAGGGTTTGAAGAATTTTGACTTGAGAGAAGAGAGGTGTCGACACAGAAGTTTTGGTCTCGAAACTTTTGAAAGCGTGTCGACAAACTAAGGCAAAACCCTATTTATACCTTTCTAATTTTGAAGATGAAAAGGCGGGCAGCCAACTTAAATTGTGTCGACACTGGCAAAAAGTGTCGACACTGACTTATAATGTCTCGACACCTATGTGTCGACACAAGTTTAGTCAACAGATTATATGTGTCGACACTTGTTTATGTGTCGACACCACTTAACTCGACATTTAGTCGAGACTTTACTTAGATAATTCTGAGTAAACACTATGTGTCGACACCACCTTGGTTGTGTCGACACCAACTTGTCATGTGTCGACACTAATATTCTGAAGTGTCGACACTAACTTTCTAGATGTGTCGACACCTTTTCCCTGAAGTGTCGACACCAATTTTCTGTGTCGACACAGATATCTCTGTGTGTCGACACCTTTTTACTTAGCCAATTTCCAATACTATAAACTTACTCTAAGTTTATCATTCCTAGTTCAATCTTAAACCTATTGAACTTAGTTTTTTCTAGGGGCTTAGTATACATATCAGCTAGTTGATTATCAATTTTAACATATTCTAGTAAAATATCTTCTCTTTCTACATGCTCCCTAAGAAAACGATATTTAATTTCAATATGTTTTGTTCTACTATGAGATACAGGATTATTGGCTATTGAAATAGCACTAGTAGAATCACAGAAGAGTGGAGTTCTACTTACCTGAAATCCATAGTCCTCAAGCTGATGTTGTATCCACAGAAGTTGAGCACAGCAACTTCCTGCAGCCACATACTCTGATTCTGCAGTGGAGATAGCCACACTTGTTTGCTTTTTGCTACTCCAAGAAATCAGTCTTCCACCTAGGAATTGACAGGTTCCAGTAGTGCTTTTTCTATCTTCTTTGCATCCTGCAAAGTCTGCATCTGAATAACCTGTTAGATCAAAATCCCCATTCCTAGGGTACCAGAGGCCTAAATAAGGAGTGCCCTTTAGATATCTCAATATCCTTTTGACTGCAGTCAAATGAGACTCTTTAGGGCAGGCTTAATACCTTGCACAGACACATGTAGCATACATGATATCTGGTCTACTTGCAGTCAAGTATAATAGGGAGCTAACTATCCCTCTATACAAGGTTTCATCTACAGGTTTCCCTGCATCATCCTTGCTAAGAGACATACTTGACCCCATAGGAGTCTTCATGGTGCTGGATGAATCCATACCATACTTCCTTATGAGTTCTAGGGTGAACTTGGACTGGCATATGGGTAAACCACTCTCAGTCTGTCTTACTTGGAGACCCAAAAAGAACTTTAGCTCTCCCATACTACTCATCTCAAATTGACCTTGCATTATCTTTGCAAACTTTTTGCAAAGGCTACTTTCAGTAGACCCAAATATAATGTCATCTACATATATTTGGACTAGTATTACTTTGCCTCTAGATTCCCTAAGGAATAGAGTCTTATCTATTTTCCCCCTTGAGAATTTGTTCTCAATGAGGAAACTAGATAGGGTTTCATACCAAGCCCTAGGGGCTTGCTTTAACCCATATAAAGCTTTCCTAAGTCTATAGACATGATTAGGTAGAGTTGAATCAACAAAACCTGAGGGTTGTTCTACATAGACTTCTTCTTTAAGATTACCATTTAGAAATGCTAACTTGACATCCATTTGGTAAACTTTGAATCCTTGATAGGTTGCATAGGCCAGGAACATCCTTATGGCTTCCAGTCTGGCTACTGGAGCAAAGGTTTGATCAAAATCAATACCTTCTTCCTGCCTATATCCTTTAGCAACCAATCTTGCTTTATTCTTAATGATGGCACCTTGTTCATCCATCTTATTCCTGTAGATCCACTTGGTTCCTATTATATTGTGGTCTTTAGGTTTAGGAACAAGTTCCCAGACCTTGCACCTCTTGAACTGATTGAGTTCTTCTTGCATTGCTTCAGTCCATTGTGGATCTTGAATGGCTTCTTCAAACTTCTTTGGTTCAACTTGAGATAGAAAACTGGAGTAGATTGCTGCATTCAGATTTCTGCTCCTTGTTTGTACCCCTTGTCTTGGATCTCCAATAATCTGCTCTACTGGATGATCTCTAAGATGCCTATTGGCTGGAGGCATCCTGACTTCTGGTTGAACCTCTTCAGTTTCATCATCTTGCTGTACTCCTTGTACTTCTTCTGCATTTGGTACATGTAGTACTCCCCCTGGACAACAGCCACTATCTTCTACCTGCTGCCTTGTAGTAGGTTCTTTCTCTATAGTGAGCTTGTCCATCTTCTTTGTTAAACCTGTGGGGCTGCACACACTACTAGACAATTCATTGTTAATAAGCCTAGTTTCATCAAATACTACATGTACAGTCTCTTCTACAACTTGAGTAGACAAGTTGCAGACTCTATAAGCCTTACTATTATTGTTGTACCCAACAAAAATTCCCTCTTGGGACTTGGCAGCAAACTTAGTCAAGTAAGACTTTCCATTGTTAAGTATGAAGCATTTGCAACCAAAGATCCTGAAGTAGGATAGGTTTGGTTTCCTGCCTTTCACAACCTCATAGGGGGTCTTGTTGAGGCCTTTAGTAATGGTAGCTATATTAATAACATGGCATGCAGTATTGACTGCTTCAGCCCAGAAGTATTCTGGTAGTGAAGTATCACTTAATAGGGTCCTACCAGCCTCAATCAAGGTTCTATTCTTCCTCTCAGCAATGCCATTTTGCTGAGGCGTTCTAGGTGAAGAAAACTCTTGAAATATCCCAAAGTCTTCACATAGTTTTATCATGCTATCAGACTGAAACTCAGTACCATGGTCACTTCTTATTTTGACCACTGTACTATTTAGTTCATTCTGAATTTTCTTGACAAAGCTATATAAGACATTAGGTGTTTCAGATTTCTATCTTAAGAAGAACACCCAAGAAAACCTTGAGTAGTCATCTACAACTACAAAGGTATAGACCTTCCTACCTAAGCTGTGAACTGGCATTGGACCAAAGAGATCCACATGCAAGAGGTATAAACACCTCACAGCATCTTTGTTTTCTATGCTTCTAAAGGTGGATCTAGTCTGCTTGCCCTTTTGACAAGCTGAGCAAATACCATCTTTAACACACTTAACTTGAGGACCATTCCTCACTAACTCTTTGCTAAAGAGTTTGCCAATTGTCTTGTAGTTTAGATAGGCTAGCCTCTTGTGCCATTTGACACAATGAGAGACTTTCTCATCTGCTATAAGACACACTTCACATAGAGAACCAATGGTCTCACACATAATGTCTAGCTATATAAGCAGTAGACATTTAAGAAGAACCTCTTTCTATATCCAGTCAAAATGATCTCTTGATCAGTTGTCTGCTTGCCCTTTTGACCTCTTCTTTAACACACTTAACTTGACATGAAAGAGTTTGCAACTTGTAGTTTAGATAGGCATTCTTAACAAATGAGATGTCATACCCTACATCACTTAATTGACTTATACTTATTAGGTTGTGTTTCAACCCTTTAACATAAGCCACTTGAGTAATGGTAACTAGGTTACTAGAAATGTTACCAAATCTTTTGATGATTCCTTTTTCAGAACCACCAAAGGTGACTTTTGGACCATCTTTGATTGAAATGTAGTCCTTTAGTAAACCCCTTGTTCCAGTCATATGTCTGGAACATCCACTGTCCAAGTACCATATTGGGGCATGGCCACTTGGACTAACCTGCAAAACAGATTAATGAACCTTAGAACCCAAAGAATTCTTGGGTCCTTGGTACTTGTTAGTTTGCATCCTGACATAGCTACCTGCTGGTTTTCCAACAGGCAGCTTGC
This sequence comes from Platanthera guangdongensis, assembly GCA_039583875.1. Lineage (NCBI taxonomy): Eukaryota > Viridiplantae > Streptophyta > Magnoliopsida > Asparagales > Orchidaceae > Platanthera > Platanthera guangdongensis. Next base: position 165,435,979 of record CM077147.1, read on the forward strand.
TACTCACTTTGGCACTAACATTGTGCCAACAGTCCATTGCATAGTGGCCAACCTTGCCACAACACCAACACTCAAATTTATTGTACCTTTGCTTAGGTACTGTCTTTGCTGTTTTATCCACAGCTGGCTTGTTAAGTGTTGGGGCTTTGCCCTTGGACTTGGACTTGGACTGAACAGTCCTTGCAGGTCTTGGAAAACCCAGTCCAGCTTTACCTTTGTGATGAATAAATTCATCAATTATGGGTAAAACAGACTTAGGTTTAGAAAACCTAGCAACCAAGTCTTTCTCCTTCTGAAGATTAATCTCCAGACTCTTGATTTGATCATTCTTAAATGATATAGTTCCCATTTGAATCACAGTTATGTGCTTCAATCTGGCTATCTCATTTAGTTTTTGATCAAACAGCTTCTCAAAATCAGTTGCAGCAGCTTTGAGAATAGCAATTTCCTTTGCCTGACTTTTGGCTAGGGACTTGCTCTTCTTATAAGCTTGCAACAGAACTCTATATTCATCTATCAACTGATGAATATCTTCTTCAGACTCAGAATCACTCTCATCATTTGATGATGATGAATCTGATTCTGTACAGGCACAAGAAATTGAACTTAAAGTTGAACTTTGTACCTTACTAGGTCCTGGCTGCTCCAGGATTTTGTCACTTTCTGTCAATGCCATTAGCCCTTGGCATTGACTATCTTCTTGTTCATATATAGACTCCATAATCTGCATGAACTCTTCTTCTTCTTCTTCAGCAAACAGCCCTATATATGCCTCAGCATCTGACTCAGTTTCTGATGAAGAGATATCTGACAGGGTCTTCTCCTTCTTGGCAACAAATGACTTTTCTTTCTTGCCTTTGAAATGAGTCTTCTTCTTGTCACTAGACTCCTTTCTCTTTTCTGGACAATCTGCAACAACATGGTCTTGTCTATTACAGCAATAACACACAATTTTTGATAGTGTAGCTTTGCTAGACTTTGACTTTTTCTTGTCTTTCTTTGAAGACCTCTTTTTCTGATAAGAGTCTTCCTTTCCCTGTGAAGTAGAAGGCCTTGTTCTCCACTGTTTCTTCTTCAAGAACTTCTGAAAATGTCTAGTGAAGGCAGCAAAGTCCTCATCACTTTCACTGCTTTCAGAATTTGTGCTGACTGACTCATCTGACTCAGATTCAGCAACCTTTGGAGGTGGAGTAGGTGACTTACCTCTATATTTTCTGAGGGCTTCTGATTTAAAGGCCACTATCCTTTCCTTATGTTCATTTCTTGTGGATTTCTCCTCTTCTTTCCTCACTGTCAACTGCATTTCATAAGACAACAGTTTGCCAAACAGTGTATGTGGAGGAATTTCTGCCAACTTAGCCATTTCTCTAATGGCACAGATCTTGGTGTCCCAATCTTTTGTTAGGGACCTTAGAAACTTGTCATTGAGTTCATAATTACTGAACTCTCTGCCATAGGACATGAGTTCATTCACTATCCTGTAGAACTTCTTGTAGCACTCAGTTATGCTATCACCCTTTCCTTGTCTAAAACTTTCATACTCTTGATTTAGCAAGGATTTTCTGTCTTGCCTTACTTCTTCAGAACCTTCCATATACACAATAAGAGTATCCCACATCTCTTTGGCTGTCTTACAGTGTATTAGATTCTGAAAAGTTGCATCATCTATGACACTCAGTATAATGTTCTGAGCCCTTTTGTCCATGGTGGCTAGGACAATCTCATCCTTTGTCATTTCAGAGAAATCCTTAGGTGTTCTCTGAGTTGCATCTAAGACTGATACCTTCATTGGCACATATGGCCCTTCCTTTACTGTGATATAAATTCTAGGGTCTGAGGCTTCCATAAACAGCCTTACCCTTTCCTTCCATATGCCAAAGATTTCCTTCCTACATATAGGTAGTTTCATGGATCCCAATTCCTTGTGATTTTCAGTGGAACCCATGGTTCTTGATTTTCTTGAATCTGTAAATGACTTAACCGGAATCTGCCAACAGGATCTACTCAAACTGTTAGTCCTTTTTGAGTAACCTCGCTTTGATACCACTTGAAAGATATAGTACCTAAACACCTAGAGAGGGGGGGGGGGGGTGAATAGGTGACTTGAATCTTTTTAACTTTTTAGGCAGCAAACAGATAATATCACAGAATTCTATCTACTATATCACAACACATATACAACAATCACAACCAACAACAATCACACAGTAGACACAGAGTTTTATAGTGGTTCCCCAAGCTTTGGGTACATCCACTTTCCCCCTTCGCCTATCTAGCAGTGTACTAGATTCGGCCAAACTTATCCACTATCTCAGAACCCAATTCAGGCTCCTACACCTCAGGCCCAAGGCCCTACAACTCAGCTTTTCCACAAAGCCTACTCTCAGCCACAAAGGCCTACACTCAGCCACAAAGGCCTACACTCAGCCACCAAGGCCTACACTCAGCCACCAAGGCCTACACTCAGAGATTTAACTCTCCTACCCTCAGCCTTTATAATTGCAGGCTTACAATCTCAGATCCCTAAGGATCCTACAAGTTATAATGAATACAAAATGTATAAACTCAACAACTTAGATGAAAGAGAGATAAGTTGTGAGATTCTTGATGAGTTCTTGGAAGAACTCAGCTGGACTCAATCTGACTTAGCTTTCTTCAAAGCTTCTTGAAAGTAGAACTCAATAAGATTGACTCCTTCTGCAGTTGATCCTTGATCTCTGCTACTTAAGATTCAGAGCAATCTGAATCCTTCTTCTCAGCTGGGTTCCAACAGCTGATTTCTTAGATGGAGCTCTCTCTCTCCAACTTCTTAGATCTTCACTTGATAGCTAGATCTTCTTTAGACAATTACTTGATCTGAACTTTGACAACTTCAACAACCTGTTGATCAATCTCTTCTGTAGACAGTATAGGCCTATTTATAGGCCTTCTTCATGGTAACCGGCTGATCCGGTCCATAACTGAATTCTGACAACTCTGACAGGTGCTGTAGACCGGCTAGAATGGCAGCTATCAAGTCATCCAGTCAGTTCTTGAAAATTCTATAACTGTCTTTAAGTGTCGAGACTTTCTGTCTTTAAGTGTCGACACTTATAGACCAAGTGTCGACACATGTTGTCTAAGTGTCGACACTAGTCTACAAGGTGTCGACACAATTCCTTGTGTTGTAGATTTTGTATCTCGACACTACTTCTTCTTCATGTGTCGACACTAAAATTGAGTGTCGACACAAGTACTTGTACTTCAGTATCTTGCTGAATTCTTCTAAGTGTCGATACAACACCTTTGTGTCGACACATCTTCATGTGTTGAATTTGTTAAGTGTCGACACTGCTTCTTGGTGTTGACACATGTCTTCAGTGTTGATACTTGTTGAGTGTCGACACATTGCTCTGGGTGTCGACACTTTCTTCTTTTGTCGAGACTCTGGCTGAGTGTCGACACAACTCCTTAGTGTCGACACTTGTACTTAGAATATTTTGTTGAACTTTGCTATTCTTTGCTAAGTGTCGACACAGCTCCTTGTGTCGACACTTTCTTCAAGTGTTGAGTCTTCAGCTAAGTGTCGACACATTGTTCTGGGTGTCGACACTTACTTCCAGTGTTGACTCTTCTGCTAAGTGTCGACACATTGTTCTGGGTGTCGACACTTGCTTCAAGTGTTGACTCTTCTGTTGAGTGTCGACACATTGTTCTGAGTGTCGACACTTGTACTTAGTCTCAGCTGACTTTTGCTAAGTGTCGACACAGCCTTCAAGTGTCGACACTTTCTGATGTAGACACTGTTTTTCTGGGTGTCGACACAACTGCTAAGTGTCGACACAGCTTCACTGTCTTTTCTTCACTGAGTGTCGACACAGCTCCTTGTGTCGACACTTTCTGTCTGGTGTCGACTCAGCATCCCTGGTGTCGACACAATGACTCCAAGTATCGACACTGCTTGCCTGGGTATCGACACAAGTCTTCTTAAGTGTCGACACTTTCCCTCTGGGTGTCGACACATGGACTTAGAAACGTTTTCTTCTTTCCTGCAAATACTTAGCCTACACAAGTAAACTCAAAACACAATCAAATACATTTTGATGTATATCATTGAGTTAGGTGAGGCTTCTTCAAATTAGGTACATTTAGACCAATGTACGCAACAGATAACAGTCCTTAGGGCATGATTTATTAAGTAAAGAAAAATCAACACACATACGCCACCGGTCGTCTCCTTTTTTACCCATAATAACATTGGAGACCCAGTCGGGGTATTGTATTTTGGATACAAAGCCGGCCTTGAGGTGTTTGGCCACCTCCTCCCTGATGGGCTCGGCCAGCTTGTCCACGGTGGACCTCTTCTTCTACTGGACGGGGCGTGCTCCCGGGTCCATGTTGAGGCGGTGTCAAACCACGTCCGCGTCAACCCCCGGCACCTCCGCTGCGCTGCATGCGAAGATGTCCACATTCTTTTGGATGCATGCAAGCATCCTTCCCTGAGCCTCTGGGGTCAGCCCCCTGCTGATGCAAACCTTCTCCACCCTATCTCCAAGGGTGAGAACCTCCATCTCCACCACCTCTTCTGCAGCCTCCAGCCTGGACTGCTCCTCCCATTCTTCGGCATCCCTCTACTCCGGGACAAGAACTTCCTCAGCTGTTGCTTCCTCCTCCATGACCATCACCTTGGCCAACTCCTCCTGGTTTCCTCCTACCACCTCTACCTTGGTGCAGCTCTGCACCTCCATCTCCTCTCCTCCAGCCTCTTGCTCTGCCTCCTCCATTCTACGCTCCATCTCCTCGGCCCCTTCCTGCTAGGAGATAAAGTTCACGACGGTGATATAGCACTCTCGCGCTACTACCCCGAACCCGGACCTGTATCCCCTCGGCGTTGAACTTCAGGCATTGGTGGAAGGATGAGGGGACGCAGTGGAATGCGCTGATGAGGGGTCTTCCGAAGATGACGTTGTAGCTACTAGGGGCATCCACGATGAAAAATCGGCAGTTCCGGGACTGCCCCCCTCCCCCCCCGGGATGACATGGAGCCCCACTCCTCCTTCTACCTACTTCCTCTCCCCTGAGAACCCAAACAAGGGGCCGTCTGAAGCCAGCACCCTCTTTGCCTCAACTTTCATCGCATCGAACGCCTTATTGAAGATGACGTTGACAGAGCTCCAATTATTAATGAGGATCCGGGAGACTGTGAAATTCCCGATGGCCGTCTGGATGAGCAGCGCATCGCAGAAGGGATGCTCATGATCCGGCATATCATTCCTTGAGAAGGTAATATTCTCTTCCGGGAGTGTGGTCTGGGATGTAGAGCCAACACTCTGACGGTATATGGTGTGGAGGCTCGCCTTCTAAGAAGCCTCACCCCCCCTGGATCACCTCGATTCCTCCCCGGGTCCTGACGTCCGCCAAGTCTTCACATTGGTCCTCCTCCACTCGAGGCAGTACCTCTTAAATCCTCACCTCCTGGAGGGCCTGCTGCTGATATTGCTTCTGTTTGCTCTCATCTCGAGGAACTCTGGGAACGTGGCCGTGGCGTGCCCTTCCTCTTGGTGGAAGTTATAGTAGGGCAACTCCACCGTGACTTCTCTCCTCCTCCTTCGTGCCGCTCTCCTCCTCTCCCCCATGGTTATGGCCATAACCTAATTTTGATCGGGGAGAAGAGGTCTTTGTGCTTGCCTCCAGCCCAGGGGGTGGAACTGATCCTGGCCCCCTGGTGGTTGTCCCTTCCCTGGTGACCTCTCAGTGGCTCCTAGTCTTGCCACTCGGGCCTCCATCCCAACTGATGGTCTAGCTCCTGACGCCCCCACCTTGTCTGCTGATGCCCCTGAAGTTGTCGTTGTTCCCTCTACCTCAGTTCGACTCTCCTCTCCACCTGACCTCTACCGCCTCTCGGCTCCTTCTCTTCCTTTGTGGCCCACTTATCCAGCTTCCGGTCAAACTCCGAATTCGACGCCTCCCCGACGACTTCTCTTGCCACCCTCTCCATCAGCTCCTCGTAGGAGAGGGGCGACACTCTCTTCAGCTTCATCCTGAAAAAGCCCCGTTGCAACCCCAGGGTGAAGGCCATCATCGGGCTATGGCCTGACATCTCCTGGACTTGGGTGACCTCCTCCTGAAACCGGTCGATGTAACTTCCCAATGTCTCGTTCACTCCCTGCTTGATGTGGAACAAGGACTCCGACTCCTTCTTCCTCCTCTTCGAGGTGGTGACTCTCAACATGAACCCCCGACGCAGGTCCTCGAAGCAATAAATGGAGCTGGCTGACAGGTGGTGAAACCACTCCCTCGCCTTCTCCTTGAGGGTGATGGCGAAGAGCCGGCACTTGAATCCATCTGACATCTGCCGGATCGAGACCATATCATCGAACCACTAGACATACTGGACCGGGTCCCCCTTCCCGGTATAGTAGGACATCTCGGGCTCCCTGAACCCCTCTGGAACTGGGGCAGAAGAAACCAACTCGCTGAAGGGGCTGCCTTCCCCCACTGAAGGATCTCGCACAGCCGCCTCGCCGAACCGGCCTCCGCTTGTCGAGCCGGGTAAGATCACGTGCTTGGGGAGCTCACATCCCCTTCCTTCCTCGGCGACCTCCTTCCTAGCTCGCCTGCCGGGAGCGTCCTTTCCCAGAGATGGAGCAGCAGCAATTGGGAAATCTGGAGTCGAGCACTCGGCCCGCGCGCCGACTGCTAACTTGACGATACTAAGTACCTCATGCCTGAAGTCTTCGAACATCCCCATCATGGCCAGAGGTGGAGGGGGCGGTGAGTCGGACCTGTCTGAGCCTTGTCCTCCTGTTATCGAGCCTATCGAAGATTTTATGTGTTGATCACGCTCCACGCTCACCGCACCAAAATGTTGAAACCGAAAACTTGGTCTCTATTGGAGTTCACCCTTGCGGAAGGGGTGATCACACACTTACTTCTCTCCTACAAGCCGAATGATAAAGGAAAATTGGCAAAGGGCTCGGTGTGCAGGTCCCACCACACACCCAGAAGATCTTAGAGCGCTTCCCTTCCTTAGCCAAAGGCCAAGCTAAGACTACCTCAGAAAGCGTTAGAATACTAGAGATCAAGTGAGCATGCCTTCTTAGGTACCCCCATGGGTCCTATTTATAGATTTCTGAAAACTGCTTGCAAATAACCAACCTCCGTTGTTCCAAACAGCTATGTGCAGTCCAGGTTGGCCTGCCAGCAGCGTAACTCCGCTATTCTGAAAGGCTATGGGTAGGCCAGCGGGGGAAAATGGTAAAAAGACATCATGGGGTGCTGGGCGAGTCTCCCCTAAAGCCTCTGCTCGCTTGGGGTGGCGAGTTCGGGCATTGTTGGCCCTGCTGGGCCTCAGCGGGTCCGAGCCCAGCTGGCCCTACTCGCCGGCTTCACCTGGTGAGTGCAAGCCTTTTGGCTCTATTCGTCCCTGATGATTCCACCTCGCCTGGGCGAGCTGGGGTTGGCGAGCTCTGGCCCCTTTGGTGCTCGCCTGGGACTAGGACTTCATGATCCCGCGGGTCGGCCCTTGAAAAATTGAGCCCGACGAGTGCTGAGTTCTGTTCAACGAATGCCGAGCTCCTTTCAACGAACATCGAGCTCCATTCAACGAACTGAGTGGACTGGGTGGGCTTCTCTCAACGCCAAGGGAGAATGACATTGTCTAGACTGGCTGCTACTCGCCGCTTCATCCTGTCTTCTAGCGAGTGCGGGCCTGGCTGGCCCTACTCGCCTGCCACTAGCCGGGCTCGCGTGGGCGAACTGGGGGCTACCGAGCTCTAACCCCCATGGTGCTTGGCCAAGACTTGAGAAAAGAGAGCTGGCCGGTCTGGTTCCTAGCGACCCCACTCGCCGGATACGGTATTGTACAATGTAGATCCTAGGGTCAGCAGCTTCCATGAATAGCCTGACCCTTTCCTTCCAGAGCCCAAACCCTTCCTTTCTGCAGGTTGGTAACTTCATGGCTCCCAATTCCTTGTAGTTTACACCAGACCCCATTCTTTATCTTATAGCTAACCTTGGAAGTATACTCAGATTGTTAAATCCTTTTTGAGTAACCTCCCTCTGATACCACTTGAAAGTTATTTAACTCAAGGTTAGCTAATCACCTAGAGGTGGGGGGGGGGGGGGGAATAGGTCTTTGAATTTTTATCAGTTCTTTTGCTTTTTTTCAAATTAAACTATCTAGAGCTTGCCCTTATAACCTGTAATAAGAAAGAAAACACGCAACACATCAAACACAAAGATTTATAGTGGTTCCCCAATTAGGTACATCCACTTTCCCTCCCACCTATCCAACTGATTTGTTGGACTAGGCACAAACTCCACAATATGCTCATCAAAGCTTACACCACAGGTCCTCAGCCTATAACACAGATTCTTCACAGAATCCAAACTCAGAACCACAAGGGTTTCTACCTCAGAGCTCTGCACATCTCCTACAGCTCAGTGATCCACTGATCATCTACCTCAGCCTTATTTTTAAGGTCTACAACTCAGGCTCTTCATCCCTACAGCTTTAGGCACACATCCCTACTCTTAGAGTGCTACATCACTCCTACAAATCAGTACCCTTACAGGTACCTGATAAGTCAATTTATATAGTTATTTTAGTTTAGTTTTTTTATAAATAAATAACATAGTTTATTTGGCTTTATATTTATAATGTAATAATTCGTTTATTTTTATATTTCAGGTCAATATGTGGTTCAAATATCAATTTCAAGTCCATGTCAACGATTTTAAAATATTGTGGAGAAAATTAACATTTTTGGCCACGGATAGCTGAACTTCAAATGGTCATAAATTTCAAACCAGGAAGAGTTACGTCACGTGCAACCAGTAATGGAAAGAGGACGACGTCCTCTACAATTCTGGAGAGTTTCACATGTACACTTGATCATGATAATCTTTGAATAAAATAATCTTCTTTTTATCAAACTCTATTTTTACTACTTCGATTTATCTTTGATTATTTTTGTGTCGAATTCATATTTCACGGATATGCTCTTCGATTTTAGATCCGTATCTTAAATGACTGAGAGGTTGCGGATACGAGTAGATCGCTCAAAGATAAAAGAAGCCGCATGCACTCCTCGAGAGAGGATGACACAGATCTTCCAGATTGGAGTCAAATCCAATAGCGGGGTTCACCGCATATGACAAGCTTAGGAGTTTTAACTGGCCGAGAGGTCTTAATCGATCAACCTAAGTTTATTAAAGAGCGTATTCTCGAGAGAGGCGCTTTTGTAATTTAGGAACCTCCACGGTCGAAGTAGATAATTTAGAAGTTTGCTTTAATGAAAAGTTTATTTTATTTTAAAGTGAGTCTAGATCAAGTGTTATCTTTTATTTTATTTTTCTAGCTATAGTTTAATTTCACTCATTTTATCATCCGATAAAATTATATTAATTCGTGTGAGTAGGAGTACTCAACAGGTTCCGAGTCTAATACAACAATTTCATATACTATATTTCGATATATACACTTGCCTATTTGGGATTTTAGGTTGGATATATATTTGTAAAACTATAAAATTCCTCATCAAGTTTTTGGCGCCGTTTCCGGAGATATTTTTGTTGATATTTTGAAAGCGAAAATTGTATTACATTTATCACTCACTTTCTCTATCCTCAATTCTCTTTTTAATTTTCTATTACAAATTCATTTCTAATAGGTAAGGGTTGTGTTTATTTTCTTTAATTAAAAAAATGTTATCGCAATTGGCCGCTAAAATTGCCAAGCTTCAAAATCAACTAGATATTTTGGAAGCCGCAAAAAGCACCAAAAGTTTTGTTCTAATTGTAGTGCTGCTCATCAAAGTGATAGTTGTTATTATTATTATTATCAAAAAAATTGTTATGAAGATAATTTTATAATTAATAATTATTCTCATTTTGATGTTAATTCTGTTTCTAATTTTCATGAAACTCATTTTTCCAATTCACCTATTTTTCATGAAAATAATTTTTCAAACGCGAATAATTATTTTGATTTACATAAATTTTCTTCCACCTCGAATTTTGGTTTTTCTTGTTCGCAAGATCAACCAGAAATTTCCTCGAGTTATGAGAATAATTATTTAGATCTGAATTTTTATTCTTCTTTTCTCACAAAGCACACTTCTTCTTCTAATTTTGGGGACTTTACAGAATTTCTAGTTCATCCTCCTTCCCAAAATTTAGAAGAAATTATTACTTTTCCTAATAATACTTCTCCAACTTCTAATATTTCACCTCTGGAGGAACATGAATCTTCATGTGTCCCCACAGTGTCTTATTCGGAAGAGGAAGAAGAATTATTGTATTAAGAATATTTTAAAGTTATGGGAACACCGGGTGAAATAGAAGAAAAATATGTTTCTTCTCATATTTCTCCCGATTTTCATTCTCCTCATGAATTTTCAAACTCTACTTATGAATATTCAGAAATTGAAATTCATGAAAATATTGTGCCCAATAATTTTCTTTTAGATAACAATTTTATTTTAGAAAATAAGCAACCTATACCTAATCATATAACTTCGCAAGAACCTCCTCCTTGCGAAAATTCTTCTGACGTGCTTCTTTTTGGTTTTTCTTTCCGTAACGAGTTTCAGGAAGAAGATGAGTCATTGCAATACAACATTGTCTCCGATCCATTTGCCGCTCATCTACAAAAATTCAAATCACCTCAGGTATGTATAGGTGATTTGAATCTACATTCTCAAGTCAACCATTCAAAGAAGAAAACTCAAGGATCAAGCGGAGGAATAGCTGGGCGAGTGTCTTCGACGTATTCACCCAAGCGCGAATTAAGGGAGTTGCCCCTTCATTTACATTTTTATTTTTCATTCTCCTAACCCAAACCATCTAGCTTAAAGACAGGAAAAAAAAACGCTCTTGGGAGACACCCCTTGCTTATCTTTTAGTTTTTATGTATTTTTTAAAGATTTTCACAAATTATTTTTCTTTCCCCCCTCCTACTTGACTTATAAACATTGGGAAAAATGTTTATTTTTAAGTATGGAGGTTGATTCTTATTTATTGTTTTTATTTAAAAATCCAAAAATGTAAAAATCTATAAAAATTAAAAAAATTAATTTTTTTTTCTTTTTATTATCAAAAATAATAAAAAAAGAAAATACAAAAAATATAATAAACCACTACTTAATCTTGTTGTGTTTTTTAGAAATTTATTTTGAGTTTATTTATAAGAATTTTTTTATAATTTTTGATTTTCTAATCTTCTATTTCATCAAAGTTAGTTAAATTTAATTTTTAGGTGATTTGATTTTAAGAAATAAATTTATAAAGTAAATTTGTTTAGAGAAATTTATTTAGTATTTTTCTCTCAAATTCTAATTAGTTTCAATTTCATAGTGCTTAGTTTAACAATCTTTAGATTTTAATTATATTCACTTAAGTTTTAAGATTCTTGGGAAATTTTAATTTACTATAGTTGCTCTCCAACAATTTTAATTTAATCTAATATTTTTGCTAGCCTTTCCCTTGTTCTTTTTATTTTCTTGCTAGCTCATATGTCACGGGGATAAGAGTATAAAATTCATTATCCCCCGGTATACATATGCAATTTTTTATTTTTGGTTAGATCATATGTCATGAGAATCAAGTATTCCTTGGCACACATATGCAACCCCCCAAAAAAGGAGTAAAAGGATAAAATTCATTACTCCTAAGCAGTTTTGTTTGAAGAGAAAAAATATCAAAAAGAAAAAAATTGTGTGGGGTGAGAGGATAAAATTCATCACCCCCAATTTAAGATCTATTCAATTTCCTTTTTCCAAACCCAATAGCCATTATAATTGCTTTAGAATTAAATTAATATTATAAGAGAGAATAAGTAGTAGTTTAAATTTTTCTTGAAGTCACTTTTTAGTGAAAAAAGTGTTTATAATTTTTAATCTAACTTTAATTGCTAAATACTTAATTTTGATTTCTAATTATTTTATTAGAGAAAACTTTGCTAAATATTTAGCTCTTCACATTTTACTTTCATATTTTAGGACTTAAAAATTTGAATCCCTAAAGTTATTTTTTAATTTTCTTTTGATTTGATAAATTTTTAGTTTGATTAAAAAATTATATTGTTTTCTTATAAGTACTTCTCATAATTTTGCTTTGGAATAACAAAAGATTAAGTATGAGGGTATTTGATAAGTTAATTTATATACTTATTTTAGTTTAGTTTTTTTATAAATAAATAGTATAGTTTATTTGGCTTTATATTAATATATAAAATAATACGTTTATTTTTATATTTCAGGTCAATATGGGGTCCAAATATCAATTTCAAGTCCATAACAATGTTCTGAAAACATTGTGGAGAAAATTAACATTTTTGGACACGAATAGCTGAATTTAAAATGGTCATAACTTTTAACCAGGAAGAGTTACGGGACCTGCAACCAGTCAACAGAAAGATGACGACATCCTCTACAAATTTGGAGAGTTTCACATGTATATGCCCCCAAGTCACGCCCTAGTAGGGCATGACAAGGGGCATGTCTCAGGAAAAAATATAATTTTCTGTAGAAAACTTTCGTAGGCAATTCTGGGACTTTTTCTAAGTGCACGCCCACATGTCACGAGCGTGACCTAGGGCATGACCTACCTGAACATGCCGAATTGAAGCCAGATTGTGTCGTTTCCAGCCATTTGATGACCCGGTCAATACACGCCCTAGGTCACGGGCGTGTCCTAGGGGCGTGACATCCCGTAATAGCCAGAATTTGTTTCTCGTCGTTTCTCCTTTCCGCTGTTTCTAATAATAAACTTGACACGCCCTAGGTTATGGGCATGACCTAGGGGCATGACACGACAAACAACAACTTTTGGCGGTTTTTCTCCAATGTTCCCGGGCTTTTAAGATAGCAGTTTCCGAGCCTTACACGCCCTAGGTCACGGGCGTGACCTAGGGCGTGACCTTCCAGAAATTTTACTATAAATTCTAGAGAAGGCCAGGATCTACAAGAAGCAACTAGGGAGCCAAATCTAGGAGTAGTTCAGTAGCTTAGTTTCTATTTTTATGCATTTCTTTCATGTAATTTTCAATTACATAGTGTAGTTTCACTCTTGTTAGCCTTCAATTTCAATTCTATTTTATTCCAATCATGTCTCCATTTATCTTTTTATGTATCTTACTTTTCATGTCAAGTAGCTAATTGTTTTAGCACTTGATCATGATAATCTTTGAATAAAATAATCTTCTTTTTGTCAAACTATATTTTTACTACTTCGATTTATCTTTGTTTATTTTTGTGTCGAATTCATATTTTGCGGATATGCTCTTCGATTTTAGATCCGTATCTTAAATGACTAAGAGGTTGCGGATACGAGTAGATCGCTCAAAGATATAAGGAGCCACATGCACTCCTCGAGAGAGGATGACACAGATCTTCCGGATTGGAGTCAAATCCAATAGCGGGGTTCACCACATAAGGCAAGCTTAGGGGTTTCGACTGTCAGAGGGGTCTTAATCGATCAACCTAAGTTTAGTCAAGAGCGTATTCTCGAGAGAGGCGCTTTTGTAATTTAGGAACCTCCACGGTCGAAGTAGGAAATTTAGAAGTTTGCTTTAATGAAAAGTTTTTTTATTTTAAAGTGAGTTTAGATCAAGTGTTATCTTTTATTTTATTTTTCTAGCTATAGTTTAATTTCACTCATTTTATCATCTGATAAAATTATATTAATTCGCGTGAGTAGGAGTACTCAACAGGCCCCGAGTCTAACACAATAATTTCTAATACTATATTTCGATACGTACACTTGCCTATTTGGGACTTTAGTTTGGATATATATTTTTAAAACTATAAAATTCCTAATCAGTACCTATAGCTCTGCCTCCTCCAAAGCCTACAACTCAGTGACACACTTTTCACCTACAGCTCAGTGACTCTCCAGTCACCTGCCTCGGGTATAAGGCCCTACACTCAGGCTAGGAGGACAGTCCTACTTGAGATCTACACATGGATCCTACCTCAGAGATTATCACTCTCCTACCTTAGGCAATTAAGCCCTACATCTCAGATCCACACTTGGATCCTACCTCAGTACCCCAACAGGGCACCTACCTCAGTGACTAATTTGTCACCTACCTCAGGCATAAAGTGCCCTACACTCAGATTCAGATAAACTGAATCCTATAGGAAACGAATACAGAATGATTTAAGAAAAAAAAGCAATTAACTCAGAGATAAGTCTCTGAGTCTATCTTGCTGGACTGAGCAGATATCAGTCCACACACTTGTTGTAGAAGGATTTAGTCCACTTCTACAGCTAACTCTTCTCTGTTGCACAGATGAGCAGCTACCAGCTTGCTGAATGGATGAATCGGCTTCTCTGTCAGAAAAGAACTATCTTGTTGAGCTTGAAGAGCTTCAACTATCTTCCTTTGCCTTTTGGGCTGTCTCTGTTGGACTTTAGCTTTCAAGCTTGGTGGAGAAGATGATGTCCAGCCGCCTCTAGATTTATTTCTGTATTTTTTGCGTTTGTTCCTTTTTCCATTCGTTGCCCAAATACCTTATCTTTTCCTTTTTATATGAGTTGATTTGAATCAATGACACACTTATATGTGGGCCCAACCATGGTTTGGTGAGCCCCACCTTCTTTAGAATACGACAAGGCAATTTTCGGCGCCACTACAGCTTTCCCATAACGGCTACATGTAAGTTGACTTTGATGACGTCAGCAAAGGTCATCACCATCTGGACTTAGAAAATATTCCAGAAATCCATAAAGCATTGAGTGATGTTAAGTCACTCAACACCATCTGTCTTGGCTCTCAGTGCTTTTGCACTTGTGAATTTTCTCTGGATTTGTCTCAGCATTTCTGTCTCAGCGGTCTCAATGATTTCTTCTTAACAGCTGTGACAGGCCTTTGTCTCAATGCTTTCTTCTTATCAGGTGAGATAAGTCTCTGTCTCAGCGGTTCTGTCTCAGTGGTCTTTGCTTTACAGCTGAGATAATCTTCTATCTCAGTGAATTTTCTCTTAACTGTCTCAGCACTTCCTTCTACATTAGAAGCATTGAGTGAACCTGCTTTACTCAACGCTTCTGGACTTAGAGAAATCCAGCTATTTTTGTCTCAGCGCTTCCTTCTTCATTAGAAGCGTTGAGTGAACCTGCTTCACTCAACGCTTCTGGACTTAGAGAAATCCAGCTAGTCAGATGTCTCAGCGGTCTCAATGCCTTCTTCTCAGCTATCTCAGCTGTCTCAGCGGTCTCAACGTCTTCTTCTCAGCTATCTCAGTTGTCTCAGCTTTTTTTTCCTTAGTCAGTTTTTCTGGCTTTAGCTGCATTCGACAATCGTGGGCTGAGCTCGACGAACTCTGATCTTCTCATCAGTCTCAGTGCTTTTTGTCTTAGTTGATTTTTCTGGCTTTGGCTTAACAAGTGTTGAGCCGAGTTCGACGATTTGTTGGTTGAGCTCGACGAATTGCAAATTGAGCTCGACGAACTTCAAGCTGAGCTTGATGAATTTTGAGTTTACTACAAAGTTTATTTTTCTTCACCTGTCCAATCATGCACTACCTGCATGCAAGAACTAAAACACACATCAAATACATTATGTGTGCATGTCATCGACCCATTAGACTTCTTACAAATTTAGGATATTGGGATCAATAGACCCAACACATCTTTATGGTTCTGTCCATGTGTGCCTCAATTAGACTTCTCTGTTCATTCAACATTGTTCTCATTTGATCATCCTGAGCTTGAACAATAATGTCTATTGCCACATGTATAGCCTCCCCCTCACTTGGTGCAGTGGTTTGTGTGCGAGCTTTTCCAGAAGTCTCCCCCTCAACAAGTGCCATTTCAGACAAACATTTTAGGGTTTGTCCAAATAAGGAGGATGGGATGATACTGGTTAAAGGAGCCAGAAGATGAGTTTACTGAGCCATGAATGCTTATATAGATGAATGCATGTATTTTTTTAATGCAGAAAATACTTAATTTTTCTCGGAATGCAAAACGCCGCATACCTCGATCCGTTGAATTTTGTTCACAACTAGTTTTATGATCAAGATTTGTCCTTACTAATAGTAGCAACATCTTGAGGGATGCGCTGCTTGTTTGATCACAAGTGCGAAGGCGCAATCTACCCCAAATCTAATAGCTGTGACGATTTGAGATACTGTTTTTGACTTGACAACCCATCAGAAAAATATATCATTTTGACTCGTCCGACGATCATGATGATGTAAACGATAATGATCCAATTCATTGTGTCGCATAAGACGATCAAGAAGACAAACACAACTTCTGAGTGTGAATCTTTGGACTTATTCTTAGATATTCCTACAAACATGGTTAGAGTCCTAGCATCTACTGAAATGTATATAATAACATTATACTACCATGACAAACATAAAAGGCTAACTGATTATGCAAAATAATTCTAAGTTGAGCATACCCAACTGATGAGTCCACATTTTACACTGATTTTTGGACTCATCTGGGCTAGTTTTATCGCCTTAGCACTACACTTGAGAGCCTTTATTGCTTATTTGTATTTATGTACCTATTTCACGATTAAGTGCACTGTAGGACCGCTTCTGTGTGCTCTCTGTGTTTCCATTTCTGTTGTTATTCTTTAGCCCTATCTCGGGGATGTGGTGTGCACGTTCTGGTGGCCTTTCTGCCCTTCTGCTGGTACAGGGGTCGTGTACGTGTTCCGGGATGATTGTGAAACAGGAATACTGCGCACGATCAGGGGATCTAATACGCACGACCACTGGTCGTGCACCCCCGATCATGCGCACTACTCTACGTTTTCTATAGAATCAGCCTGGGGTAAGCGCACGACCACTGGACTTACTGCGCACGACCACTGGTCGTGCGCCACTGTTCGTGCGCATTACGCCCCCTTTTTCATAACCCTGTCTCGGTAATCGCACGAGCACTGGCCATAGTGCGCACGACCACTAGTCGTGCGCCACTGCTCGTGCGCGTATATGCTGATGCTTCTTGTCCAGGTTGCAGGTTTATTTGGAAAAGCCGCACGATCATCGACCTACAGTGCGCACGACCACTGGTCGTGTGCCACTGATCGTGCGCACTGCTTCTGCTGTCTCCGTATAAAAGGCCCTGCTCTGCGTTTTAGGTCAATGCCTGTCATTTGCTGCGATCAGAGAGTGCGCGGGAATCCCCTTTTCACTTCTCCAGCTGCTCCATCACTTTCACCTTCGTCGGGAAGCCATTTCCACTTACTCCGAAGCTTTCCAACACTCCGGCGAAGCCCTCGGCCATTGATGACTTCAACTCCAAGCTTTCCTGCAGAGTTGGTGAAGTAGATAACCTAGAGAACAGACTTAAAGGCCTTCGAGGTGACAGATCGTTGGTACCGGAAGCCTCCTTGGACTGAGCCCGGAAGCGGATTGACAACTCGCTACTCCGGCCACGACCCGCGGTGGATCTTCATTCTCTTTTGGTTTACTCCTCTTCCCCTTCCTCTGTGTTATGACTGTTTTGAGCAGTGTAATGAACATTTCCATCCCTGAATATCAAGTTTACTTTCTAGTTAATGGAATGTTAGTTTCTTCTTATGCTTGTGAGTTCTGTCTGTGAATGCGCCTCACTCACCCCACATCCACTTCATTCTTGTGCCTTGTCCGATTGCAATCCACACAAGAACGCTGCAATCCATTAGTTTCCCTTCCACTCGCCCAACTGAAGTTCGGCATAGCGGCCGACAAACCCATTTCACCTTGCGAAGCGGTGCCGTCGACCCGCATAGTTTTTACTAGTTCAATAGATCACACTTCCACAATCTCCCGAGTCCGCTATTTTCTTTTTGTTCTATTTTTAACTCTCATAACAATATTCTCGGTACTGTTGCCGTTCTACGCTAATTGCATTCCTCAAGAGACTGACACTTGGGGATTTACTCCCAAAACTTTATTACTTGTGCGACCGGTGCGCTTGCCGTATTACACGCATCAAGTTTTTGGCGCCGTTGCCGGGGAATGCAACTGTAGAGCGACTTCGGATGACTTCCAATATTGTTATCAGAGTTAGTATTGTTTTGTTTTGACTGCTGTTTCTTCTAGTGTGTAGCGTTTGCCGCAGTGAATGCAAGGCCGAGCTACAAGAGATTTTGTCACCTACGACCCAGAGATCGAACGTACTCTCTTAGCACGAAGACGCGCCACAGCCATCATTTTTGCTCCAATGGGAGACCAGCTGAATATTGATGCAGGCAACCGAGTTGGAGGGATACCTCATGACGACGAAAATGAAGTGAATCCTCCCCAGGTCCGCACCATGAGGGATTATACTACACCCACTGTTGGGAGTATATACCCCGGTTTCGGACCTGCTATTACCAATCCTCAGTTCGAGATCAAACCAGCTATTCTGAATATTATTCGGAACAACGCTCAGTTCTCCGGAATGGCCTCTGAAGACGCCCATCTTCACCTTACAGAATTCTCCGAGATCTGCGCCACGTTCCGCTACGCTGGAATCCCAGATGAAGCAGTCAAGGTCCGCCTCTTCCCTTTTTCATTAAGAGACAAAGCCAAGACATGGCTTCACTCCCTTCCACCTGGAACAGCCCCAACCTGGGAGGCTTTGACTACCAAATTTCTAGCTAAGTTCCATCCGGTGGATCAGATCGTGAGCTTGAGGCATGCAATAGCCAACTTCCGGCAAGCCGATCAAGAAAGCTTAGCCGAAGTTTGGGAGCGTTTTAATGAGCTGCTGAGGAAGTGCCCTAATCATGGATTCCAAACGTGGAATCTCGTCGAAAGTTTCTACTTTGCTATTGATCCCCACCACAGAGCCATGATCGATGCTGCCTCTGGAGGAACCATCATGAATCTTGCTCCAGATGATGCTCTGAAAGTCTTGCAAGACACCGCAACTCACAGTGCGTACTGGACCGTGGGAAGAAACATCCCACGAAGCACCAGTGGAGTGTTTGCCTTGGATATACCCAAGCCTGCTCCTGCCGCCCCAGTGATGGCAATCTCATGTCAAGGGTGCAGAAGCACTGATCATCACAGCTTCAAATGCTCAGGAGTTGAGGTACAAGATGAATCTTTGTTTTTGAATGAATCTGTTAATTTTGTTGCCAATCAAAACAGGGGAGTGCCATACGGGACTACTTACAACCCGGGGGTGAGAAATCACTCCAACTTTTCTTGGAATCCTAACACATCTGGCCAAAGATGGCAACCGGGGCAGCATCAAAACGATGCGTATGCTTCCGGTAGCCAACCGCGGCCGCCACAACCGAATTATTCCCAAGGGCCCCCCATCGTTAAGAAAAATTCTTTGGAAGAAATGTTCGAGAAGTTTGTTGAGATTTCCCAGACCAACATGACAAATCAGGCCGCCTCGATGCGCAAACTTGAGGCATAATTGGGCCAATTGGCTCAAGTGGTTTCCGAGCGCACCCAAGGCACCTTACCGAGCAACACGGAAAAGAACCCCCATGAACAAGGAAAGCGCCTTGGGGAGGACACTTCGGGAAACCGCAACGAACTTGTCATTAATTGTAAAATCAATAACATCGACACTCCAGCATTATGCGATTCCGGGGCGTCCAGCAACATACTCACTTTGCAAGATGCTGCAAAAATGCTGTTACAAGTTGACATTGAAAATCGGAAATCACTTATCTTAGCTAATGGCAATCTGGTTGACACGGAGGGAGGTGTGTGGGACGTTGAAATCGAGGTTAACGGCACCAGTATCACCACTGACTTTCAGGTTTTGGGACCACAGGACAATAACTCCATTCCTATATTAGGAGTCCCATTCATAACAGCCAGTGGCGCATCCCTCGACTTTTCCAAAGGCCGTGTCACTTGGCCAAACGAAGAGTCCACCCTCGATGAAACATCCCTACATTTTTCTTCCATCCCAAATAACATTTCTCTGAGTGTCACAGATGTCAAGCTGGATTCAGGTTCCCCCGCATTGGAAGCACATCTGGAGAAGACGCCAAAGAACGGACTTCCTCCAGAAGTCGATGAGAAGCAGGAACTACTGGTCTACGAAGGGATCAATTGCACCAAAGCCACGACTGTCTTTCTACTGCCAGCCAATTCTGTTGTTGAGCAGGGCGAACTAAGTTTTATTCGGGAGAAATCCCTGGACAATAATTTGTATAATTCTGTTAAACGATCTGTGACTTGGGCAGATCCGGTTGCCGTCACGGTGCCGGATAGGCCTCCACAAACCACGATACAAGCAAACCCCACAGCCTACCTTCATTGGAAGTCTCCCACGGTGGATAAACTGAAAGAGGCCAAGCGTTTACGCGAAGAGCGCTACGCTGCCTTCTAGCTCGCGAATGAGTGTACTCGCAGTAATAGGACAATGCCTACCCCGAATGCAAAAAGACACTCTGCTGTTCTGTCGCATCCCACCGGCGAGACTTACCATAAATCTGCGTATAGCTGATTGTGCCATCCTCTTTCTTGTTACTTGTTGAATGCTGGTTGCTCTATTTTTAATTTTGTTTCCTTTTGCTACTGCCAAGAACTCTCTATTTGAACTGCTAATACAGGTATTTGGTCCACCTTAAGGACGGTAAACAAAAGGGCTTTCGGGAGACAACCCAAGTTGGACCGTTCGGTCCTATGCTGTGTTTTGAGTTCTGTTTATTTCTTCATATATATATGTGTCCATATTTTGTTTGGCTTGCCTCCTTTAATCGCAGGTGCAGGAATATTAGAGACGCGGCAACTTGGCCGCACTTGGACATCTCATTGCCCGACTGGTATGCTCAATTTTGAGCATAGGTAACTTCCTACCCTAGCTATTTCTCCTCTTTGGAATGTTTATTTTTATTCGTTGTCAACTTTAAGTCTGGGGGGGGGGGGGTAGTCTGCCTGTGGTCACTACACCGCACTTTCTGTTGCATTCCAGTTTCTTATTTACTTATTTCTTGTTTTTTTTGGTTGCACACACTGAATCACCCACACGAGTGCGCTCTTACCCACGCGCACAACCCGAGTTAAATTTATTGCTTTTGTGTAAACTTTAAAATAGTGGTACTGGCTTAGGATTTCAGGATTGAGTAGTTCGAAACTCATGCAGTGCTCCTAATCGAATACTCATGGTTTGTGTAGAGTTAGGATAGAACTAATTTTTCTTTATGCTCGTAGAATTATTCTTTTCTGCTCACGTCAATATTGTTTGTACTGCTCAAAATCTGAATCTGGGATAATCAAACGATAGTGTAGGAATGTGTGTAGCCGCCACTAGACTCGTATTGCTCGAGTCGGGGGGAAGGATCATCTTTCTCGGTGGCTAAGAACTTGCCCTAAGCTACTCTCAAAGCATTGGTGCACGGTTAGTTAAGCGTGAGCATGACGTAGGCCTTCTTTTTGGCTAGTTTGAGCCTTGTTTAGACATTCCTACCTGTTAACCATTGCATGCCAAATTTGTGCCTACCCTTCCTTTGATCCAGCTCCACTCACTTTCACCAAGGCATGAAGCTAAACCCACCTTCGCAATCAAATGCTTGAGCTGATTTGTAATTCCTGTTTTGCCGAGGTTGTGATAAGTGGACATTGTTTTTGGGGGTGCTGATTTTATTCCCATTTTGATTGCTTCGTTTGGGGATTGCTAGCGCAGAAAAGAAAACAACAGTTTATGAAAATAAAAAGCTGATTCGCGCAATAGATTCTTTTCTAAGTGGCTGTTTTGGTTGGGGTTGTTTTCGCTCGCTTTGGTTGCATAGAGCCTTCATGTTTATCTTTGACCACCAAGCCGTTGCCTAAGCCCCATTTCCTCCTACAAGTCCTACTGATTCACGCTTGAGTCTAACCCGCGCCGTGGAGAGAGTGTGAACGTGCAAGCGTATGGTCCCCGACATCGGTGGATTCCTTTGGAGGTGATCCTGAGTCCCGAACTTTGGCAATGCTCACCTTAGTGGCCTGCCTACTTTCTTCCTGCACATGATCGCACGATTCTCCAGAATTCTAATTTTGAGCAATTACAATATTTATTTCCGTCTGTCGAATAGTTTAAACTACGTTGGATAATTAAAAAGTTTTTTTATTATATCTTCTATACTCATGATATATTTCATTTCTCGTCTTACTTCTTTCTGAAATTGCTGAGCCAGTTAGCTATCTTCGAGTCCATGGAGTGATGATTTGCTCGGGACGTGCAAATCGTTAAGTCTGGGGGTGTGATGAGTCCACATTTTACACTGATTTTTGGACTCATCTGGGCTAGTTTTATCGCCTTAGCACTACACTTGAGAGCCTTTATTGCTTATTTGTGTTTATGTACCTATTTCACGATTAAGTGCACTGTAGGCCCGCTTCTGTGTGCTCTCTGTGTTTCCATTTCTGTTGTTATTCTTTAGCCCTATCTCGGGGATGTGGTGTGCACGTTCTGGTGGCCTTTCTGCCCCTTCTGCTGGTACAGGGGTCGTGTGCGTGTTCCGGGATGATTGTGAAACAGGAATACTGCGCACGATCAGGGGATCTAATGCGCACGACCACTGGTCGTGCGCCCCCGATCGTGCGCACTACTCTACGTTTTCTATAGAATCAGCCTGGGGTAAGCGCACGACCACTGGACTTACTGCGCACGACCACTGGTCGTGCGCCACTGTTCGTGCGCATTACACCCCCTTTTTCATAACCCTGTCTCGGTAATCGCACGAGCACTGGCCATAGTGCGCACGACCACTGGTCGTGCGCCACTGGTCGTGCGCGTATATGCTGATGCTTTTTGTCCAGGTTGCAGGTTTATTTGGAAAAGCCGCACGATCATCGACCTACAGTGCGCACGACCACTGGTCGTGCGCCACTGATCGTGCGCACTGCTTCTGCTGTCTCCGTATAAAAGGCCCTGCTCCGCGTTTTAGGTCAACGCCTGTCATTTGCTGCGATCGGAGAGTGCGCGGGAATCCCCTTTTCACTTCTCCAGCTGCTCCATCACTTTCACCTTCGTCGGGAAGCCATTTCCACTTACTCCGAAGCTTTCCAACACTCTGGCGAAGCCCTCGGCCATTGATGACTTCAACTCCAAGCTTTCCTGCAGAGTTGGTGAAGTAGATAACCTAGAGAACGGACTTAAAGGCCTTCGAGGTGACAGGTCGTTGGTACCGGAAGCCTCCTTGGACTGAGCCCGGAAGCGGATTGACAACTCGCTACTCCGGCCACGACCCGCGGTGGATCTTCATTCTCTTTTGGTTTACTCCTCTTCCCCTTCCTCTGTGTTATGACTGTTTTGAGCAGTGTAATGAACATTTCCATCCCTGAATATCAAGTTTACTTTCTAGTTAATGGAATGTTAGTTTCTTCTTATGCTTGTGAGTTCTGTCTGTGAATGCGCCTCACTCACCCCACATCCACTTCATTCCCGTGCCTTGTCCGATTGCAATCCACACAAGAACGCTGCAATCCATTAGTTTCCCTTCCACTCGCCCAACTGAAGTTCGGCATAGCGGCCGACAAACCCATTTCACCTTGCGAAGCGGTGCCGTCGACCCGCATAGTTTTTACTAGTTCAGTAGATCAAACTTCCACAATCTCCCGAGTCCGCTATTTTCTTTTTGTTCTATTTTTAACTCTCATAACAATATTCTCGGTACTGTTGCCGTTCTACGCTAATTGCATTCCTCAAGAGACCGACACTTGGGGATTTACTCCCAAAACTTTATTACTTGTGCGATCGCTGCGCTTGCCGTATTACACGCATCACCAACTCAATCTTAAAGAAGTTGAATTTGACTTCATCCAGAGGCTTTGTAAAGATATCAACCACTTGCTTGTTAGTGGGGACAAATCCAAGGAAAATATCTTCCTTTTCAACATGCTCTCTGATTAATTGGTACATTATCTCAATATGTTTAGTCCTGCTATGTGATACATGATTTTTAGCAATTGAGATGGCACTAGAAGAGTCATAGAACATGAGAGTTTTACTTATCTGCTGATTGTAGTCCTGTAGTTGATGTTGAATATATAGTAGTTGAGCATAGTAGCTGTAGGCTGAGATGCACTCTGACTATATTATTGAGCAACACGTGTTTGTTTAGTGCTACTCTAAGATACTAACCTTCTCCTTAGAATCTGACATGTTCCATAGGTGCTTTTTCTGTCATCTTTGTAACCTGCAAAGTCTGCATCTTCTTTTTATCTTACCTTGTTCTTTACGACCACCCCATATCCATCTAACTTGTTCCTGAAGATCCATTTAGTTTCAATGACATTATGTCCATGTAGTTTTGGAACAAACATCCATACTTTGCACCATTTGAACTGATGTAGCTCTTCCTGCATAACCATAATCTAGAATGGATCTTTGTTAGCTTCTTCAAACTTTTTCTGGTTCTGCTTGGGAGAGGAAGCTCATATACATGGCTTCATTATGAATTCTACTTCTTGTTGTGACCCCCTGGCTGACATCCCCAGTGATCAAGTTGTTGGGGTGATCCTTCAAATGCCTAGTTGTTGTAGACATTATGTCTATATTTTGTTGTGTCCCTGCACCACCTCCTACATGTTGAGTCACTTCTACAGTATCTTAATCTTCACCCAATGGCTAATCTTCTACACTTGTAATTGTATTAAGCGAAATGATCTTGCTAGAACTTGGCATGTCAATATAAACATCTCTTCCATGTTTAATTCTATACATGCAATAATGAGAGAACTAGACCAACCCTTGTATATCAGGCTGGTCTCATCAAATATAACATTTATAGATTATTCAAATACATGAGTCTTCTTGTTGAATACTCTATAGGCTTTGCTATGTAAGTAATTTCCAACAAGAACACTCTCATTTCATTTCTCTGTAAACTTATTCAAATGAGATTTTTCATTATTTAGGACAAAGCATTTGCATCCAAAGATTCTAAGATATGATAAAATTGGTTTTCTTCCCTTCAACAATTCATAGGGTGTTTTCTTTTGATTTTTGGTGATAGAAGCTTTATTCAATACATAGCAGGCTTTGTTGACAGCCTCAACCCATAAATATTCTAGCAGCGAGGAGTCACTCAATATAGTTCTAGAAGCATCTATCAGGGTTCTGTTCATTCTCTCAGCCACTGCATTCTATTGTAGAGTTCTGGGAGAAGAGAACACTTGGGAGATACCTTAATTTTGACAGAACTTTGTCATTGCACTAGACTGAAATTCTGTTCCATGAGCACTTATGATTTTGACCACAGAATAAGTCATTTCATTCTGAATGGACTTGATAAAAGTTATGAAGATATTAGGAGTACATATAATATTTCTTTCTAAGGAAGAAGATTCATGTATATCTAGAGTGATCATTAGCTATCATAAGTGTATACAACTTTCCTCCTAAACTTTGAATAAGCATAGGACAAAAAAGATCCATGTGTAATAAATGAAGATACCTAATAAAATTTTTATGTGCTAAATCCTTAAAAGTAGCCCTAATTTGCTTGCCCATTTGACATGCATGACATGGACAAGTTTTAATAAATTTTAAATTATGACTATCCCTAACAAGGTTTTCAAAGAATAACCTACATATAGTTTTGTAGTTAATGTGAGCTAATCTTTTGTGTCATTGTACACAAAGATTCTTTCTCATTAGCTACAAGGCATCTAGGAATGGAAAAATCAGAACAAATAAAATCTAAATAGTAAATATTTTCACTCTTAGTGTCTGAGAGCATTATCTCTAAGTCAATTGA
Source organism: Platanthera guangdongensis (assembly GCA_039583875.1). Taxonomy (NCBI): domain Eukaryota; kingdom Viridiplantae; phylum Streptophyta; class Magnoliopsida; order Asparagales; family Orchidaceae; genus Platanthera; species Platanthera guangdongensis. The sequence goes on from CM077147.1 coordinate 165,461,609, forward strand.
TTTTTTGATCAAGCACTTATCATTGTAGAATTCAATGACATAGCCCAAGTCAAACTATTGACTTATGTTGATAAGATTTTGTTGTAACCCCCTCCACATATGCTATTTTTGTGATAAAAACTATGTCATTGGTAATCATACCATAGCCTTTGGTGACCCCTCTATCTGAACCTCCAAAGATGACCTTTAGACCATTCTTTATATGGACAAACTCTTTTAGAAGGCTTCTTATTCCAGTCATGTGTTTGGAACACACACTGTCCAAGTATCATATTTTCTTGTGATTGGTACCTGAACTAACCTGCAAAAAAAACTTGTTTAACTTAAGAACCTAACCAACTTTGGGTCTTTAGTTCTTTTTAGAATTTGAAACTGATTTTCTAACAACAAAAACACATGCTGCAAAGCCTCTTTTTTCATTAGGCCTAGCATTTGAAACTAACTTGAAGGGGGAATGAGTATTTGTTTTATTTAGTTCAGAATTGAAGGCCTTGGCATTCTTTAGGTTTCTCTTTCGCAATCATGTGGATGTGTGTATGATGGTAGGTGGACTTACAAGATGATATCATTTTATTGGTCGCCAATATCGGTTTGTTTGCCTCATGATTTCTCTTAGGAATGGGTCTTTGGTGGGTGGCCACTTCCTTGCCCTTAAGTTTTGGAACATGGGTAATAAATACAAATGGTTCATAAGAACCCATCTGTATTTCTCATGGGGAGCCTTCAGTACTCTCAACCCCATACCCATTTTTCCACCATAGTAAGGAGCATTACTGACCTTAGTAGAGAAACATCTAATTTTTTAGTTACTATATATATTGACATTGTCATAGTTGTTGGATGGAAGCAGAACCCTATAAAAGGTGGCTTGTTGCACTTCTACTTTTTTTTCTCTATCATGGCTACTTCTACCTTTCTATTATAACCTAATCCACCTCTGAATGGAGCAGAGAAGCTACCAATAATAGGCAGTACAGTTTGTGGCTTGGAAAACTTAGCCACAAGCAACCTCTCCTTGAGGCGCTGCTATTCAAGATCCATAATGATCTTAGTCTTATGACTAATGGTGCCAAGATGGATGATTGGCACCCATCTAAGTTTGCTGATCTCCTTATTCATTTGAGTTAGTTGTGTAGCAGTCTCAAGGCATTCAGATTTTGCAAGATCGAGAGATGCATTCTGTAATAACCCCATCCGTTTACATAGCATATAATAGAAGGTCTGGCCGGGGCCCCACAACATATACAACAAAACAGGCGGTGAAGTTACGGTATGGTACCGGAGTAGCGCAGTGCACCCTAACATATTGCATTCTAGAGGAAGCCTAAATACTAAATTTGAACTTCACAACTGAATGTCCAACATATAAAAGCTCCAGTTTATACATCATAGGAATGTCTTACAACAAATATAAATAGTTTGCCTTATGGCCTTACAGGGCTTTCATAACAGCGGCCTCAAACATTGCCGCGCAGGCCGGCCACACAAAAGGAAACACAACTTTTGCATTTCATATAGCCTTCGAGGGCTAGCGGCGGCAGCAGGAATTGCAACATCAAGGCCATCAGTCTTTCTTAGTCTCGCTTGGCTCTCCAGCACCTGCACAGGGACAGTCCACCCAATGGTGGCAAACAGAGGCAATGATCAGCATTCAGTTGACCAAATTATAATGACCCGACCCCTTTTCCCGGGGCAGTGATATTTCTTCCCTGCAGGCATAGCATATCACAAGCATACATATATTTCAGACAATGTGCTCTCACGCACATACATTCCATCACAACCATCAGCCTCGCGGCCCGACGATCCGTACACTCAGGACACATTCTTGGTGTACCGGCGAACCAGTTACCCACCATCGTATCAGGATCGCAACCCAATGACAAATCACTTGATCATTTCACTCCCTGGCGTGCAGCCGGAGTTCTAGTCGTAATGCACCGGGATTGGCCCATAGCCCCCATTGTGTCATGGCACGCAGGCCTACGACTCTTTATATGCGCTCCAACAGACTACACTTTCAGGTCTCATGTCGGACCAACATAACGCATGTCGGATCCTCCACCCCCCATTGCTCAAATCACCTTGCCATCACCGAGTATGGTGTACTCGCAGCTTCAAAAAGGCGCGGGTCGGTCTCACCAATCCTGTTCTTGGAATTCAAGCCTGGGTGCTTTCATGGGCGCACCAGTACTTACTCTTACACCCATTTCATATCACAACATTAACGGATCTTTCCTGGGCACACCAGTACTTCTTGCTACTCCCCTTCATATGCACAATCCCGCAAATATCACAAATGTCAAGGGTCTTTCCTGGCTCACCACGCCAGTACTTCCAGTTACTCCCCTTCATAGGTACCACCCAAGAACATCAAGCATCACAAAGGGTATTTCTGGACTTCCAATCCAGTACTTCATGCTACTTCCCTTCACAGGTATAACCTAAAAGCACAAGCATTCTACGGGTATTTTCTTGGACTATCAATCCAGTACTTCCTGCAACTTTCCTTCATAGGTCCAACCCGTCGACTCCTAAACTACGCGTTTATCATGGAGTAATCTCCGGTTTGTATGCAACATCACCAATCCAGACCAACCTGTCCAGATGGGCTTCACACAACATGCCTATTCCGTACTCAATTTCCGGATCTATATGCCAACTAATTGGGGATTCGATGAATCAACCCAAAGACTACCGTAACAAGGCACCTTCTGGTGGGGGAATCATATGCATATGTCAAAAGGAAGCCTTCACATGGCTAGGAAGAAAGGTCATTACCCTTAAAGACCGCTTAGGTGCCATGAGCTACTAGCTGGCTAGAAAGAACCGCAACATCTTTTTTCCGCAAAGATGGCCTCAGATCTCAGCTTGACACTCTCAAGCTCCACCAGAGATCAACCCCTCTTCCTCCTCCTCCTTCTTCCTCTCTTTCTCTCTTTAGAATTGTAGAAAGATGAAGGCCAACATAAAATGAGACTTTCCTTCTCAAGTCTCGGCCTCAAGGAAGCAGGAAGGCCTCTCAGCCCTTAGATCCCAGCTGAAGAAAATGGACGGCCACAAAAAAGCCTAAAAATCACTTTTTGGGTCCGACATGCCCGTGTCATAGGCTGTGTACTTTAAGCAGTACACAAACTGCCTTATCCCGAAACAGATCACGGCCAGGGTACACGCCCGTGTCGGCCCAGACACGCCTGTGACATAGGGCGTGTACCTCACTCAAGTCATACTCTCGACCTACTTGAGAGGACTACTCGAGTGGTTAGTCATGACACGCCCGTGTCACATGACCGACAGGCCCGTGTTCCTTAGGTACTCGAGACATTTCCTCGAGATCTACTCGAGTCATCAACATAGAACACGACACGCCCGTGTCCGAAGGATGACACACCCATGTCACCACTACTCGAGTCCCACTCGATACCTACTCGAGACAATCACTCGAGTAGTCGTTTGGGTCGGACACGCCCGTGACATGCCCCATGACATGCCCGTGACATGGGGCGTGTTCCTCCCGAACACTTCGTCGAACACATTTTCGTCGAACTCGCGACGTCTCCGCACCCGAGCAGGACACGCCCTGGGACACGCCTGTGTCCCAGGTCGTGTCACCCAAAATTTTTCCATTTTGAAATTTGGGATGTTACAATCCTCCTCTCCTACAAGAAATTTCGTCCTCGAAATTTGTACATAGGAAGGAACCGCATGCAAAAAGTTCTAACATCAAAATTTCATGTTACCACAAACTTTTCACTACTCAACCATTTTACAGAAACAACTCGGGAAAATCAGCTCGCATGGTCTGCTCTCGCTCCCATGTAAGCTCCTCATTGCCGCAATTGTTCCATCAGACTTTAACCATCCCGACCGTCTTATTCTACAACTGTTTCTCGGCTCGATCTTCGATCCGAATGGGTCTAACCTTCGTTGTTAGCCCATACTCCACCGACACACGATCATTTTTGATCACCTGAGTTGGATCTTTCACGACCTTCCGCAACACCGAGATGTGAAACACATCATGCAATCCACCCAAGTCTGCCGACAGAGCTAGCCGATATGCAGCTTCCACGACTCGCTCAACCACTTCAAATGGACCAAGGTATTTTGGACTTAACTTTTTCAGACGTCGAATCCTGGATACGCCTTTGAAGTTCTTGATATTTAAGTATACCCAATCGCCTACCGCGAACTCCACGTTCCGGTGCTTCGCGTTGTAGTACTTCGCTTGTCGATCCTGGGCTATGAGTAGTGTAACGCCCCGAAACTCAAAGGAGCGACGGGGGACGTTTTGGGCCAGTTTTGGGTTCTGGCTGCAGGCACACGGCCTGGGACACGGGCGTGTCCCAGGGCGTGTCAAGCTTGTGTCGACACTCAGCCGGGAAGTCGACATTTTGATCTCGAAATTGTGTTGAGACTGGGCACACGGCCTGCGACACGGGCGTGTCGACCCGTGTCGACACTTAGCCCGCGAAGTCGACACTCTGTGTTCGATGAAGTGTCGAGACATGGCACACGGCCTACGACACGGGCGTGTCGCAGGGCATGTCAACCCGTATCGACACTCGTCCCGGGAAGTCGACACTTTGTTCGACGATGTGTTGAGACAAGGCACACGACCTAGGACACGAGCGTGTCCAAGGCCGTGTCATCAGGTCGACGATCTTCACTCGACGAAGTGTCGAGTGTCGAGACCGTGTACACGGCCTGGAGCCCAGGCGTGTTGAGGTGACACGGGAAAGGACACGGGCATGTCCTAGAACCCATGCAGTGCTCGGGTTGTTTTCGGGGAAAAACGATGGGGGTACACGGCCGACCACACAGCCGTGTCAGGTGGAACACGGGTATGTCAGGTCGAACACGGGAATGTTCGATACCCGTGTGTTGTTCCAAGCGAGTCGATTTTGACGGCGAATGAGGCACACAGCACTGGACACGGGCGTGTGCCAGGCCGTGTTCGGTCCAGATTGGGCATTTCAGTCCCGAATCAAAGCCGCTCATTTCTTTAATTGTTGATCCAACGGCTGGGGGTTGTTCCTGAAGGGATATACCCGGGATTGGACTTAGAAACCCTCACTTTTCATGAGTGGTTATCTTTCTAAAGCCTTAGAGAAAGAGGAGAGCCAAGGAAGGAAGAAGGAGCTAGATCCGGACATTGGAGGAGCTTCGAAGCTCCAAATCTTGAGCCGACTCCGGATCCACGGAGGCAAAGCTAGTGCGGTGCTTTTCATCCGCTTACTTTTCCATGGCACCAAAGAGGAACGCTAGGGTAACGATTCTCTTCTTGAGCATGAGTAGCTCTCCTTCTTTGCATAGAAAGCCCGCTCTCGCGAGTTTGCGGAGAGTTGGAGGCGTTCCTTTGGGTAGATATGTGAAGTACCCGTTGTTTAGAGTCCGTAAGCGAGAACGAATATAGGTATGATGTGTGAAGCCTACCCGGACATGTTGGTATGGATCGGTGATGTTGCATTGCATAATGCCGGAGAAGACTCCGTGCTATTGGTTGTTTTTTGGGTTTTCTACACGGTAGACTGCAGCAGGGAGCCTTGGGGATTAACCCAAAGGTGCACCCGGAAAACTGGGCGGATGTGTGATCTTGCCAACTTGTTGGCCTGAGATCCAACTTGAACATAACCGGGTTATGTGAATTGTGATGGAAACGGGACTCGGGAGAAGTTTGACCCGCGCAAATGGCTTAAATTGTCGTTGCGATATGAGCACGGGATAGATGGAACCGTACCCGTTCTATGTCGTTCGGTTAAAGAGACCTAAAGGTACGTGGCACTTGCCGTTGGCATAGATTAGGGTCTTCGACAGTCTATGGCTTAAATTGTCGTGACCCAGGCCAGGAAGACAAATTGCTCATAGGTTTGGCCGTCAAAGTGGCGGTGGTGAGTCCAGAATGTCTATGGCTTTAATTGACGTGACATCGACCGGTTCACCGAGAATGTGCCCTGAGAGCACGGGGCGTGTGGCCGTGCGAGCCAACGTCTGTGATGAAATGGTTATATATATTGCTCGCTTATGCTAATGAAATGCAGGGAAGGAGCATCGCCGCCCCGAGTTGGGGGCGGGATCGTTATAATTTGGTCAGCATTGCTGACCGTTGCCTTATTTCGCCACCGTGCGGTGGTTTATTGCTTGTAGGTGCTGCTGGACCAACCGGTCAATAGCGGGCTAAAGCCCAAGTGCGAAGCCGGCCCTTGAAGGCCTAATTGGAAGTGTTTACTGTTTTATTCATGTATGACCGACCTGCGTGTCGTGGTTTGTAAATCATGTAATATCAAGTGAAACATTTTGTAAGGCCTTAAGGCTTATGTTGGTATTTGTATAACATTCCTATTTTGGTTTAGTGGACATTCATGCTTTAGTGCTGGGTTCTTATTTGCAACGTTTATAAACTGCTTCCGCTAGAATGCTCTGTGTAGGACGTTGTGATCGGTTGGATGGTTTCCATGAGTAACCACCGGGTCTGTCTGTGGAATACGGCGTCGGGCCCCGGCCGGACCTACTGCTATATGCTATGCGACGGATAGGGGGTGTTATAATTTGGTATCAGACTACTGGTTTTGGTCGGGCTTAAACTGAATTCGTGGGCGAATTCTTTTTAAGGTGTGGTGAGCACATTGTGTGCGTCATCGTTATAACAGTAAAAGAACCCATGAATGTCCACTTAGGAATGAAAATACTCGTGTTTGAGGAACCTGAGTGTTCCTATAATTGCTGTTTGCAATTTTATTTGGTCGCTTAACGGTGTTTTGTACCACTATAGGTGACCAGAAGTGGTGTTGGGCCGTTAAAACGCCGAGTTTCTGAGGCTAGTAGTGCACCGGATGTTGCTCCCGCAACACCTCTATCGGCTGAGAACATACGATTGGTGGCTGAAGCGGTGTTGGCCGTGATAAATACGCAGCCTGCAAGGCAAACGCAGCAGCCCGCTCCTATGATGGAGCAGGAACCTCTTCAAGAGGCTGAGCCAAGGAGAGTGGAGCAAGTGGTTGTGGAACCGGTGGGGCCAAGGAGGGCAACCGAGAGGCAGCTTAAGCATGTAATGAGCTTTAACCCTCCGTTATTCTCGGGGTTGGGAACCCCATCTCAGGCTGAAGACTGGCTCTCCAGGGTGAAGAGAGTCATGACAGCAACAGAGACAGAGGAGTGGCAAATGACCATCATCGCTACGTTCCTTCTGGGCGGTGAAGCGAGATTATGGTGGGAAGGTTTGGAGTTGCATCATTTGAGAGCTAGACATCTTATAGACGTCCCGATGGAAGAGTTCTCAGGATTGTTCTTAGCAAGATACCTCCCTTCTACTCAGAGGATTTCGATGGAGAACAAATTTCTGAAGTTGGTTCAGGGTGAGAAGAGCGCGGATGAATATCTCCATGAGTTCACTCGTTTGAGTCGATATGCTAGCTCCACCATCGTGGATGAGGAGCGCAAGACTAATCGCTTTTATGAAGTCTTGAGAGATGAGTTGAGATTACTACTTTCGGGGCCGATGACGCAGGGTTTCTTAACCTTGGTCAATACTGCCCGGTCCTTGGAGAAGGACATGAAGAATGTGCAAGCAAAGAAAAGCTTGGGTGATAAAAAAATCTGAATTCAAAGTGCCGACTACTTCGAAGTCCGGCTATCAGAGGTCTTTCAAGAAGCATAGGACTTCGGGTCCAACTCCTTCTGGTGCTTCTGGGGCGACTACGAGTCGGACCCCGGGCACGTGTTTTACTTGTGGCAATGAAAGTGCAGCTAGATCTGATATACTCTAGAGGGGGGGGGGGGTGAATAGAGTATATGGTGCTTGAAAACTTTTTACAACAATTGTTGCAATGTGAGTAAGCAGGCAAACAATGAATAAATCTAATCACAGAACTAAACTAATCATAAGCTAATCACAGAACAATCACAGCCAGAAACAAAAATAAAGACAAACAAGCCAGAAGACACAAGGAAATATAGTGGTTCCCCTAAACTTGGGTACATCCACTCTTCTACCACCCTAGGTAGGAATCCACTGCAGGATGAGTTGATCAGGTGTCCTGGGCACCAATGAGCTTTTGATAAGGTGCTCAAAAACTAAAGCAGATTTTTTGATCAGGTGTCTTGCCACCAATGAGCTTTTGACAAGGTGCTCAAAAAACAACGTTCAAACTTTTGAAGGGAGTTTGAGAAACCCATTTACAGAGATGGGGGTGAGAGAGTGATGGAAGTCTTCTCTTTCTCAGATCAGCTGAGAAGACTATGTGGATTTGATGGTGTCAAAGCTCCCCCTGAGTCCTTGAGATGATCAGGAAAAGAAGCTTTGCTGTAGGGTGATAGGCCTTCAGAAGTTGAGCTCCAGCAAGAGATGATTTCAGCAACAGCTGAAATGTTAGGTGTCTGGAGTCTTGAAATATGTTGGCCTTGAACACTTTAGACAAGAGAGATCTGAGGATTTCAAAAATTTGATCTCCTTGGATGTGTGTTCTTGAGAATTCTTTGAGACAGAATATTTTGTTCTTGTCCTGAAGATTACTGATGTCTGTCTTTCTGTCTGTCTGTGTGTATATGTATGAGAGATTCAAAAATTCTTTGCTTTTATTCTCTGGTACTGAATAGAAAAACATCCTCTATCAAGAATAGTCGTTGGCCTGCATTAATTGCATCCTTAATTGCAAAATGTCTTCTGGAGGAAAGTCCATAGAATATTCCTTGAAAATCCCTTGAAACTTGGTCCAGAAATAAATGAAAACGGCTAGAAAATCTTCTGAATTAAATGCAGAATAACTCCTTAACTGATCTGAATTTGAATCTTGAAACATCCTTGAAGTTATCTGAAAATGTTAAGCTGAGCTCTGCTATCGTCGAACTGAGCTCAGCGATATGGATTTATACTGCAACAAAATTTCGTCGATCTGAGCTCCAAGATCGTCGAACTGAGCTCAGAGATAGAGACCCAAAGCTAAGTCAAGATCGTCGAACTGAGCTCACCGATCGTCGAAAGGAGTTCGACGATTTGATGAAGTTGAGCTGCGCGATCGTCGAATGGAGTTCGACGATCTGTCGAAGTTGAGCTAGACGATCGTCGATCAGAGTTCGACGACTCGTCGTGCTGAGCTCGACGATATGACTTAGTCTCAAACTGAAAAAGTCTTGGTCTTGAGGGCAGCTTCCAAACTTAGACATCTAACCCTTAGACTCAATTCTAATTGACCTTTTGAGCTATACATGAGGTCAAACATTGGTTTCCTAGAGACATAGTGATCCTGACCCAAATTAGTAATAGGGTGTTTCAACAATCTCCCCCTATTTGGGTTAGGATTACTATTTACAAAATTTGGAAAAAATTAAATAACATACAAGTAACAATACAGAAAAACAAAAAGTTGGACATTGCAGAACCACATAGATATATATCATCCCAGATAATAACCAGAAGTTAAGATGATTGTCACCTTACATAATCATTTCTTTTCCTTGCCTTTAATGAGTTTGATTTCTCTGTTGGGGTTGAGGGCTTCCTTCTTTGATCTAGTATCATCTGCTGCACCTAAAGTGGTTTGCTGTTTGGGCTTGGGAACTACAGCTTTAGGATGCAGTTCCATGTACCTGTTAGAATCAAAAAATTTGCTTGAGCCATATTTTTCCAACTCTTTCTTTCTCTGTTCAGACATTGTAGAGATGTTAGAGGAATCTCTTCCTTGCTCTTTAGCTTTCTTGATTTGATCCAGTGCAGCAAGTTCTTTCATCCTTGCAGTCCAAGTAGCTGGATTGTTCTCAGGGTCTTCAAAAGGTACTGGTGGCTCATATCTATTAGAAGGATTGTCCTGAGGAGGCCTGGATGAAACAGTTTCCTTCAACTTATAGGGAAAAGGACCAGAGGTGGTGTCAGAAGAAATTTGTCCTTCCCTGGAGTATGGATGTTGCCTTGAGTATCCCTTAGAGTAAACCTGGACTTCTCTTTGATTGCCTCTGTATCCTCCTCTCCTGGAATGAGAACCCCTGGACTGGCTTCCCCTATCATAGGATCTAGCATGAGGCTGATAGGGGGTTTGACTTCTAGTAGGGGGTTGAGCAGCAGAACTTCCACCTGCACCTGCATCAGGAGGAGGTGGTGGAGGAGGATGAGAATGTTGGAATTGAGAAGAGCCCTTTTCATATTTCCTTTTCTTTTTCATTGCTTTGAGTTGATTCTTTGAGTACTGCATCCAGTGCTCAGTGATGGGGCAATCATGAAGAATATAGTATGGTATATCATTGTTATCCTTGACCTTGGCAGGAGGTACTCTCTTCATGGCTTTGCACATTGCCTTTCTCTTCCTGGCAATGGTAGCAGAAGAATCATCAGAGTCTGTTCTGAACTCATCACTTTCAGAACTCTGATCATCATACAGGGCATCAATCTTCTTCATCAAATCTTGCTTGAGCTGGATTGAAGCAGGTACAGAACTGGTAGCAGGAGTTGAGGCAGTAGCAGTAGTGACAACAGCAGATACATAAGTTGTTGCAGCAGATAGTGAAGGTGTGGTAGTTGAAGTTGAAACAGTAACAACAGCAGCAGATACTACAGGTTCTGGAGAAGTAACAATAGCACCAGCAACAGTTTCACAAACAGCAATATCAACAGTAGAAATATCAGCAGAAAAGACAGAAGGCTCAAACTCATGTGCCTCTATCATAAGGATCTCCTTAGAAATTGGGTCATCAGCAGTATCAGCAATATTATCAACAGAATTTTCAGCAGCAGGAGTAGCAACAGCATGGACTGAGTCAACAAAAGAAGTGATGATGCTGGGGTCACAGCAAGAGAAAGGCACAAGGGCCTTGGACAGATCCTCTGGGGGCTGGATAGCAACTGTCTCTGGAAGACAACTGAAATATATAGGATCAAATTTTGAGAGCAAAGACCTGAGGTCTATTGCAAAGACTGCAGCAGGAGGAACTGGATCTTGAGACACAGCAGCAGCAGCAGCAAGAACTAAGGAAACAGCAGTAGCAGCAGCAGCAGACAGGCTCACTGAAACAGCAAGAGCAGCAGCAGGCAGACTCACTTCATAGGGCATCTCCCCCTGCCTAGATTCAGACATGGCTGGATCAAGGCACACTGCTGAAGGGGCTGCCTGAGGGAATAGAGAGGAAAGCCTGGCAGAGAGGGCTGCCACTGATAGGAGTAATGGAGCCAAGGAGGTCTCCAAGGGAAGAGATAGCCTGGGGGCTAGCAGTTCATAAATCCTGTCAGCAAGGGCTGGAATATCTACTTGCTCAGTAGTGACTGGAGCAGAGGTAGAGGATGGAGGAGTAGCTGTTGGTGATGGTAGTGGAGAGCTGGAGTAGTGGGGAAGGGATGGTTGAGGTGTGGGTAAGGTGGTGATGGAGGACAGTGGGATGGAGATGGAGGGTGTGAAGGTGGGTTGGTCAATGATCTCTTGCAGAAGATCTTAATAAGATGTTGAGGATGAGGGTAGCTCAGGAGGAGAGGATGGTGAGTCATCCATAAAGGAATCATCAATGAGGGTGAAGGAGGGAATGGAGGGTGATGAAGTGGCAATGACTGTTGGAGGGTAGGTGAATAATGAATGGAATTGGTCTTCTGTGGTTGGAAGAGTAGGGATTGGAGAAGGTGTAGATGTTGGAGAGGGGCTGGAGATGATGATGGTGGATGGACTTTGAATGATAGATGGAATGGGAAGAGATGGAATTGGAGAAGGAGGAGGAGAAACATCAGCAGGCAGGTCATTTGCAGGGGCAGAGACCTGTGGGGAAGTGACTCTAAGAGTCCTGGTGCCTGAAGGAGTGCTGGAGGAGGGCCTGCTGGGCTTAATGATCTGTCTGTCCCATTTACCAAAAAGGGCACAAGACAGTCTCTTGGATGCATTAATGTGGATTCCAGAGGAGACCAGCAATGTAGGGCACCTATTCTGCAGAAACACCCCGAGAATTCTTTCAAAGTTTACAAAACTTTTGTTGATTTTCTTCTTAATGAGGTCAAAGAAGACCTCTCCCCAATTCAGGTTCTTCCTATCTACTAGGGCTCCCATTAGGCAGATCTGATACCTGGAGATTGTATCATGAGCAGAGTGCTTAGCCAGTAGACTTTCCCAACTACATCAGCCAGGAATCTGTATTCCACAGAAAGATTCTTTTTCAATAGCTTGCTAGGGTTAGCCTCAGAATGACCCATTCTGGCAAGCAAGTCAACAAATTCTTCTCCAGACAAATCAGTAGAATCTCCACCAGTTCTCAACTCAAAAACCTCTGTTAGAATTGCTGGGGTCAAAGGTACCTGAGTGCCAGAGATGGATCCAACAATGGTGTTGTTGTCTTGATTGTGGGAAGTGTAGACTCATTCCTTAATTTCATCAGCAGCAAGCTTAATCCTTGTAGTCATGATTGCAGCCAGTTTTTGCTCTTTGAATAACTCTAAGATATCCTGAAAAACCTGGTCTGTTGTGCTGAAGGAGTCCATGTCGATGTCGAAGCCAGCATCAAATTTCATGGTGGCGAGAACAACAACAGACACAACCATAGTTACCTGCAAAGATTCAACAAACAAAACGACCAAGTGCAAAATTGTTTGGAGGGAAAGAAAGTTTTTGCAGAGAAATCGAAAGCGCAAAGGAGAACGACGGCGAAAAATGAATTTTATATTAGGGTTCGACGCAGAAATGGAAAGATCGTTGAACTCAGTTCGACGATCGAGGCTTCTAAAGGAATCTGAAGAGTCTTCAACATCGTCAATCTCCGTTCGACGATATTGGAGAGCGTCGAGCTCTGTTCGACGATCGTTCAAAGAACAAAATCGTCGAGCGCCGTTCGACGATCGTTGACCTGGAGAGATAGTTGAGCACTATCTGAGAAGCGCTGAACTCAGGTCGACGATTTCGGAAATCGTCGAGCTTCGTTCGACGATCTGGGGGAAAATCGTCGAGCGCAGTTCAGAGATTAGAAAAACTCTAGACACTAAGAAAAATCAAGATGTTTGCCTAGTCTTGGTCAATTTTTAAGCTTTCAAAATCTTGGATATTATTTAAGACTTCCTCCATCTAACATTCCTAACTGATTTAGGAAGAAGGTGTGTTTCTTTTCATCCAAGGGCTTGGTGAAAATATCTCCCCTTTGTAAATCAGTTGAGATATATTGTAGTTCAATTTTATTCTTTTCAACATTATCCCTTAAGAAATGATGCCTAATCTCTATGTATTTTGTCCTACTATGGAGGACTGGATTTTGAGCTATAGAAATAGCACTGGTGTTATCACAAAAGATTTTAGACTTCTCTAAGTTGTAGCCATAGTCTAGTAGTTGGTTTTGAATCCACAAGATTTGTGAACAACAACTGCCTGCAGCCATATATTCAGCTTCAGCAGTTGAAGTTGACACAGAAGTTTGTTTCTTACAAAACCAAAAGACAAGTCTGTCACCAAGGAACTGACAAGTTCCACTGGTGCTTTTCCTGTCAATTCTGCATCCAGCATAATCAGCATCAGAAAATCCAGTTAAATCAAATGCTGAATCTTTTGGATACCAGAGACCTAGATTTGGACAACTTTTAACATACCTGAGAATCCTCTTTACTAATGTTAGGTGTGACTCTCTAGGGCTTACTTGGAACCTAGCACATATACATGTAGCAAACATTATATCTGGTCTACTAGATGTAAGGTACAGTAAAGAGCCAATCATTGCTCTATATGTTGTCTGATCAACAGGTTTCCCATGTTCATCAGCATCCAATACAGCATTAGTAGGCATAGGTGTTTTCATACAAGATGCTTCAGACATGCCAAATTTCTTAACCAATTCATTTGCATACTTGGTTTGAGAAATAAAGATGCCTTCAGCATATTGCTTGACATGCAATCCTAGGAAGAAGGATAGCTCACCCATGCTACTCATTTCAAATTTAGAATGCATTAGGTTGGAGAACCTTCTACACAATTTTGAGTCAGTAGAACCAAAAATAATATCATCTACATAAATCTGCACTAGTAGGGTATGAGACTTATGGGTTCTAATGAAAAGAGTTTGGTCTACTCTACCCCTTATAAATCCATTTTCCAAGAGAAAGCATGCTAGGGTCTCATACCATGCTCTAGGAGCTTGCTTGAGACCATATAATGCTTTGTTCAACTTAAAAACATAATCAGGATAAGTTGGAGAGATAAAACCCGGAGGTTGTCTGACATATACTTCCTCTTTGATGTATCCATTTAGGAATGCACTTTTGACATCCATCTGATATACCTTGAAGCCTTTATGTGCTGCATAGGCTAAAAATATTCTGATGGCTTCCAATCTTGCAACTGGTGCAAAAGTCTGGTCATAGTCTATTCCTTCTTCTTGAGAATATCCTTGAGCAACTAGCCTTGCCTTGTTCCTTACAATTACTCCTTGATCATCCAGTTTGTTTCTGAACACCCACTTTGTTCCAACAATGGAGTGATCCTTAGGCCTTGGCACTAGTTCCCACACTTTGTTCCTTTCAAATTGATGCAACTCCTCTTGCATTGCAATGATCCAGTGTGGATCTTGCTCTGCATCTTGAATGGACTGAGGTTCAATTTGAGATAGGAAGCAGGTGTGCAACAGGTTTTGGTTGACCTGATTTCTGGTTAGCACACCAGCTGAGATGTCTCCAATTATTTGGGAAATTGGATGATCTCTTGATGTTACTAAATCAACAGGGGGTGTTGATTGTTCACCAACCTGTGTTGTTGTTTCCTCTTGTGGTACAACAACTGGCTCTTCAAGTTGTTCTTCAATATGTTGAGCACTTTCTTCATCTTCACTGCTTTCATCCCTTTCGGTAACCTGTAACTTGTTCAAGTCTTCAACAAGAGAATGTTCCTGCAAAGGTTCTATGGTAGAAAGGATCTTCTCCTTGAAAGACATGTTAGATTCATCAAATGATATATGAACAGATTCCTCAATTTTTAGAGATGATTTATTATAAACCCAATAAGCCTTGCTGATCATAGAGTATCCCAGAAACACTCCTTCATCAGCTTTAGCTTGAAATTTTGCTAAATATTTCTTATCATTATTATGTATGTAGCAAGTACAACCAAAAACTCTAAAATAATCAACTTTAGGTTTCTTCCCTTTGAGTAATTCATAGGGAGTCTTTCCCTTTAGTTTATGTATCAAACTTCTATTCAGCACATAGTTGGAGGTGTTCACTGCCTCTGCCCAAAAGGATAGAGGAAGGTGAGCATCTGACAAAAATGTAGTGGCAGATTCAATAAGGGTTCTATTTTTCCTTTCAGCTACCCCATTTTGTTGAGGGGTTCTAGGAGCTGAGAAAGTGTGCTGGATCCCTTCTGAAAGTGTAGCTAGATCTGATATACTCTAGAGGGGGGGGGGGGGTGAATAGAGTATATGGTGCTTTGAAACTTTTTACAACAATTGTTGTAATAAGAGTGAGCAGGGAAGCAGTAATAAATCTAATCACAGAACTAAGTTAATGAAAAGCTAATCACAGAATAATCAAGGCCAGAAACAAAAATAAAGACCAGCAAAACCAGAAGACACAAGGAAATATAGTGGTTCTCCTAAACTTGGGTACATCCACTCTTCTACCACCCTAGGTAGGAATCCACTGCAGGATGAGTTGATCAGGTGTCCTGGGCACCAATGAGCTTTTGATAAGGTGCTCAATAACCAAAGCAGATTTTTTGATCAGGTGTCTTGCCACCAATGAGCTTTTAACAAGGTGCTCAAAAACCAAGTTCAAACTTTTGAAGGGAGTTTGAGAAACCCTTTACAGAGAGGGGGTGAGAGAGTGATGGAAGTCTTCTCTTTCTCAAACAACTGAGAAGACTATGTGGATTGTTGATGTCAAAGCTCCCCCTGAATCCTTGAGATCTTCAGGAAAAGAAGCTTTGCTGAGGGTGATAGGCCTTCAAAACTTGAGCTCCAACAAAAGATGATTCCAGCAACAGCTGAAATGTTGAATGTCTGGAGTCTTGAAATATGTTGGCCTTGAACACTTGAAAACTAGGGAGATCTGAAGATTTTTGAAAAAGCTGATCTCCTTAGATGAGTGTTCTTGAGAATTCTTTGAGACAGTATATTTTGTTTTTGGATTACTGATGTCTGTCTGTGTGTCTGTGTATCTCTGTAATATGTCTCTTGAGATTCAAAAAAAAATTCTTATCTTTTTATTCTCTGATACTGAACAAAACATTCTCTGAGAAGAATAGCCGTTGGCCTGCATTAATTGCATCCTTAATTGCAAAATCTCTTCTGGAGGAAAGTCAATAGAAATATTCCTTGAAAATCCCTTGAAACTTGGTCCAGAAATGAATTAAAACGGCTAGGAAATCCTCAGAATTAATTGCAGAATAATGCCTTAATTGATTTGAATTTGAATCTAGAACCATCCTTGAAGTTATCTGAAAATGTCGAACTGAGCTCCGCTATCGTCGAACTGAGCTCAGCGATCTGGAAATATACAGCAGCAAAATATCGTCGATCTGAGCTCAAAGATCGTCGAACTGTGCTCAGAGATAGAAATCCAAAGCTGAGTCAAGATCGTCGACCTGAGCTCACCGATCGTCGAATGGAGTTCGACGATATGATGAAGTTGAGCTCAGCGATCGTCGAATGGAGTTCGACGATCTGTCGAAGTTGAGCTAGACGATCGTCGATCGGAGTTCGACGAATCGTCGTGCTGAGCTCGACGATATGACTTAGTCTCCAAACAGAAAATCCTGGTCTTGAGGGCAGCTTCCAAACCTAGACTTCTAACCCTTAGACTCAATTCTAATTGACCTATTGAGCTATACAGGAGGTCAAGCATTTGTTTCCTAGAGACATAGTGATCCTGACCCAAATTAGTAATAGGGTGTTCCAACAATCTCCCTCTATTTGGGTTAGGATTACTATTTACAAACTTTAAAAAAAATTTAAATAACATACAAGCAGCAAAACAGAAAAGCAACAAGCTAGACATTGCAGAACCACAGAGATATATAACATCCCAGATAGTAAACAGAAATCACAGAGAATGTCACCTTATATTGTCATTTCTTTTCCTTGCCCTTAACAAGTTTGATCTCTCTGTTGGGATTGAGGGCTTCCTTCTTTGATCTGGTATCATCTGCTGCACCTAAAGATGTTTGCTGTTTAGGCCTGCGAACTACAGCTTCAGGATGCAATTCAATATACCTGTCAGAATCAAAGAACTTGCTTGATGCATATCTTTCTAGCTCTTTCTTTCTCTGTTCAGACATTGTTGAGATGTTGGAGAAATCTTTTCCTTGCTCTCTAGCCTTTCTGATCTGATCCAGTGCAGCTAGTTCTTTTAATCTTACAGTCCAAGCAGCTGGATTGTTCTCAGGGTCCTCAAAAGGTACTGGGGGCTCATATCTGTTAGAGGGATTGTCCTGAGGAGGCCTGGAAGACACAGTTTCCCTCAGCTTATAGGGAAAAGGACCAGATGTGGTATCCGTTGAAATTTGTCCTCCCCTAGAATATGGGTGTTGCATGGAGTAACCTTTGGAGTAGACTTGGAGATCTCTTTGATTTCCTCTGTATACTCCTCTCCTTGATTGAGAATCCCTGGATTGGCTTCCCCTATGGTAAGATCTGGCATGGGGCTGATAGGGGGCCTGACTTCTGGCAGGGGGTTGAGCTGCAGAGCTTCCACCTGCACCTGCATCAGGAGGAGGTGGTGGAGGAGGATGAGAGTGTTGGAATTGTGAGGAACCCTTTTCATATTTTCTCTTCTTTTTCATTGCCTTCAGTTGGTTCTTGGAGTACTACATCCAGTGCTCAGTAATAGGGCAGTCATGAAGAATGTAGTATGGAATATCATTGTTGTCTTTGACCTTGGCAGGAGGTACTCTCCTCATGGCTTTGCTCCTTGCCTTTCTTTTCCTGGCAATGGTAGCAGAAGAGTCATCAGAGTCTGTTCTGTACTCATCGCTATCAGAACTATGGTCATCATAAAGAGCATCTATTTTCTTCATCAGATCCTTCTTGAGCTGTGCAGAAGCAGATGAGGCAACAAATGGTGTAGCAGCAGATGTTGAAGCAGTCACAGCAGCAGATAGAGTAGAAGCAGTAACAACAACAGCAGCAACTATAGGCTCTGGAGAAATGACAGCAGCAACAACAGTCTCACTAACAACAGCATAAACAACAGTAGAGAAATCATCAGAAACTGCAGAAGGCTCAAACTCAGGTGCCTCTGACATAAGAATTTCATTGAAAATTGGCTCAATAGCAATAATAGAAATTTCAGCAGTAGTAGAGGCAACAATATCAGAAGCAACAATGATGCTTTCATCAGAAGAAGCAGCAGCATCAACATTTTCAACATTTTCAGCAGCAGCATACACTGAGTTGACAAAAGAGGTGATGATGCTTGGGTCACAGCAAGAAAATGGCACAAGTGCCTTGGATAGATCCTCTGGAGGCTGGACAGCAACTGGCTCTGGCAGACAGCTGAAATAAAATTGATCAAAATTTGATAGCAAAGACCTGAGGTCTATTGCAAGGACTGCAGTAGGAGGAATTTATGCTTGAGGCACAGCAACAGCAGCAAGAGCAGGAGCCGAAGAAGCAGCAATAACAGCAGCAGCAGACAGGCTCACAGAAACAGCAGCAACAACAGCAGCAGGAAGACTCACTTCATAGGGCATCTCCCCCTGCCTAGATTCAGACAAGGCTGGATCAAGGCACACTGCTGTAGGGGCTGCCTGAGGGATTAGGGATGAGAGCCTGGCAGAGAGAGCTGCCACTGACAGGTGTAATGGAGCCAAGGAGGTCTCCAAAAGAAGAGATAGCCTGGGGGCTAGCAGTTCATACAACCTGTCAGCAAGGGCTGGGATGTCTACTTGCTCAAGGGTGACTGGAGCAGAGGTAGAAGATGTAGGAGCAGCTGAGGGTGAGGGAAGTGGAGAGCTGGGAAATGGGGGAAGAGATGGCTGAGATGTGGGTAAGGTGGATATGGAGGACAGTGGGATGGAAATAGATGGGGTGAATGTGGGTTGGTCAATAATTTCCTGTAGAAGGTCTTGATAGGAAGTGGAGGATGAGGGTAGCTCAGGAGGAGAGGATGGAGAGTCATCCATAAAGGACTCATCAATGAGGGTGAACGATGGATGGGAGGGTGATGAAGTGGCATCTGGTTGAGGGTAGGAGAATAATGGATGGAAGTGGTCTTCTGGTGTTGGTAGAATAGGTACTGGAGATGGTGTGGATGTTGGAGAGGGGCTGGATATGATGATGGTGGATGGAGTATGAATGGTAGATGGTATGGGAAGGGATGGAATTGGAGGAGGAGGAGGAGAGGCAACAACAGCAGGCAGGTCATCTGCAGGGGCAGAGACCTGTGGGGAAGTGACTCTGAGAGTCCTTGTGCCTGAAGGAGTGCTGGAGGAGGGTCTGCTGGGCTTACTGATTTGTCTGTCCCATTTTCCAAAGAGGGCACAAGACAGTCTCTTGGAAGCATTGATATGGATTCCAGAGGAGACCAGCAAAGCAGGGCACCTGTGCTGCAGAAACACCCCAATAACCCTTCCAAAGTTGACAAAACTTTTGTTGATTTTCTTCTTGATAATGTCAAATAAGACTTCTCCCCAATTCAGATTTTTTCTGTCTACAAAAGCTCCCATGAGGCAGAGCTGATACCTTGAAATTGTATCATGGGCAGAGTGCTTAGCCAGTAGCACTTTCCCAACAACATCTGCCATGAATCTGTATTCCACAGACAGGTTCTTTTTCAAAAGCTTGCTAGGGTTGGCCTCTGAATGACCCATTCTGGCAAGCAGGTCAGAATACTCTTCTCCAGACAGGTCAGCAGTATCTTCACCATTTCTTAACTCAAAAACCTCTGATAGAATTGCTGGGGTTAGAGGTACCTGTGTGCCAGATATATACCCAATAATGGTGGAGTTGTCTTGATTGTGGGCAGTGTAGACCCATTCCTTGATCTCATCAGATGCAAGCTTGATCCTTGTGGTCATAATGACAGTCAGGTTCTGGTCTTTGAATAATCCCAAAATATCTTGAAAGACCTGGTCGGTTGTGCTGAAGGATTCCATGTCAATGTCAAAGCCAGCATCAAACTTCATTGCGACAAGAACAGCAACAGACACAGCCATGGGTACCTGCAAAAATTCAACAAACAAAATGACCAAGTGCAGAACTGTTTGGAGGGAAAGAAAATTCTTGCAGAGAAATCGAAAGCGCAAAGGAGAACGACGGCGAAAAATGAATTTTATATTAGGGTTCGACGCAGAATTGGAAAGATCGTTGAACTCAGTTCGACGATCTAGGCTTCTAAAGGAATCTGAAGAGTCTTCAACATTGTCGATCTCCGTTCGACGATATTAGAGAGCGTCGAGCTCTGTTCGACGATCGTTCAGAGAACAAAATCGTCGAGCGTCGTTCGACGATCGTTGACCGGAAGAGATAGTTCATACTATCTGAGAAACACTGAACTAAGGTCGACGATTTAGGAAATCGTCGATCTCCGTTCGACGATCTTGGTGCAAATCGTCGAGCGCAGTTCAGAGATCAGAAAAATTCTAGACACTAAGAAAAATCAGGATGTTTGCCTAGTCTTGGTCAATTTTTAAGCTTTCAAAATCTTGGATATTATTTAAGACTTCCTCCATCTAACATTCCTAACTTGATTTAGGAAGAAGGTGTGTTTCTTTTCATCCAAGGCTTGGTGAAAATATCTCCCCTTTGTAAATCAGTTGGGATATATTGTAGTTCAATTTTATTCTTTTCAACATTATCCCTTAAGAAATGATGTCTAATCTCTATGTGTTTTGTCCTACTATGGAGGACTGGATTTTGAGCTATAGAAATAGCACTGGTGTTATCACAAAAGATTTTAGACTTCTCTAAGTTGTAGCCATAGTCTAGGAGTTGGTTTTGAATCCACAAGATTTGTGAACAACAACTGCCTGCAGCCATATATTCAGTTTCAGCAGTTGAAGTTAACACAGATGTTTGTTTCTTACAAAACCAAGAGACAAGTCTGTCACCAAGGAACTGACAAGTTCCACTGGTGCTTTTCCTGTCAATTCTGCATCCAGCATAATCAGCATCAGAGAATCCAGTTAAATCAAATGCTGAATCTTTTGGATACCAGAGACCTAGATTTGGACAACTTTTAACATACCTGAGAATCCTCTTTACTAGTGTTAGGTGTGACTCTCTAGGGCTTACTTGGAACCTAGCACATATACATGTAGCAAACATTATATCTGGTCTACTAGCTGTAAGATACAGTAAAGAGCCAATCATTGCTCTATATGTTGTCTGATCAACAGGTTTCCCTTGTTCATCAGCATCCAATACAGCATTAGTAGGCATGGGTGTTTTCATACAAGATGCTTCAGACATACCAAATTTCTTAACCAATTCATTTGCATACTTGGTTTGAGAAATGAAGATGCCTTCAGCATGCTGTTTGACTTGCAATCCTAGGAAGAAGGATAGCTCACCCATGCTACTCATCTTATATTTAGAATGCATCAGGTTAGAAAACCTTCTGCACAATTTGGAGTCAGTAGAACCAAAAATAATATCGTCTACATAAATTTGTACTAGTAGGGTATGAGACTTATGGGTTCTAATGAAAAGAGTTTGGTCAACTCTACCCCTTATAAAACCATTTTCCAAGAGAAAGCATGCTAGGGTCTCATACCATGCTCTAGGAGCTTGCTTGAGACCATATAATGCTTTGTTCAATCTAAAAACATAAGCAGGATAAGTTGGAGAGATAAAACCTGGAGGTTTTCTGACATATACTTCCTCTTTGATATCTCCATTTAGAAATGCACTTTTGACATCCATCTGATATTCCTTGAAGCCTTTATGTGCTGCATAGGCTAAAAATATTCTGATGGCTTCTAATCTTGCAACTGGTGCAAAAGTTTGGTCGTAGTCTATTCCTTCTTCTTGAGAGTATCCCTGAGCAACTAGCCTTGCCTTGTTCCTTATAATTACTCCTTGATCATCCAGTTTGTTTCTGAATACCCATTTTGTTCCAACAATGGAATGATCCTTAGGCTTTGGCACTAGTTCCCATACTTTGTTTCTCTCAAATTGATGCAACTCCTCTTGCATTGCAATGATCCAGTGTGGATCTTGCTCTGCATCTTGAATGGACTGAGGTTGAATTTGAGATATGAAGCAGGTGTGCAACAGGTTTTGGTTGACCTGATTTCTGGTTTGCACACCAGCTGAGATGTCTCCAATTATTTGGGAAATTGGATGGTCTCTTGATGTTACTAAATCAACAGGGGGTGTTGATTGTTCACCATCCTGTGTTGTTGTTTCCTCTTGTGGTACAACAACTGGCTCTTCAAGTTGTTCTTCAATATGTTGAGCACTTTCTTCATCTTCACTGCTTTCATCCCTTTGGGTAACCTGTAACTTGTTCAGGTCTTCAACTAGAGAATGTTTCTGCAAAGGTTCTATGGTAGAAGAAATCTTCTCCTTGAAAGACATGTTAGATTCATCAAATGATATATGAACAGATTCCTCAATTTTTAAAGATGATTTATTATAGACCCTATAAGCCTTGCTGATCATGGAGTATCCCAGAAACACTCCTTCATCAGCTTTAGCTTGAAATTTTGCTAAATATTTCTTGTCATTGTTGTGTATGTAGCAAATACAACCAAAGACTCTAAAATAGTCAACTTTAGGTTTCTTCCATTTGAGTAATTCATAGGGAGTCTTTCCCTTTATTTTATGTATCAAACTTCTATTTAGCACATAGTTGGAGATGTTCACTGCCTCTGCCCAAAAGGATAGAGGAAGGTGAGCATCTGACAACAATGTAGTAGCAGATTCAATAAGGGTTCTATTTTTCCTTTCAGCTACCCCATTTTGTTGAGGAGTTCTAGGAGCTGAGAAAGTATGTTTGATCCCTTCACTCTGACAGAACTCTTGCATAAGAAGAGAATCAAACTCTGTCCCATGATCACTTCTGATCAGGGCAATGTGAGTATTGAACTCAATCTGTATACATTTGAGAAACTCTGTCAGACACTTAAAGTTATCAGACTTCTTCCTTAGAAAGAACACCCAAGAGAATCTAGAGAAGTCATCTACAACTACTAAAGTGTAAGATTTTCCTCCTAGGCTTTGTACTGTGATGGGTCCAAAAAGATCCATGTGTAACAGATACAATATCCTAGGTGAATCACTCTTATTAAGTGACTTAAAGCTGTTTTTAGTTTGCTTGCCTAATTGACAAGCCCTGCAGAGTCCTTCCTTCTTGTAGGGGCCAGAAGGTAATCCTCTAACAAGGTTGTCCTTGGATAGCCTAGCAATAGTTCTAAGGTTTAGGTGTCCTAGTCTCTTATGGCATAAAATATTTGGTCTACAGACAGAATTAAACAAGCAAATATCTACATCAGTAGAAAGAAAGTCTACTAGATAGATGTTACCTTTCCTTTTACCTGTCAACATAGTTGTGTTGTCCTCTGACTTGATTTTGCATAAGGCTTTGCTGAAAGTCACCTGGTAGCCTTCATCACACAGCTGACTGATGCTTATTAGGTTGTGCTTCAGTCCTTCCACATAAGCTACCTTCTTGAAAGCTACTGATCCAATCTGGACTGCACCATATCCTTTAGTCTGTCCAAAGTTTGAATCACCAAAGATAACTTTGGGTCCAAGCTTGGCTCTAAAGGAAGTGAGGTTGTCCTTGTTCCCTGTCATGTGCTTAGAGCACCCACTATCCAAGTACCATTGCTGGTTAGATGTTGGATAGGTCTTCACCTGCACATAAGACAATTCATTTGTTTTTGACCCAGTTTACCTTGGGCCTAGGTTGATAACCTTTAAATTATGAAATAAAGGACATCCCAGGTTGACTCTTATATCCTTCAGGATGATATCTCCTTGGAGGTATAATCCATTCAATATAAGGGTTAAAGATTTGGGATAAAGGACCCTTAGGATTGAATTTTGATTTGCCCTTGAAAAATTTTCCAGAGCTCTGACCTCTGTTCGACGATCTTGGAGCTGCGTTCGACGATCTTGGGTCAGATCGTCGAGCTCCGTTCGACGGTCGACTATGACTGAGATCAGGTACTTGAGATCGTCGACCTGTGTTTGATGATTTTTCCTGAGATCGTCGATCTGCGTTCGACGATCGTTGATCTCCGTTTGGCGATCGTCGAGCTCCGTTCGACGATTTCTGCTGGGACTTAGTTTTCTGGGGCAGATCAGAATTCTTCCTAGCAACCTCTACAACTCCCTTTCCTTTGTCAGAAATGAATTTGATTGGAGTTGTTAGAACTATGGGTTGGCTGGATGAAGCACCCAAGCCCAGTGTACTGTTAAATCTGGAGTTCACTGTGCTTGTGATGTCCATCAGCTTGATGCTTCTCCCATTAAGGGATTCTTCAAGCTTCTTGGCCTCAGAGAGCTCACTTTTCAGTGAAGCTATCTGTTCCCTACAGCACTCCAACTCCTGAGAGAGTTTGAGGTTTTCTGACTTTAAAGTATTATGTTCAGATAAGTGATTTCTGAGAGAGATAATTTCTTTCTCAAACTTTAGCAGGTCTAAACACAATGCTTTAAATTCAGATTTAAAGTCCTCTGAACTAAAATCAAAAGAACCAATTACCTGATCTTCTTCAGGTTGAGTCTCTGAGTCTGACTCTGACTCCTCTTCTTCTGAATTGTGCTGTGAGGCATTGATTGCCATTATGCAGAACTCTTTCTCTTCTGCATCATCTTCATCATCACTGGAGCTGGATGATGCTTCTGACTCTTCTTCAGTCTCACTCCAGGATTCAGCAACAAACCCCTTTCTTGTATGTTTGTTTTTGCTTGATGAGGGTTTGCCATTGCCATTCCTCTTGGAGTCTTTCTCCTTTCTTCTTGCTTTCCTGTCCCTTCTGTCCTTGTTTTTGTTCTCTGGACAGTCAGGAACTATGTGCCCTGGTTTCCTGCAACCAAAGCAAATAATGTCTTTATTATTATTATTAATGGACTTGTCATACCTTGGCTTATCATGTTCCTTGTATCATCTCCTTCTGAAGTCCTTTCTGGCCATCTTGTAAAATCTTTTGGCCAACAGACTAGTAGTTCATCATTGCCTGTGGCTTTGTCTTCAGGCAGATCTTCAGTTACCTTGAAGGCTATGGTCTTCTCTTTTCTTGTGGCTGGTGAGGCAGCCTTTTGTTCTTCCTCTCTATTTTTGATGAGTAGCTCATAAGATTTGAGCTTACCCAATAGAGCTTCAGTGGTGATCTCATTCAGACTTCTGGCATCCTTAATTGGCCAGATTCTTGAATCCCAAGTGCTAGGGAAGGACATTAGGATCTTGTCATTGAGTTCAGTTAGAGAGATCTCTTTGTCCAATGTCCTGAGTTCACTGACAATTAGACTGAGTCTGTTGTACATATCTCCCACTGACTCAGTTTCTCCCTTCTTGAAATTCTCATATTGAGGTATGAGATGGGATCTCCTATCCTTTCTCTCATCAGCTGAGCCTGAGACTATTTCTGAGAGTTTGTCCCAAATTTCCTTTGCTGAATTGCATTCAGCCACCTTTTGAAATATGTCATCAAACATTGTCTGGGCCAAGATGTTCATAGCCTTGTCATAAGCTACCTTCCATCTCTTGATATCAGCATCTGTTCCTGATGGAGATGGAACAACATTTGTACTTGTGTTCTCTGGGGGTCTTGGACATACTATCAAAACAGAGTTAAAAATATCTTCATCAATAAAATTCATGTACAGTCTGATCCTTGCTTTCCAAAGTGCAAACTTGGATAGATTGCACACTGGAGGTCTGGTGCTAGCATAATCTTTGTTTTGGGCCATGATTTGTGAAAACAAAATCTAATAATAAAATACAACAGGAAAGCAGTTCTAACTTGGGATCTTTGGGTTCAGGTGTTAGCCTGTACAACCAATCAGGTATGGTATGTTTAACCAACCTCGCTCTGATACCAATTGAAAGTGCAGCTAGATCTGATATACTCTAGAGGGGGGGGGGTGAATAGAGTATATGGTGCTTTGAAACTTTTTACAACAATTGTTGTAATAAGAGTGATCAGGGAAGCAGTAATAAATCTAATCACAGAACTAAGTTAATGAAAAGCTAATCACAGAATAATCAAGGCCAGAAACAAAAATAAAGACCAGCAAAACCAGAAGACACAAGAAAATATAGTGGGTCCCCTAAACTTGGGTACATCCACTCTTCTACCACCCTAGGTAGGAATCCACTGCAGGATGAGTTGATCAGGTGTCCTGGGCACCAATGAGCTTTTGATAAAGTGCTCAAAAACCAAAGCAGAGTTTTTGATCAGGTGTCTTGCCACCAATGAGCTTTTGACAAGGTGCTCAAAAACCAAGTTCAAACTTTTGAAGGGAGTTTGAGAAACCCTTTACAGAGAGGGGGTGAGAGAGTGATGGAAGTCTTCTCTTTCTCAAACAACTGAGAAGACTATGTGGATTGTTGATGTCAAAGCTCCCCCTGAATCCTTGAGATCTTCAGGAAAAGAAGCTTTGCTGAGGGTGATAGGCCTTCAAAACTTGAGCTCCAGCAAAAGATGATTCCAGCAACAGCTGAAATGTTGAATGTCTGGAGTCTTGAAATATGTTGGCCTTGAACACTTGAAAACTAGGGAGATCTGAAGATTTTTGAAAAAGCTGATCTCCTTGGATGAGTGTTCTTGAGAATTCTTTGAGACAGTATATTTTGTTTTTGGATTACTGATGTCTGTCTGTGTGTCTGTGTATCTCTGTAATCTGTCTCTTGAGATTCAAAAAAAATTCTTATCTTTTTATTCTCTGATACTGAACAAAACATTCTCTGAGAAGAATAGTCGTTGGCCTGCATTAATTGCATCCTTAATTGCAAAATCTCTTCTGGAGGAACGTCGATAGAAATATTCCTTGAAAATCCCTTGAAACTTGGTCCAGAAATGAATGAAAACGGCTAGGAAATCCTCAGAATTAATTGCAGAATAATGCCTTAACTGATTTGAATTTGAATCTAGAACCATCCTTGAAGTTATCTGAAAACGTCGAACTGAGCTCTGCTATCGTCGAACTGAGCTCAGCGATCTGGAAATATACAGCAGCAAAATATCGTCGATCTGAGCTCAAAGATCGTCGAACTGTGCTCAGAGATAGAAATCCAAAGCTGAGTCAAGATCGTCGACCTGAGCTCACCGATCGTCGAATAAAGTTCGACGATATGATGAAGTTGAGCTCAGCGATCGTCGAATGGAGTTCGACGATCTGTCGAAGTTGAGCTAGACGATCGTCGATCGGAGTTCGACGAATCGTCGTGCTGAGCTCGACGATATGACTTAGTCTCCAAACAGAAAATCCTGGTCTTGAGGGCAGCTTCCAAACCTAGACTTCTAACCCTTAGACTCAATTCTAATTGACCTATTGAGCTATACAGGAGGTCAAGCATTTGTTTCCTAGAGACATAGTGATCCTAACCCAAATTAGTAATAGGGTGTTCCAACAATCTCCCTCTATTTGGGTTAGGATTACTATTTACAAACTTTAAAAAAAAAAATTAAATAACATACAAGCAGCAAAACAGAAAAGCAACAAGCTAGACATTGCAGAACCACAGAGATATATAACATCCCAGATAGTAAACAGAAATCACAGAGAATGTCACCTTACATTGTCATTTCTTTTTCCTTGCCCTTAACAAGTTTGATCTCTCTGTTAGGATTGAGGGCTTCCTTCTTTGATCTGGTATCATCTGCTGCACCTAAAGATGTTTGCTATTTAGGCCTGCAAACTACAGCTTCAGGATGCAATTCCATATACCTGTCAGAATCAAATAACTTGCTTGATGCATATCTTTCTAGCTCTTTCTTTCTTTGTTCAGACATTGTTGAGATGTTGGAGAAATCTTTTCCTTGCTCTCTAGCCTTTCTGATCTGATCCAGTGCAGCTAGTTCTTTTAATCTTGCAGTCCAAGCAGCTGGATTGTTCTCAGGGTCCTCAAAAGGTACTGGGGGCTCATATCTGTTAGAGGGATTGTCCTGAGGAGGCCTGGAAGACACAGTTTCCCTCAGCTTATAGGGAAAAGGACCAGATGTGGTATCAGTTGAAATTTGTCCTCCCCTAGAATATGGGTGTTGCCTGGAGTAACCTTTGGAGTAGACTTGGAGATCTCTTTGATTTCCTCTGTATCCTCCTCTCCTTGATTGAGAACCCCTGGATTGGCTTCCCCTATGGTAAGATCTGGCATGGGGCTGATAGGGGGCCTGACTTCTGGCAGGGGGTTGAGCTGCAGAGCTTCCACCTGCACCTGCATCAGGAGGAGGTGGTGGAGGAGGATGAGAGTGTTGGAATTGTGAGGAACCCTTTTCATATTTTTTCTTCTTTTTTATTGCCTTCAGTTGGTTCTTGGAGTACTGCATTCAGTGCTCAGTAATAGGGCAGTCATGAAGAATGTAGTGTGGAATATCATTGTTGTCTTTGACCTTGACAAGAGGTACTCTCTTCATGGCTTTGCTCCTTGCCTTTCTTTTCCTGGCAATGGTAGCAGAAGAGTCATCAGAGTCTGTTCTGTACTCATCACTATCAGAACTCTGGTCATCATAAAGAGCATCTATTTTCTTCATCAGATCCTTCTTGAGCTGTGCAGAAGCAGATGAGGCAACAGATGGTGTAGCAGCAGATGTTGAAGCAGTAACAGTAGCAGATAGAGTAGAAGCAGTAACAACAGCAGCAGCAACTATAGGCTCTGGAGAAATGACAGCAGCAACAACAGTCTCACTAACAACAACAGAAACAACAGTAGAGAAATCATCAGAAACTGCAGAAGGCTCAAACTCAGGTGCCTCTGACATAAGAATTTCCTTGGAAATTGGCTCAATAGCAATAATAGAAATTTCAGCAGCAGTAGAGGCAACAATATCAGAAGCAACAATGATGCTTTCATCAGAAGAAGCAGCAGCATCAACATTTTCAATATTTTCAGCAGCAGCATACACTGAGTTGACAAAAGAGGTGATGATGCTTGGGTCACAGCAAGAAAATGGCACAAGTGCCTTGGATAGATCCTCTGGAGGCTGGACAGCAACTGGCTCTGGCAGACAGCTGAAATAAAACTGATCAAAATTTGATAGCAAATAAAACTGATCAAAATTTGATGCTTGGGTCCTTGTTTTTGTTTTCTGGACAGTCAGGAACTATGTGCCCTGGTTTCCTGCAACCAAAGCAAACTATTTCTTTATTGTTAATTGACTTGTCATACCTTGGCTTATCATGCTCCTAGTATGATCTCCTTCTGAAGTCCTTTCTGGCCATCTTGTAAAATCTTTTGGCCAACAGACTGAGCAGTTCATCATTGCCTGTGACTTTGTCTTCAGGCTGATCTTCAGTTGCCTTGAAAGCTATTGTTTTCTCTTTTCTTGTGGCTGGTGAGGCAGCCTTCTGTTCTTCTTCTCTATTCTTGATGAGTAACTCATAAGATTTGAGCTTACCCAATAGAACTTCAGTGGTGATCTCATTCAAACTTCTGGCATCCTTTATTGGCCAGATTCTTGAATCCCAAGTGCTAGGGAAGCACATTAGAATTTTGTCATTGAGTTCAGTTAGTGAGATCTCTTTATCCAATGTCCTGAGTTCACTGACAATTAGACTGAGCCTGTTGTACATATCTCCCACTGACTCAGTTTCTCCCTTCTTGAAATTCTCATATTGAGATATGAGGTGGGATCTCCTATCCTTTCTCTCATCAGCTGAGCCTGAGACTATTTCAGAGAGTTTGTCCCAAATTTCCTTTGCTGAATTGCATTCAGCCACCTTTTGAAATATGTCATCAGACATTGTCTGGGCTAAGATGTTCATAGCCTTGGCATCAGCTACCTTCCATTTCTTGATGTCAGCATCTGTTCCTGATGGAGGTGGAACAGCATTTGTATTTGAGTTCTCTGGAGGTCTTGGACACACTGTCAAAACAGAGTTAAAAATATCCTCGTCAATAGAATTCATGTATAATCTGATCCTTGCTTTCCAAAGTGCAAACTTGGATAGATTACACACTGGAGGTCTGGTGCTAGCATAATCTTTGTTTTGGGCCATGATTTGTGAAAACAGAATCTAATACTAAGCTCAAAAGAAAACAGATCTAACTAGGGATCTTTGGGTTCAGGTGTTAGCCTGTGCAACCACCAAGGTATGGTATGTTTAACCAACCTGCCTCTGATACCAATTGAAAGTGCAGCTAGATCTGATATACTCTAGAGGGGGTGAATAGAGTATATGGTGCTTGAAAACTTTTTACAACAATTGTTGCAATGTGAGTAAGCAGGGAAGCAATGAATAAATCTAATCACAGAACTAAACTAATCATAAGCTAATCACAGAACAATCACAGCCAGAAATAAAAATAAAGACAAGCAAGCCAGAAGACACAAGGAAATATAGTGGTTCCCCTAAACTTGGGTACATCCACTCTTCTACCACCCTAGGTAGGAATCCACTGCAGGATGAGTTGATCAGGTGTCCTGGGCATCAATGAGCTTTTGATAAGGTGCTCAAAAACCAAAGCAGATTTTTTGATCAGGTGTCTTGCCACCAATGAGCTTTTGACAAGGTGCTCAAACACCAAGTTCAAACTTTTGAAGGGATTTTGAGAAACCCTTTACAGAGATGGGGGTGAGAGAGTGATGGAAGTCTTCTCTTTCTCAGATCAGCTGAGAAGACTATGTGGATTTGATGGTGTCAAAGCTCCCCCTGAGTCCTTGAGATGATCAGGAAAAGAAGCTTTGCTGTAGGGTGATAGGCCTTCAGACGTTGAGCTCCAGCAAGAGATGATTTCAGCAACAACTGAAATTTTAGGTGTCTGGAGTCTTGAAATATGTTGGCCTTGAACACTTTAGACAAGAGAGATCTGAGGATTTCAGAAAATTTGATCTCCTTGGATGTGTGTTCTTGAGAATTCTTTGAGACAAAATATTTTGTTCTTGTTCTGAAGATTACTGATGTCTGTCTTTCTGTCTGTCTGTGTGTATATGTATGAGAGATTCAAAAATTCTTTGCTTTTATTCTCTGGTACTGAATAGAAAAACATCCTCTGTCAAGAATAGCCGCTGGTCTGCATTAATTGCATCCTTAATTGCAAAATGTCTTCTGGAGGAAAGTCCATAGAAATATTCCTTGAAAATCCCTTGAAACTTGGTCCAGAAATAAATGAAAATGGCTAGAAAATCTTCTGAATTAAATGCAGAATAACTCCTTAACTGATCTGTATTTGAATCTTGAAACATCCTTGAAGTTATCTGAAAACGTCGAGCTGAGCTCTGCTATCGTCGAACTGAGCTCAGCGATATGGATTTATACTGCAACAAAATTTCGTTGATCTGAGCTCAAAGATCGTCGAACTGAGCTCAGAGATAGAGACCCAAAGCTGAGTCAAGATCGTAGAACTGAGCTCACCGATCGTCGAAAGGAGTTCGACGATTTGATGAAGTTGAGCTCCGCGATCGTCGAATGGAGTTCGACGATCTGTCGAAGTTGAGCTAGACGATCGTTGATCGGAGTTCGACGACTCGTCGTGCTGAGCTCGACGATATGACTTAGTCTCAAACTGAAAAAGTCTTGGTCTTGAGGGCAGCTTCCAAACTTAGACATCTAACCCTTAGACTCAATTCTAATTGACCTTTTGAGCTATACAGGAGGTCAAACATTAGTTTCCTAGAGACATAGTGATCCTGACCCAAATTAGTAATAGGGTGTTCCAACAGGCAAGACGGGGCATTTTGCCCGTGACTGTTGGAGCGGACGTCCTAAGTCCGAGAGAAGTCCGGGAGCTACTTATGAAGAGAAGGGCAAGGCGGTGGAGTCGACCGCATCCCACTATGCTCCGGCCCAACCAAGGGTCTATAATCTTGGCCAACAGGAGGCCATCAAACAGGCTGATGTGGTGACAGGTATGGTTTAATTAATAGCAAGTCAATTTCTTTAAATACTTGTTATGCACATGTTACCTTACCACTGCTTGTTTAGGATTTGTATTGATTTGTGAAAATCCGGCACGAGCACTCTTCGATACGGGAGCTTCACACTCCTTCTTGTCCGAAGGATTTATATCACGCATCGGAGTCCCTTCTTCGATGGCGAAGGATAAGTTGGATGTGTTGTTGCCCAATGGGTGTTCGATGCGAGCGGATAGGATCTGCGATGTTAAGATTCGTATTGGGAATCAGGAGTTCGACCTGCAGGCATCTTTACTTCCGTTAGTGGAGTTCGACGTCATATTTGGCATGGACTGGCTCTCGGAGCAGCAAGCCCATATAGATTGCGGTAGCAAGGAAGTCAAGCTGGGAGCAAGTCGTGATACGACTTTTACGGGCTTAAAGGGGTCGAGCAAGACGTTGATGTCTGCTCTTCAGGTGGTGAAGGCGGTTCGTGCCGGTGCAGAACTGTTCTTTACACTAGTGGAGGTTGCAAAGCCGAAGCCCGCATTGGATTGTATTTCAGTGGTATCGGAATACCCTGATGTGTTCCCCGCAGATCTTCCTGGAGCCCCGCCTCAACGGGAGATAGATTTTACGATTGAGCTAGTGCCAGGTGCAAAGCCTGTGTCACGATCTCCTTATCGGCTAGCACCTAAGGAAATGGCAGAGCTGAAAGTTCAACTGCAAGAGTTGTTGGAGCAAGGGTATGTGCGCCCGAGTTCTTCGCCTTGGAGCGCACCGGTCCTCTTTGTTAAGAAGAAGGACGGAAGCTTGAGGCTATGTATTGATTATCGGGAGCTCAACAAGTTGACGGAGAAGAACAAGTACCCGATCCCCCGAATTGATGATCTTTTTGATCAGTTAGTCGGGTCGACGGTGTACTCGAAGTTGGACCTCAAGGCTGGGTACTATCGGCTGCGAATAAGGGAGAGTGATATCTCGAAGACAGCGTTTAGTACGAGATACGGGCATTATGAGTTTACGGTCATGCCGTTTGGGCTGACAAATGCGCCGTCAGTGTTCATGGATTTGATGAACAGGACTTTCAGGGAGTACTTGGACCATTTCGTGATCGTCTTCATCGACGATATTTTGGTGTACTCGCAAAGTGAGGAAGATCACTTCAAGCATCTTCATTTGGTGTTGGAGACGCTAAGGAGAAATCAGTTGTATGTTAAGTTCTCGAAGTGCGAGTTTTGGCTATCCTCAGTGGCGTTCCTCAGTCATATAGTGAGTGGAGAGGGTATTGCTGTGGATCCGGCGAAGATCGTTGCGATACGGGAGTGTCCTGAGCTTGTTACGGTTGCGGAAGTCCGGAGTTTTCTGGGGCTTGCCGGCTATTATAGGCACTTCGTAGAGAACTTCTCGCGGATAGCTTTGCCTCTCACTACTTTTACGAGGAAGGAGCATAAGTT
Source organism: Platanthera guangdongensis (assembly GCA_039583875.1). Taxonomy (NCBI): domain Eukaryota; kingdom Viridiplantae; phylum Streptophyta; class Magnoliopsida; order Asparagales; family Orchidaceae; genus Platanthera; species Platanthera guangdongensis. The sequence continues at coordinate 165,494,943 of CM077147.1, forward strand.
CGTTTGGACGCCGGAGTGCACACGAGCTTTTGAGGAGTTGAAGTGTCGGTTGACCACGGCGCCTGTGTTGAGTTCGCCATGTGGGATCGAAGGCTATGAGATTTATAGTGATGCTTCGGGCAGCGGTTTGGGTTGCGTGCTACTGCAACACAGAAGTGTAATAGCTTATGGCTCGAGACAGCTAAAAGTGCATGAAAGGAACTATCCGGTCCATGACTTGGAGTTAGCGGCCATGATTTTTGCCTTGAAGCTGTGGAGACACTATTTGTACGGTGTGAAGATTGATATCTACACCGATCACAAGAGCCTGAAGTACCTTATTGATCAGAAGGATCTGAATATGCGGCAGCGTAGATGGATGGAGTTCCTGGGGGACTATACATTCAAGATCCACTACGTGCCTGGTAAGGGTAATGCGATTGCGGACGCGTTGAGTCGCCGAGCCCCAGCTTAAGCCAATTGGCTATCGGTGCATGATGAGCGGTTGGTGCAGGAGTTGGAGGCATTGGAGATTGTTTGTGTAGACAGGAAATCAAGTGCTGAAGCAGTTCTGAATTGGACTGAAGTCCAATATGACCTGGCTGATCATATTCGGCAGGCTTTGGATATGGATGCTCATATGAAGTAGTTCATGGTAGGGGCTCTGGATGGGTCAAATTCCAAATTCGTCGTGGAGGACGGATTACTTTGGAAAGATGGTCGTCTGTGCGTCCCAAGTGTGGGCAATTTGCGGGTGGAGTTGTTGTACGAGGCACACAATACCAAGTACTCGATTCACCCGGGGAGCACGAAGATGTACCGTGATGTGAAGAAACTGTTTTGGTGGCCGGGTTTGAAGAAGGATGTGGCGCTATACGTAGCGAAGTGCCAAACTTGCGCCTTGGTGAAGGCGGAGTGCCAAAAGCCGGGAGGATTTCTTAAGTCCTTGCCTATTCCGGAGTGGAAATTTGACGACATCTCTATGAACTTTGTGCACGGTTTGCCAAGGTCGCAAAAGTGGAACGACGCCATTTGGGTGGTTGTTGATCGGCTAACAAAGGTGTCGCATTTTATTCCGCATAGGAAGGATGATCCGGTGGAGAAGTTGTCAAAGCTTTATGTGGATAACATATTACGACTTCATGGTGTGACCCGCAGCATCGTGAGTGACCGAGATGGGTGGTTCACATCCAATGATTGGAGGCTTGTGCAGCAAATGTTGGGAACAAAGCTGAAATTCAGCACAGCCTTCCATCCGCAAACGGATGGGCAGACCGAGAGGGTCAATAGAACCATGGAAGACATGCTCCGCATGTGTGTCTTGGATTTTGGAAAGCAGTGGGAAGACCACCTGTATTTGGTGGAGTTCGCATACAACAATAGTTACCAAGCGAGTATTCAGATGGCGCCTTTCGAGGCCCTATATGGTAGAAAATGTCGCACGCCGTTGTCTTGGTTAGAAACGGGTGAGTCAAAGTTGTATAAGTGATCGGAAGTGGAGGATGCTACTTCTTTGGTGAGAACTATTCGGGAAAGGTTGCTTATCGCTCAGGACCGGCAAGCAAAGTACTATAATGCCAAGCACAGGAACGTGGAGTTCGCTGTGGGCGACTATGTGTACTTAAAGATCAAGCCGTTCAAGGGTGTCTCGCGGGTGCGACGACTGAAAAATCTAAGCCCGAGGTACCTTGTGCCATTTGAGGTTCTGGAGCGAGTTGGTGAAGCGGCCTATCGGTTGAAGCTTTCAGTGGAGCTTATTGGTTTACATGATGTATTCCATATTTCGGTAATTCGGAAGGCGGTGCAAGAGCCTACGCAAGTGATCGCGGTCGATCAAGTGCCGGTGGATAGTGGGTTGACGACAAAGGTAAAGGCCGTGCAGATTGAGGACTCGGAGGTCAAGCGGCTACGCAATAAAGAGATCAGGATGGTCAAGGTCCGGTGGGACAATTGCGGTCGTGAGGAGCTCTCTTGGGAGCGAGAGCAGACTATGCTTGACGAGTATCCGGAGTTGTTCCGCTCAGGTACAAATTTTGGTTTTGTACATGTCTTTCCTTTATATATTTTCGAGGACGAAATTATTTTAAGAGGGGGAGAGTTGTAACGCCCCGAAACTCAAAGGAGCAACGGGGGACGTTTTGGGCCAGTTTTGGGTTCTGGCTGCAGGCACACGGCCTGGGACACGGGCGTGTCCCAGGGCGTGTCAAGCTTGTGTCGACACTCAGCCGGGAAGTTAACATTTTGATCTCGACATTGTGTCGAGACTGGGCACACGGCTTGCGACATGGGCGTGTCGCAGGGCTTGTCGACCCGTGTCGACACTTAGCCCGCGAAGTCGACACTCTGCGTTCGACGAAGTGTCGAGACATGGCACACGCCCTGCGATACTGGCGTGTCGCAGGGCGTGTCAACCCGTGTCGACACTCGTCCCGGGAAGTCGACACTTTGTTCGACGATGTGTCGAGACAAGACACACAGCCTAGGATACGGGCGTGTCCAAGGCCGTGTCATCAGCTCGATGATCTTCACTCGACGAAGTGTCGAGGGTCGAGACCGTGTACATGGCCTGGAGCCCAGGCATGTTGAGGTGACACGGGAAAGGACACGGGCGTGTCCTAGAACCCGTGTAGTGCTCGGGTTGTTTTCGGGGAAAAACGATGGGGGTACACGGCCGGCCACACGGCCGTGTCAGGTGGAACACGGGCGTGTCAGGTCGAACACGGGCGTGTTCGATACCCGTGTGTTGTTCCAGGAGAGTCAATTTTGATGGCGAATGAGGCACACTGCCCTGTACACGGGCGTGTGCCAGGCCGTGTTCGGTCCAGATTGGGCATTTCAGTCCCGAATCAAAGCCGCTCATTTCTTTAATTGTTGATCCAACGGCTGGGGGTTGTTCCTGAAGGGATATACCCGGGATTGGACTTAGAAACCCTCACTTTTCATGAGTGGTTATCTTTCTAAAACCTTAGAGAGAGAGGAGAGCCAAGGAAGGAAGAAGGAGCTAGATCCGGCCATTGGAGGAGCTTCGAAGCTCCAAATCGCGAGCCGACTCCGAATCCACGGAAGCAAAGCTAGTGCGGTGCTTTTCATCCGCTTACTTTTCCATGGCGCCAAAGAGGAACGCTAGGGTAACGATTCTCTTCTTGAGCATGAGTAGCTCTCCTTCTTTGCATAGGAAGCCCGCTCTCGCGAGTTTGCGGAGAGTTGGAGGCATTCCTTCGGGTAGATATGTGAAGTCCCCGTTGTTTATAGTCCGTAAGCCAGAACGGACATAGGCATGATGTGTGAAGCCTACCCGGACATGTTGGTCTGGATCGGTGATGTTGCATTGCATAATGCCGGAGAAGACTCTGTGCTATTGGTTGTTTTCCGGGTTTTCTACACGGTAGATTGCAGCAGGGAGCCTTGGGGATTAACCCAAAGGTGCACCCGGAAAACTGGGCGGATGCGTGATCTTGCTAACTTGGTGGCCTGAGAGCCAACTTGAACATAACCGGGTTATGTGAATTGTGATGGAAACGGGACTCGGGAGAAGTTTGACCCGCGCAAATGGCTTAAATTATCGTTGCGATGTGAGCACGGGTTAGATGGAACCGTACCTGTTCTATGTTGTTCGGTTAAAGAGACCTAAAGGTACGTGGCACTTGTCGTTGGCATAGATTAGGGTCTTCGGCGGTCTATGGCTTAAATTGTCGTGACCCAGGCCAGGAAGACAAATTGCTCATAGCTTTGGCCGTCAAAGTGGCGGTGGTGAGTACGGAATGTCCATGGCTTTAATTGACGTGACATCGACCGGTTCACCGAGAATGTGCCCTGAGAGCACGGGGCGTGTGGCCGTGCGAGCCAACGTCTGTGATGAAATGGTTATATATATTGCTCGCTTATGCTAATGAAATGCAGGAAAGGAGCATCGCCGCCCCGAGTTGGGGGCGGGATCGTTATAATTTGGTCAGCATTGCTGACCGTTGCCTTGTTTCGCCACCGTGGGGTGGTTTGTTGCTTGCAGGTGCTGCTGGACCAAGCGGTCAATAGCGGGCTAAAGCCCAAGTGCGAAGCCGGCCCTTGAAGGCCTAATTGGAAGTGTTTACTGTTTTATTCATGTATGATCGGCCTGCGTGCCGTGGTTTGTAAATCATGTAATATCAAGTGAAATATTTTGTAAGGCCTTAAGGCTTATGTTGGTATTTGTATAACATTCCTATTTTGGTTTAGTGGACATTCATGCTTTAGTGCTGGGTTCTTATTTGCAACTTTTATAAACTGCTTCCGCTAGAATGCTCTGTGTAGGACGTTGTGATCGGTTGGATGGTTTCCATGAGTAACCACCCGGTCTGTCTGTGGCATACGACGTCGGTCCCCGGCCGGACCTACTGATATATGTTATGCGACGGATAGGGGGTGTTACAAGTAGCCTCTCTCAAATAGTGTGAATCGTCGAATTCGCCTCATCAACTTCATTACGCTTAAACACTCTGGCTTCGCCTACCTCTACCCAAGCTAATGGAGCACGACACTTCCGTCCATACAGAGCCTCATACGGTGTCATACCGATGCTCGCCTGGTAGCTGTTATTGTAGGCAAACTCCACCATGTAGAGATGATCTTCTCATCTCTTTCCAAAGTCTAGGGTGCATATCCAGATCATATCGTCCATCGTCCTGTTGGTCCGTTCAGTTTGGCCATCAGTTTGGGGATGAAAGGCCGAACTGAATGTCAACTTCGTGCCCAACAACTGATGAACTAGCCTCCAGCCGTTCGACGTGAATCGCCCATCTCTATCACTTACGATGCTCCGAGGAACACCGTGTAGCCGCGCAATCTGGTCAACATACAACTTCGCCAAAGTTTCCACTGAAGCATCCCGTCTGTTCGGCAGAAAGTGTGTCACTTTTGTTAGCCGATCGACAATCACCCAAATGGAGTCATTTCCGCGTTGAGAACTCAGTAATCCGTGCATGAAATCCATGGAAATATCATCGAATTTCCATTCTGGAATCGGTAATGACTTCAAATAATCGCCCGGCTTCTGGCATTCCGCCTTCACCATTGCTGGGTACATTGGAAAATGTGTACCAGATTTTAAGAAGCCTCACCCTACTCAATGATATGCATCAAGGTGTATTTGATGTGTTTTTGATTTTATATGTACAGGTTATGTAAATGAAGGAATGCAGGAAAAATTCTAAGTCCATGTGTCGACACCTAGATAAGCTATGTCGACACTTATGAAGGCCAGTGTCGACACTGGAGAAAAGCTGTGTCGACACTTGGAGTTAATTATGTCGACACTTGGAAAGGCTGTGTCGACACCATAATCAACTGTGTCGACACCAGAAGGAATGTGTCGACACACAGTGAAGCATTGTCGACATCAACTGTGTCGACACCCAGAGAAAGTGTCGACACACAGAGAAGTATAGTCAACATCAAATGTGTCGACACATAGAGGCAGTGTCGACACACAAAAGTATTTGTCAACATCAACTGTGTCGACACACATAACTTGTGTCGACACACAGCAAGCTTCAACAAAGTTAAAGTAAAGAAGTACTTGTGTCGACACAAATGAGATGTGTCGACACACAGCAAGTTTCAACAAAGGTTAAAGAAAAGAAGGCTTGTGTCGACACACAGAATCAGTGTCGACACATTCTAAAGAAGCAGTGTCGAGAAGCTGTTACAACAACAGAAGGAGTTGTGTCAACACCACCAAGGCTTGTGTCGACACTTAGTCCACTTGTGTCGACACTTGGTCTATTTGTGTCGACACTTAATGAAGATCAGTCTCGACACTTTCAGACAGAGACAGTATTTTCAAGAAGTGACTGGATGACTTGACAGCTGCCATTTCCAACCAGTCAACTACTACTGTCAGAGCTGTCAGGAGTTTGTTAGAAACCGGTTCAGCCGGTTACCATGAAGGAAGACTATATAAAGGCTTTCTGCTTCAATAGAAAGTGATGATTCAGATAGAGAAATAATGAATTGATAAATTGAAGATCTACACAGATATCGATCAACACAAAAAGAAGAAGACCTTCGACAGAAGATCTAAGAAGTTGGAGAGAGAGAGATCCTTCTAAGAAGAGCAGTTGCTGAACCAGGCTGCAAAGAAAGATTCAGATTGAGATCTGAATCTCAAGTTAGAAGCTGATTGAAGATCATCTTCTCAAGAGTTCAACCCTACTGAGTTTAGATTCAAGAAGCTTTGAAGAAAGCTAAGAGAGGTTGTGCTCTGCCATCAAGTTCTTCCAAGAACTCATCAAGAAGCCATCCATCCATTCTCTCTCTTTCAGGGTGGTGGTCATAAACTTTGTTTAAACAAATTTCTGTAAGATCTATTATAGATCTGAGCTATAAGCCTATTTTATAAAGGCTGAGTGTAAGAGATTTAGATCTCTGAGTGTAGGTCTTGTTGAAGACTGAGGTAGGGCTTTGTGCATGAGTTGTAGGAGACTATGTTCTCTGAGTGTAGGCCTTATTGAAGGCTGATGTAGGGCAGTTTGACTGAATTGTAGGAGTGGGGACACTCTGAGTTGTAGGAACCTGATTTGGGTTCTCAGCTACTGTAAGATCTGAGAATCTGAGGAGAAGTGCAGAAGTTAGGCCGAATCTAGTACACTGCTAGATAGGCGAAGGGGGAAAGTGGATGTACCCAAACCTTGGGGAACCACTATAAAAATCTGTGTGCACTCTGTGTCAAATTATTTCTGTGATTGTTGTGTTGTGTAATAGTAGAATTTGCAATTTCTGGTTAATTAACTGAACAGAGTTTCTGCCTTAAAAGCAAAAGAAAAAGTACACCTATTCACCCCCCTCTAGGTGGTTAGGCACTAATTCTTTCAAGTGGTATCAGAGGGAGGTTACTCAAAGAAGGACTTAACAGTCAGAGTTAGATCCCAAAGGCAGATTCAGATTCAAGAAATCAAGAAAATGGGTTCTGGTGAGAATCATAAGGAACTAGGTTCTATGAAATTACCTATATACAGAAAGGAGATTTTTGGCATCTGGAAAGAAAGGGTCAGACTGTTTCTGGAGGCTTCTGATCCAAGGATCTATATCACAGTAAAATAAGGTCCTTATATTCCAATGAAGATTTTGGTTATAGATGCAAACCAAAGAATTCCCAAGGATTATTCAGAGATGACCAAGGATGAGATCATCTTGATAACTATGGATAAAAGGGCCTAGAACATCATAGTAAGTGCCATAGATGATTCTAACTTTCAAAATTTGATTCACTGCAAGACTTCAAAGGAAATGTGGGATACTTTGATAGTCTACATGGAAGATTTTGATGAAGTAAGACAAGATAGAAAATCAATGCTAAACCAGGAGTATGAGAGTTTCAGACAAGGAAAATCTGACAGTATAACTGAGTGCTACAAAAGTTCTATAGAATAGTTAATGAGCTGATGTCCTATGGAAGAATCTTCAGTACCTATGAACTGAATGATAAATTCCTAATATCCCTGACAAAGGATTGAGACACTAAGATTTGTGCCATTAGGGAAGTGGCCAAACTTGCAGATATTTCTCCTCCAACCTTATTTGGAAAGTTGCTGTCATATGAGATGCAACTGATGGCTAGGAAAGAGGAAGAGAAAAGTACAAAAGGGGAGAATAGAGAAAAGTCAGTGGCCTTTAAGGTTGAAGCCACTAAGAAGAATAGGAGGATGTCTCCATCACCTCCTAGGATAGTTGCTGACATTGCTTCAGAGAATTCAGACAACCAAATTTCAGAAAGTAGTGACTCAGATGAAGATTTTGCTGCCTTCACAAGACAGTTTCAGAGATTTCTGAAAAAGAAGCAGTGGAAGTCTAAGCCTTCCACATCTAAGCCTAAAGATGACTATTATCAAAAGAGGAAGTCATCCAGGAAATACAGGAGAAGATCTAAGCCAAGCAAGTCATCAACATCAAAGATAGTTTGCTACTGTTGTAATAGGCCTGGACATGTAGTAGTTGAATGTCCAGATAAAAGAAAAGAGACTGCTGATAAGAAGAAGAGTCAACACCAGAGCAATAAGGAAAAGTCCTTTGTTGCTAAGAAGGAAAAGACCTTGTTAGACCAATCTACTTCAGAGTCAGAATCTGAAGCTGAGGCCTACACTGGTCTATATGCAGCAGATAAAGAAGAAGAGTTTCTCCAGGTGCTGAACTCTATTTATGAACAAGAAGACCATCAGTGTAAGGGACTGATGGCTGTATCAGAAGAAGATAAATGACAGGATCAGCCTGGTCCTAGTAAGGTACAATTTCTGTCTAGAAATTCAGATTGCAGTACTGATTCAGAGTCAGCAACATCTGCTTCAAGTGATGTAGATGGGTCTGAGTCTGAAGGTGATATTCATCAGCTAATAGATGAATATGGAGATTTATTGCAGGCACTTAAGAAGAGCAAAAACTTGGTCAAAACTCTGGCTAAGGAAATTGCAGATCTTAAGATGGCTGTATCTGATTAAGAAAAGTTGCTGGATCAGAAGTTGAATGAGATAGCCAGACTGAAAAACATTACTGTTATTCAGATGGGTACTATCACATTTAAGAATGATCAAATAAAGAATTTGGAGATTAGACTTCAGAAAGAAAAAGATTTGGTGGCTAGTTACTCCAAGCCAAAATCAGTTTTACCCTTGATTGATGAGTTTGTGTCTCAAAAGGGTAAAGCAGGATTATGGTTTAAGAGGACTACATGGACTGCTAGGTCCAAATCTAAAGTCAAAGCCCCAGCTCAAAACAAGAAGCCTGCTGTAGATAATACAGCTAGAGTTGTACCTAAACAAAGGTACAACAAGTTTGAGTGCTGGTGTTGTGGCAAGATAAACCACTTTGCCTTAGATTGTTGGCACAATTCCAGTGTCAAAGAGAGTAGCAATCTGCCTGCTAGAAGAACTACATGCAGATTTGTTAAATTTCAGACTAACTTGCACCAAGGACCCAAAAGTTATTTGGGTTCTAAGGTTAAGTAATCTGTGTTGCAGGTGAGTCCAAGTTGCCATACCCAAATATGGTACTTGGATAGTGGATGTTCCAGGCACATGACTGGAACAAAGGGGTTGCTGAAGGACTACACACCTATCATGGATGGCCCTAAAGTAACCTTTGGTGGTTCTGAAAAAGGAATCATCAAAGGATTTGATAACATTTCTAATAACCACATTACTATCTCTCAAGTAACCTATGTGAAGGGTTTGAAACACAACCTTATAAGCATAAGTCAGTTGAGTGATTTAGGTTATGATATTTCATTTATTAAGAATGGATGTCATATCAAAAGGTCAAGTGATCAAAAGGTCATATTGACAGAATATAGAAAGAGAAATGTTTACTGTCTTAATTTTGAGTGTGAGAACAATGTTTCTCCTATTTATCTTGTAGCTGATGAGAGAGCCTCTCATTGTGTTAAATGGCACAAGAGGCTGGCCCATCTTAACTACAAGACTATTGGCCAACACTTTAGCAAAGATTTAGTGAGGAATGGTCCTCAAGTTAAGTGTATAAAGGATGGGATATGCTCAGCTTGTCAAAAAGGCAAGCAGACCAAATCCTCCTTTCATAGCCTTGAAAACAAGGATTCAGTGAGGTGTCTATACCACTTGCATATGGATCTATTTGGTCCTATGCCTGTTCATAGTCTAGGTAGGAAGGTCTACACTTTTGTGGTGGTAGATGACTATTCTAGATATTCTTGGGTGTTCTTTTTAAGACAAAAATCTGAAACCCCGAGTGTCTTATATTATTTTGTTAAACAAATTCAGAATGAGTTGGACAGTACAGTGGTCAAAATCAGAAGTGATCATGGTACTGAATTTCAGTATGAAAGTATGGCAAGACTGTGTGACGAATTTGAGATTTTTCAAGAATTTTCTTCACCTAGAACACCACAGCAAAATGGTATTGCTGAAAGGAAGAATAGAACATTGATAGAGGCTAGTAGAACTCTATTGAGTGACACTTCTCTCCCAGAATATTTCTGGGCTGAGGCAGTAAACACTGCATGTCATGTGATTAATAGAGCTACTATCACCAAGAGACACAATGAAAGTGCAGCTAGATCTGATATACTCTAGAGGGCGGTGAATAGAGTATATGGTGCTTGAAAACTTTTTACAACAATTGTTGTAATCTGAGTGAACAGGGAAGCAATTATTAAATCTAATCACAGAATAACCTACAACATAAATTAATCACAGATCTAAACTAATCACAAAATAATCACAGCCAAAAACAAAAGATAAAGACAAGTAATCCAGATGACACAAGGAGCTATAGTGGTTCCCCTAAACTTGCGTACATCCACTCTTCTACCACCCTAGGTAGGAATCCACTGCAGGATGAGTTGATCAGGTGTCCTGGGCACCAATGAGCTTTTGATAAGGTGCTCAAAAACCAAATCAGATTTTTTGATCAGGTGTCTTGCCACCAATGAGCTTTTGACAAGGTGCTCAAAAACCAAACTCAAACTTTTGAAGGTGGTTTGAGAAACCCTTTACAGAGATGGGGATGAGAGATTTATGGAAGTCTTCTCTTTATCAAAGCAGCTGAGAAGACTATGTGGATTTGATGGTGTCAAAGCTCCCCCTGAGTCCATGAGATGTTCAGGAAAGAAGCTTTACTGTAGGGTGATAGGCCTTCAGAAGTTGATCTCCAGCAAATGATGATTTCAGCAACAGCTGAAATGTTAGGTGTTTGGAGTCTTGAAAGATGTTGGCCTTGAACACTTGAGACAAGAAAGATCAGAAGATTTCAGAAAGTTTGATCTCCTTGGATGTGTATTCTTGAGAGAATTCTTTGAGACAGAGAATATTTTGTTTTTCTTCTTCTTGTCTGTGTTCTGAGTGCTCAGTGATTGAGAGATTCAAAAAATCTTGTCTTTTGTTCTCTGGTACTGAATAGAAAAATATCCTCTGTCAAGAATAGTCGTTGGCCTGCATTAATTGCATTCTTAATTGCAAATGTCTTATGGAGGAAAGTCCAAAGAAACATTCCTTGATAATCCCTTGAAACTTGGTCCAGAATAAATGAAAACGGCTAGAAAATCTTCTGAATTAATTGCTGAATATCTCCTTAACTGTTCTGAATTTGAATCTTGAAAAATCCTTGAAGACATCAGAAAACGTCGAACTGAGCTCTGCTATCGTCGAACTGAGCTCAGCGATATGGACTTATACAGCAACAAAAATATCGTCGATCTGAGCTCAAAGATCGTCGAACTGAGCTTAGAGATAGAGATCCAATACTGAGTCAAGATCGTCGAACTGAGCTCGCAGATCGTCGAATGGAGTTTGACGATTTGTGGAAGTTGAGCTCAGCGATCGTCGAATAGAGTTCGACGATCTGTCGAAGTTGAGCTAGACGATCGTCGATTGGAGTTCGACGAATCGTCGTGCTGAGCTCGACGATATGACTTAGTCTCAAACTGAAAAATTCTTGGTCTTGAGGGCAGCTTTCAAACTTAGGCTTCTAACCCTTAGACTCAATTCTAGTTGACCTTTAGATCTATACAGGAGGTCAAAAACTGGTTTCCTAGAGACATAGTGATCCTGACCCAAATTAGTAATAGGGTGTTCCAACAATCTCCCCTATTTGGGTTAGGATTACTATTTACAGAATTTGGAAAAATTAAATAACAACATACACAGCAACAAAACAGAAAAGCAATATGCTGGACATTGTAGAACCACAGATACATATCATCCCAGATAATAATCAGAAGTCAAGATGATTGTCACCTTACATAGTCATTTCTTCTCCTTGCTCTTAATGAGTTTGATTTCTCTATTGGGGTTGAGAGCTTCCTTCTTTGATCTTGTATCATCTGCTGCACCTAAAGAGGTTTGCTGTTTGGGCCTGGGAACTACAGCTTCAGGATGCAGCTCCATGTATCTATTAGAATCAAAGAATTTGCTTGAACCATATCTTTCCAACTCTTTCTTTCTCTGTTCAGATAATGTAGTGATGTTGGAGGAGTCTCTGTCTTGCTCTTTAGCTTTCTTAATCTGGTCCAGTACAGCAAGCTCTTTCATCCTTGCAGTCCAAGCAGTTGGATTATTTTCAAGATCTTCAAATGGCACTGGTGGTTCATATCTATTTGATGGATTGTCCTGAGGAGGCCTGGATGGAACCACTTCCTTTAGTTTATAGGGAAAAGGACCAGAGGTTGTGTCAGATGAAATTTGTCCTTCCCTGGAGTAGGGATGTTGCCTTGAATAACCTTTAGAATAAACCTGGACTTCTCTTTGATTTCCTCTGTAGTTTCCTCTTCTGGATTGAGAGCCTCTAGACTGGCTTCCCCTATGATAGGATCTGGCATGTGGCTGATAGGGGGTTTGGCTTTTGGCATGAGGTTGAGCAGCTGAACTTCCACCTGCACCTGCATCAAGAGGAGGTGGTGGAGGAGGATGAGGATGTTGGAATTGGGAAGAGCCTTTTTCATACTTCCTCTTTTTCTTCATTGCTTTGAGTTGGTTCTTTGAATATTGCATCCAGTGCTCAGTTATGGGGCAGTCATGAAGAATATAATATGGAATGTCATTGTTGTCCTTGACCTTGGCTGAAGGTACTCTCTTCATGGCTTTGCTCCTTGCCTTTCTCTTTCTGGCAATGGTAGCAGAAGAATCATCAGAATCTGTCTTGAACTCATCACTTTCAGAACTTTGATCATCATAAAGAGCATCAATCCTTTTCATCAAATCTTTCTTGAGCTGGGTTGAAGCAGATGAGGCAGCAGAGGTTGGTGTAGCATCAGATACAACACTTGTAGCAATTGTAGTTGAAGCAGAAGCAAAGGTTGAAGCAATAGTAACAGCAGCAGATACTGAAGTTGTGGCAGTATTAATAACAGCAGTTGGTGCAGCAACAGTTTCACTTTCAGAAACAACAATATCAGCAGCAGGAATATCATCAAAAAACACAGAAGGCTCAAAATCATGTGCCTCTGTCATAAGGATATCAGCAAAAACTGGAACAACAGTAGCAGCAGCACTGACAGCACTAATAGCAACAGATACATCAACACTATCTTCAGCAGGAGGGACAGCAGCATCAGAAACAGCAACCATGCTTTCAGCAGGAGTAGCAGCAGCATATACTGATTTAGCAAAGGAACTTATAATACTGGTATCACAGCATGAGAAGGGCACAATGGCCTTGGAGAGATCCTCTGGGGGCTGGATAGTAACTCTCTCTGGAAAACAAGCTTTCTCTGGCAGACAACTGAAATATATTGAATCAAACTCAGCGAGCAAGGACCTGATGTCCACTGGAAAGACTGCAACTGGAAGGGGAACTGGAGCTTGAGGAAGAACAGCAGCAGCAGCAACAAAAGCTGAAGAAACAGCAGACACAGCAGGCAAGTTCACTTCATAGGACATCTCCCCCTGCCTAGATTCAGACAAAGCTGGATCAAGGCACACTGTTGAAGGGGCTGCCTGAGGGAATAAGGAGGAGAGCCTGGCAGAAAGAGCTGCCACTGACTGGAGTAATGGAGCCAAGGAGGTCTCCAAAAGAAGAGATAGCCTGGGGGCTAGCAATTCATATATCCTGTCAGCAAGGGCTGGAAGATCTACTTGCTCAGTAGTGACTGGAGCAGAGGTAGAGGATGGAGGTGAAGCTATTGGTGATGGTAGAGGAGAGCTAGTGTATTGGGGAAGAGATGGTTGAGGTATGGGTAAAGTGGTGATGGTGGACAGTGGGATGGAGATAGATTTTGTGAAGGTGGGTTGATCAATGATCTCTTACAGAAGGTCTTGGTAAGAGGTTGATGATGAGGGTAGCTCAGGAGGTGAGGAGGGTGAGTCATCCATGAAGGAATCATCAATGAGATTGAATGAGGGAATGGAGGGTGATGTGGCAGAGTCTGGTTGAGAGTAGGAGTATAATGGATGGAATGGTTCTTCTGTTGTTGGTAGAGTAGGGATTGGAGATGATATAGATGTTGGAGAAGGGCTGGAGATGATGATAGTGGATGGAGATTGAATGGTGGATGGAATTGGAAGAGATGGAATTGGAGGAGGAGGAGGAGAGGCATCAGCAGGCAGGTCATCTGCAGGGGCAGAGACCTGAGGGGAAGTGACTATGGCAGTCCTAGTGCCTGAAGGTGTGCTGGAAGAGGGCCTGCTGGGCTTGATGATCTGCATGTCCCATTTACCAAACAGGGCACATGACAGTCTCTTGGAAGCATTTATGTGTATCCCAGAAGATACTAGCAATGCAGGGCATCTGTTCTGCAGAAAAAGGCCTAAAATTCTCCCAAAATTCACAAAACTCTTGTTAATTTTCTTTTTGATTAGGTCAAAGAAGACCTCTCCCCAGTTCAGATTCTTCTTGTCCACTATGGCTCCCATTAAGCAGAGCTGATACCTAGAAATGGTATCATGGGCAGAGTGCTTAGCCAATAGGACCTTCCCAACTACATCAGCCAAGAATCTATATTCCACAGACAGATTCTTCTTCAGCAGCTTGCTAGGGTTAGCCTCAGAATGACTCATTCTTGCAAGCAAGTCAGCATATTCTTCTCCAGATAAATCAGCAGAGTCTCCACCAGTACTTAACTCAAAAACTTCTGTCAGAATTGCTGGGGTCAAGGGTACCTGTGTGCCAGAAATTGATCCAACGATTGTGTTTTGATCCTGATTGTGGGCAGTGTAGACCCACTCTTTAATCTCATCAGCAGCAAGTTTAATTCTAGTGGTCATGATTGTAGCAAGTTTCTGCTCTTTGAATAACTCCAAGATGTCCTGGAAAACCTGATCTGTTGTGCTGAAGGACTCCATGTCAATGTCAAAACCGGCATCAAATTTCATGGCGGCAAGAACAGCAACTGAAACGGCCATGGTTACCTGCGAAGAATCAACAAACAAAACGACCAAGTGCAGAAATGTTTGGAGGGAAAGAAAGTGTTTGCAGAGAAATCGAAAGCGCAAAAGGAGAACGACAGCGAAAAATGAATTTTATATTAGAGTTCGACGCAGAAATGGAAAGATCGTTGAACTCAGTTCGACGATCGGGGCTTCTAAAGGAATCTGAAGAGTCTGCAATATCGTCGATCTCCGTTCGACGATATTGGAGAGCGTCGAGCTCTGTTCGACGATCGTTCAGAGAACAAAATCGTCGAGCGCCGTTCGACGATCGCTGACCGGAAGAGATAGTTCATACTATCTGAGAAACGCTGAACTCAGGTCGACGATTTCAGAAATCGTCGATCTCCGTTCGACGATCTGGGGGAAAATCGTCGAGCGCAGTTCAGAGACCAGAA
Source organism: Platanthera guangdongensis (assembly GCA_039583875.1). NCBI lineage: Eukaryota > Viridiplantae > Streptophyta > Magnoliopsida > Asparagales > Orchidaceae > Platanthera > Platanthera guangdongensis. The sequence continues at coordinate 165,510,181 of CM077147.1, forward strand.
AAACTCTAGACACAAAAAAAATCAAGATGTTTGTCTAGTCTTGGTCAATTTTTAAACTTTTAAAATCTTGAATATTATTTTAGACTTCCTCCATCTAACATTCGTAACTAATTTAGGAAGAAGGTGTGTTTCTTTTCATCCAAGGGTTTGGTGAAAATATATCCCCTTTGTAAGTCAGTTGGGATATATTGCAGTTCAATTTTATTTTTTTCAACATTATCCCTTAAGAAGTGATGCCTAATCTCTATGTGTTTTGTCCTACTATGGAGGACTGGATTTTGAGCTATAGAAATAGCACTGGTGTTATCACAAAAGATTTTAGACTTCTCTAAGTTGTAGCCATAGTCTAGGAGTTGGTTTTGAATACACAAGATTTGTGAGCAACAACTGCCTGCAGCCATATATTCAGCTTCAGCAGTTGAAGTTGACACAGAAGTTTGTTTTTTACAAAACCAAGAGACAAGTCTGTCACCAAGGAACTGACAAGTTCCACTGGTGCTTTTCCTGTCAATTCTGCATCCAGCATAATCAGCATCAGAGAATCCAGTTAAATCAAATGCTGAATCTTTTGGATACCAGAGACCTAGATTTGGACAACTCTTAACATACCTGAGAATCCTCTTTACTAGTGTTAGGTGTGACTCTCTAGGGCTTACTTGGAACCTAGCACATATACATGTAGCAAACATTATATCTGGTCTACTAGCTGTAAGGTACAGTAAAGAGCCAATCATTGCTCTATATGTTGTCTGATCAACTGGTTTCCCATGTTCATCAGCATCCAATACAACATTAGTAGGCATAGGTGTTTTCATACAAGATGCTTCAGACATGCCAAATTTCTTAACCAATTCATTTGCATACTTGGTTTGAGAAATAAAGATGCCTTCAGCATGTTGTTTGACTTGCAATCCTAGGAAGAATGATAGCTCACCCATGCTACTCATTTCAAATTTAGAATACATTAAGTTGGAAAACCTTCTGCACAATTTTGAGTCAGTAGAACCAAAAATAATATCATCTACATAGATCTGTACTAGTAGGGTATGAGACTTATGAGTTCTAATGAAAAGAGTTTGGTGCACTCTACCCCTTATAAATCCATTTCCAAAAGGAAGCATGCTAGGGTCTCATACCATGCTCTAGGAGCTTGCTTGAGACCATATAATGGTTTGTTCAATTTAAAAACATAATCAGGATAAGTTGGAGAGATAAAACCTGGAGGTTGTCTGACATATACTTCTTCTTTGATGTCTCCATTTAGAAATGCACTTTTGACATCCATCTGATATACCTTGAATCCTTTATGTGCTGCATAAGCTAAAAAGATTCTGATGGCTTCCAATTTTGCAACTGGTGCAAAAGTCTGGTCATAGTCTATTCCTTCTTCTTGAGAATATCCTTGAGCAACTAGCCTTGCCTTATTCCTTACAATTACTCCTTGATCATCCAGTTTGTTTCTGAACACCCACTTTGTTCCAACAATGGAGTGATCCATAGGCTTTGGCACTAGTTCCCACACTTTGTTCCTTTCAAATTGATGCAACTCTTCTTGCATTGCAATGATCCAGTGTGGATCTTGCTCTACATCTTGAATGGACTGAGGTTCAATTTGAGATAGGAAGTAGGTGTGCAACAGGTTTTGGTTGACCTGATTTCTGGTTTGCACACCAGCTGAGATGTCTCCAATTATTTGGGAAATTGGATGATCTCTTGATGTTACTAGATCAACAGGGGGTGTTGATTGTTCACCAACCTGTGTTGTTGTTTCCTCTCGTGGTACAACAACTGGCTCTTCAGGTTGTTTCTCTTTAATGTGTTGAATAATTTCTTCATCTTCACTGCTTTCATCCTTTTGAGTAACCTGTAACTTATTCAAGTCTTCAACAAGAGAATGTTCCTGCAAAGATGTTATGGTAGAAGTGATCTTCTCCTTGAAAGACATGTTAGATTCATCAAATGATATATGAACAGATTCCTCAATTTTTAGAGATGACTTATTATAAACCCTATAAGCCTTGTTGATCATGGAGTATCCAAGAAACACTCCTTCATCAGCTTTAGCTTGAAATTTTGTAAATATTTCTTGTCATTATTATGTATATAGCAGATACAACCAAAGACTCTAAAATAATCAACTTTAGGTTTCTTCCCTTTGAGTAATTCATAGGGAGTCTTTCCTTTAGTTTATGTATCAAACTTCTATTCAGCACATAGTTGGAGGTGTTCACTGCCTCTGCCCAAAAGGATAGAGGAAGGTGAGAATCTGACAACAATGTAGTGGCAGATTCAATAAGGGTTCTATTTTTCCTTTCAGCTACCCCATTTTGTTGAGGAGTTCTAGGAGCTGAGAAAGTATGCCTGATCCCTTCACTCTGACAGAACTCTTGCATAAGAAGAGAATCAAACTCTGTCCCATGATCACTTCTGATCGGGCAATGTGAGTATTGAACTCAATCTGTATACATTTGAGAAACTCTGTCAGACACTTAAAGTTATCAGATTTCTTCCTTAGAAAGAACACCCAAGTGAATCTAGAGAAGTCATCTACAACTACTAAAGTGTAAGATTTCCCTCCTAGGCTATGTACTGTGATGGGTCCAAAAAGATCCATGTGTAACAGATATAATATCCTAGGTGAATCACTCTTATTAAGTGACTTAAAACTATTTTTAGTTTGCTTGCCTAATTGACAAGCCTGCAGAGTCCTTCCTTCTTGTCGGGGCTAGAAGGTAGTCCTCTAACAAGGTTGTCCTTGGATAGCCTAGCAATAGTTCTAAGGTTTAGGTGTCCTAGTCTCTTATGCCATAAAATATTTGGTATACAAACAGAATTGAACAGGCAAATATCTACATCTGTTGAAAAAAAATCTACTAGATAGATGTTACCTTTCCTTTTACATGTCAACACAGTTGTGTTGTCCTCTGACTTGATTTTGCATAATGCTTTGCTGAAGGTCACCTGATATCCTTCATCACACAGCTGACTGATGCTTATTAAGTTGTGCTTCAGTCCTTCCACATAAGCTACCTTCTTGAATGTTACTGATCCAATCTAGACTGCACCATATCCTTTAGTTTGTCCAAAGTTTGAATCACCAAAGATAACTTTGGGTCCAGGCTTGGCTCTAAAGGATGTGAGGTTGTCTTTGTTTCCTGTCATGTGCTTAGAGCACCCACTATCCAAGTACCATTGTTGGTTAGATGTTGGATAGGTCTTCACCTGCACATAAGATAATTCATTTGTTTTTGACCCAGTTTACCTTGGGCCTAGGTTGATAACCTTTAAACTCTGAAATAAAAGACATCCCAGGTTGACTCTTATAACCTTCAGGATGATATCTCCTTGGAGGTATAATCCATTCAGTATAAGGGTTAAAGATTTGGGATGAAGGACCCTTAGGATTGGATTTTGATTTGCCCTTGAAAGAATTTCCGGAGCTCTGACCTCTGTTCGACGATCGTGGAGCTGCGTTCGACGATCTTGGGTCAGATCGTCGAGCTCCGTTCGACGGTCGACTATGGCAGAGTTCAGGAACTTGAGATTGTCGACCTGAGTTCTACAATTTTGCCTGAGATCGTCGATCTGCATTCGGCGGTCGTCGATCTCCGTTCGACGATTTCTGCTGGGACTTAGTTTTCTTGGGCAGATCAGATTTTTTCCTAGCTACCTCTACAACTCCCTTTCCATTTATCAGAAATGAACTTGATTGGAGTTGTTAGAACTATGGGTTGGCTGGATGAAGCACCCAAGCCCAGTGTACTATTAAATCTGGAGTTCACTGTGCTTGTGATGTCCATCAGCTTGATACTTCTCCCATTAAGGGATTCTTCAAGCTTCTTGGCCTCAGATAGCTCACCTTTCAGTGAAGCTATCTGCTCCCTACAACACTCCAACTCCTGAGAGAGTTTGAGATTTTCTGACTTTAAGGTATTATGTTCAGATAAATGATTTCTGAGAGAGATAATTTCTTTCTCAGATTTTAGCAGGTCTAAACATAATGCTTTAAACTCAGATTTAAAGTCCTCTGAATTAAAATCAAAAGAACTAATTACCTGATCTTCTTCAGGTTGAGTGTCTGAATCTGACTCTGACTCTTCTTCATCTGAATTATGTTGAGAGACATTGATTGCCATCATGCAGAACTCTTTCTCTTCTGCATCATCTTCATCATCACTGGAGCTGGATGAGGCTTCTGACTCCTCTTCAGTCTCACTCCAGGATTCAGCAAGAAACCCCTTTCTTGTGTGTTTGTTTTTGCTTGAGGAGGGTTTGTCATTGTCATTCCTCTTGGAGTCTTTCTCCTTTCTTCTTTCTTTCTTGTCCCTTCTGTCCTTGTTTTTGTTTTCTGGACAGTCAGGAACAATGTACCCTGGTTTCCTGCAACCAAAGCAGACAATTTCCTTATTATTAATTGACTTATCATACCTTGGCTTATCATGCTCCTTGTATGATCTCCTTCTGAAGTCCTTTCTGGCCATCTTGTAAATCTTTTGGCCAACAGACTGAGCAGTTCATCATTGCCTATGACTTTGTCTTCAGGCTGATCTTCAGTTGCCTTGAAGGCTATTGTCTTCTCTTTTCTTGTGGCTGGTGAGGCAGCCTTCTGTTCTTCTTCTCTATTCTTAATGAGTAGCTCATAATATTTGAGCTTACCCAATAGAGCTTCTGTTGTGATCTCATTCAAACTTCTAGCATCCTTGATTGGCCAGATCTTGAATCCCAAGTGTTAGGGAAGCACATTAGAATTTTGTCATTGAGTTCAGTTAGTGAGATCTCTTTATCCAAGGTCCTGAGTTCACTGACTATTAGACTGAGCCTGTTGTACATATCTCCAACTGACTCAACTTCTCCCTTTTTGAAATTCTCATATTGAGATATGAGGTGGGATCTCCTGTCCTTACTCTCATCAGCTGAGCCTGAGACTATTTCAGGGAGTTTATCCCAGATTTCCTTTGCTGAATTGCATTCAGCCACCTTTTGAAAGATGTCATCAGACATTGTCTGGGCTAAGATGTTCATAGCCTTGGCATTGATGAGTACGATTATGATAGGCTTTTTACTATCATAATTGTAATCATATCTACCATTTTCTGCCCCTTTTGGTGTTGATTTCATGATAATAGCAAAGAAACTGTCGTATCATAGATAGAAGAGGTATTTAGAAAATCTTCGGCAGTTCTTGTTTAAACCATTTTCTGAGTCTATTATTTTTCTATTGCAGGTAATGCCAACCAATGGACCTAAAAGTTTCGGAGCAAACAGAGGAGTTCACGGAGTCTACATGGCCGATGACAGGACAGAAATTTGGTGCACACGGCCAGGCACACGGCCGTGTGCCTACCCGTGTCCTAGGTACCTGGAACTGAAGAATTTGGGCGCAGACAGAGGAGCCTCACACGGTTATGGCACACGGGCGTGTGGATACCCGTGTCATCTTTGCACACGACTGCTGATCAACCCGTGTCTGAGGGACACGGCCGCACACACGGCCGTGTCGATACCCGTGTCATCTGACACGGCCCACTACCAGACACGCCTTTTCGTGGGGAACCGTCCAGGAACCACCTAGGAACCGTCCACACGGCCTGGCACACGGCCGTGTGCGACCCCGTGTCCGACCTGTTTGCAAGGGAACTATAAAATTCCTGTAGAAAAATTTATTTGGAACTTTTGGATCATTTCTGCATTGGAGAACTGCTGGAGGCCGAGGAGGAGCATTCAAGACAAGGAGGATTGAAGGGTATTCTTATGTATTTTTTATTTAATCATTAATCCTTTGAATCCTTCCTTCTCTTGATGATCCATCTTCAATTTATGTTTTAATTTGCATGAATTTTGCTTTGAACATTCTAGTAATCATGTATCACCTTGTTCATGTTATATTTGTAGCATTTTATTTGTGTTTATGCAATCAAACTAAGAGTTTAATCGTCCTTTGAATTACTTATTTATTTTACAAAATTTGCAATTGACTAGATTGAGAAATTGGTTATTTGCAATGAATTTAGTATGTTCATATTGTGATGATAATTCACTTTGTATTTCAAACTTTATGATCGAGAGATATTTTGTTTGGAAAATTAGAACACGAATAAAAGGATTCATGTTAATTTAGAAATAATATTCATGAATTTATGTAGTAATAAAGGTATGTTGATTAATGCGAACTTGAGTGTTGTGAATTGTTCGAGAGAAAATTTACTATCTTAGGTTTAGATTGGAATTGCTCGAGAGAGAATTTTGATGAAAAATTTACCTTTTACATTGCACAAATTTAATAGTATTTTCATATCATGATTGCTTAGAATTGAACTAGTAAATGAAATTGTTCATGTAATTATTTAAAAGCTTCATGTTCTATCGTTTTTATTTCTCCAATATTGAATTATCCAATTGGTCATAGTTAGGTTAATGTAGTTTAAATATCACTTTTGTTTAGAGGTATGAAAATAAAGGGAGGGTGAGTACGAATAGTTGAAACGACCCTGTGGAATACGACACGAGATGTAGATTTCTCATATATTACGATTGATAGGTGCGCTTGCCTGAATGCTAATTCAATCTAGTTAAGTCCATCTACATAATTGTATTAGAATGTAGAATGAAATCACATTGAATTATTACTTGTTAGCAAGAAAAATCATCAAGTTTTTGGCGCCGTTGCCGGGGATCGTTTTCAATATTTTGAAACCTAATCTTTATTGATCTACCAATTTTTATTTATATAGTTGTAAATTAGAATTTGAATAATTATTTTGCGTAATATTTTTTTTTGTAGTCTGTTAGTCTATGACCAGGGGCAAAAATTCTGGGCTAGCACCATTTCATCCTGACCCAGAACGAATTCTCCATAACACTAACTTAAGGGACGTGGGAATTAATACCACAGATAATTCAAACGACTATCAGAAGAGGAGACAGTAAACCAAGGAGAGAATCATCTTGAAAACTTAGATACTATGGCCTAACCAAAATGAGCAAACCATGTCTGACTTTGCTAGACCAATCTCCAAGGAACCGGGTCGAGCATCGTTAGACCACCGATAGCTACCAATAATTTTGAATTGAAGCCTAGTGTGATACAGATGGTTCAACAGTATGTTCAGTATGATGGCTTGCAAGATGAGGATCCTAACACTCACTTGGCCGGATTCTTAGAGATATGTGACACATTTAAGATCAATGGTGTTTCCAACGACGCCATTCGATTGAGATTGTTTCCATTTTCTTTAAGGCATAAGGCGAAGCAGTGGTTGAATTCCTTACCTAGAGGTCGATCACTACTTGGGACATGATGGTTGAGAAATTTCTAATGAAGTATTTCCACCTGCAAAGACTGCGAAGTTAAGGAATGACATCTCTACATACATTCAATTGGAGTCTGAATCGTTGTACGACACATGGAAACGATTCAAGGAGTTGTTAAGGAGATGCCCCACCATGCTCTACCTTCATGGCTTCAGATTCAGACCTTCTATAATGGTCTAAATCCAGCCACCAAACAAATGATTGATGCGGCTAGTGGAGGAACTTTGAACAACAAGACACCTGAAGCGGCTCAGCAGTTGATAGAGGACATGGCAATGAACAATTACCAATGGACTACCGTAAGACAAAAGCCTAGCAAGCCCGCAGGAATTTATGAAGTAGATGTCGTCACCGCCTTAGCAATCCAAGTGGAGAAACTTCACCAAAAGATGGACAACCTTGCCTTAGCATCACCTTCCATGGCACCTCAACAATGGGACCCTTCATGCACTGGAATGCCTAGTTGTGAACCGCAAGTTCAAGAGCATGTTGACTATATGGGTAACAATATTAGGCCACCTTTCAATCAAGCCAACAACCCATATAGCTCTACATATAATCCTGGATGGCGAAACCACCCCAATTTCTCTTGGGGAGGACAAGGAAATCAAGGGAAGCAGCCCTGTTTGGACAACAACCACAGTTGGAACCAAGGAAGCCTACATTGGAAGATGTGCTTACCAAATTTATGCAAACTACCGATGTAGCCTTCCGAAATCAAGAGGGTTCAATTCGAACTTGGAAAATCAAATTGGTCAGCTTGCAAGGATGGTTTCTGAAAGGCAACAAGGAGCACTTCCAGGGAATACAGAGATAAATCCAAGGGAGCATGCAAAAGCCGTTCAATTGAGAGCGGAAAGGAGTTACAAGACCCAAGGCCTGCAAAAGAAGCACCCAAAATGGAGTCTAGCGGCGAAGGACCAAGCGAGATGAATGTACAACCGATGGAGTACCAACCAGCATTACCATACCCAGCAAAGCATAGCAAGGAGCGCATGGATGCGCAGTATGGTAAATTTTTATCTATGTTTAAGCAATTACATGTTAATTTACCTTTTTCTGAAATTATTCAAATGCCTAAATATGCAAAATTTCTTAAGGACTTGATTTCTAATAAAAAGAAAATAGAAGAATTATCATTAGTAACATTAAGTGAAGAATGTTCTGCTATTTTGCAAAATAAATTGCCACAAAAACTTAAGGATCCCGGTTCATTTTCAATTCCATGTTTAATCGGTGATTTACAAGTAAATAAGGCTTTAGCAGATCTAGGAGCAAGTATAAATTTAATGCCTTATAATTTATATCTGAAACTAGGCCTAGGAGAACTTAGCCCAACAAGAATGAGTATTCAATTAGCAGATCGATCGGTTAAGTATCCTAGAGGAATAGTGGAAGATGTATTAGTTAAGGTAGATAAATTTATATTTCCTGCTGATTTTGTTATTTTAGATATGGATGAAAATATCGAAGTACCACTCATACTAGGTCGTCCATTTCTAGCTACATCTAGAGCACTTATTGATGTTTTTGATGGTAAATTAGTATTGCGAGTAGGAGAAGATGAAGTCACTTTTCAAATTGGCAAAACTATGAAACAATCTTAGAAAACGATGATTATTGCTATTTTTCTCATGGTATTGATGATTTTTATGTCTTCTACAAATTCTAATTTTTATTTCAAAGATCCTTTAGAAATTTGCATAACTAACAATTATCTAGATTATGATAAAAATGATGACATTATTGAACATTTATTTTTTCTAGAAAATTGTGTTGCGATGAATAGAACAACGGAATATAGTTTAATTACTGAAGGAGATCATGAAATTCTTAAGAATAATACTAAGAATCCACCAATAGTAGAATTAAAAAATTACCGGATCATCTTGAGTATGCATTCTTAGGAACAAATTCTTCGTACCCAGTTATCATATCTTCAAATCTTTCCAAACTTGAAAAAGAAAAATTGATAACCGTATTGAAGAAATGTAAAGGTGCAATAGCGTGGCAAATATCTGATATAAAGGGTATTAATCCTAGTTTTTGCACCATAAAATTCTTTTGGAAGAAAACTATAAGTCGTCTATCCAACCGCAACGTAGGCTAAATCCTAATATGAAAGAGGTAGTTAAGGCTGAAATTGTAAAGTTATTAGATGCTGGTATTATATATCCTATTTCGGATAGTTCATGGGTTAGTCCTGTCCAAGTAGTTCCTAAGAAGGGTGGCCTGACCGTAGTAGCAAATGATAAAAATGAATTAATTCCAACGCGAACAGTAACAGGTTGGCGTGTCTGTATAGACTATAGGAAATTAAACGATGCCACTAGGAAAGACCATTTCCCTCTTCCCTTCATCGACCAGATATTAGAACGCTTATCAGGACACTCTTACTATTGTTTTCTAGATGGACTTTCTGGATACTTTCAAATTCCTATAGCACCAGAAGACCAAGAGAAAACAACATTTACTTGCCCATTTGGTACCTTTGCCTATAGACGTATGCCTTTCGGTTATGTAATGCGCCCGCCACATTTCAAAGGTGCATGCTAGCCATCTTTAACGAGTATGTTGAAGATATCATGGAAGTGTTCATGGATGATTTTCGGTTTTTGGCGACTCTTTGAGTTGTGTTTAAATAATTTAGAGAAAGTTCTTAGGAGGTGTGAGGAGACGAACCTAGCGCTTAGTTGGGAGAAGTGTCATTTCATGGTACAAGAAGGGTTAGTACTTGGCATAAAATTTCAAGCCAGGAATTCAAGTAGATAAAGCAAAAATAGAGACCATAGAAAAATTGCCACCACCAACCTCCGTAAAGGCAGTGAGAAGTTTCTTAGGACACGCGGGATTTTATCGCCGTTTTATTAAAGACTTCTCTAAAATAGCTAAACCACTTACAAGGCTTTTAGAAAAAGACACACCTTTTATTTTTGAACAAGAGTGTCTACACGCCTTTGAGTTCTTAAAAGAAAAATTAATTAATTCTCCTATTATGATCGTACCTGACTTTAGTCAACCATTTGAGATCATGTGTGACGCTAGTAGTTTTGCGGTAGGGGCTGTTTTAGGACAACGCCGAAACAAACATTTTCACCCTATATATTATGCTAGTAAAACACTTAATAATGCACAGGAGAATTATACAACTACTGAAAAAGAACTCTTAGCAGTGGTATTTGCCTTTGATAAATTTAGATCATATTTAACATTATCCAAAGTGGTAGTTTATACGGATCACTCTGCACTTAGATATTTGCTAGCCAAAGCGGAAGCAAAGCCTCGTTTAATCCGATGGGTTCTTCTTCTACAAGAATTTGATCTAGAAATTAGGGATAAATGAGGAGCGAAAACTTAGCGGCAGATCATCTTTCACGTTTAGAAAACCCACTACGATCAATGTTAGATGAGTCTGAAATTTCTGATACATTTCCTGAGGAATCATTATTTGCCATATCTACCAATATACAACTAGATTATCCATGGTTTGCAGATTATGCAAACTATCTTGTGGCTAAGGTCCTTCCAAAAGACTTTTCATATCAGCAGAAAAAGAAATTTTTCTCTGACTTGAAATATTACTTTTGGGAGGACCCTTTTCTTTTTCGGATATGTGCAGATTCTGTTATAAGAAGGTGTGTATCAGCGGAGGAAGGTTGGAAGATTTTGGAGCAGTGTCATTCAGGTCCTGCTGGTGGTCACTATGGAGCGAATCGCTCCGCTAAAAAGGTTCTTGATTCCGGTTTTTATTGGCCCCTTCTATTCAGGGATGCCCAAAGGTATGTGCTTTCATGTGATTCTTGCCAAAAAGCAGGTAATATTTCTAAATTACATGAAATGCCTCAAAAATTTATCCTTGAATGTGAAGTATTCGATGTGTGGGGTATAGATTTTATGGGACCATTCCCAGTTTCTTTTGGGAATAAATATATTTGGTAGCTGTAGATTATGTATCAAGGTGGGTTGAAGCGCAAGCTTTGCCTACTAATGATAGTAGGGTTGTAATTAGATTTTTGAAATCCTTATTCGCACGATTTGGCACACCACGTGCACTTATTAGCGATAGGGGTTCACATTTTTGTAATCTACAACTAGACAAAGTATTAGAAAAATATGGAGTTACACATAGGATAGCCACTCCGTATCATCCTCAAACTAGTGGACAAGTTGAAGTTTCCAATAGAGAGCTAAGAGAATCTTAGAAAAATCTATAGAAGGGAATAGGAAGCAGTGGTCTAGGAAACTTAACGACTGTTTGTGGGCTTATAGGACCGCCTACAAAACACCTATAGGGACCACCCCCTTAGATTAGTCTACGGTAAATCTTGTCACCTACCTATAGAATTAGAACACAAATCGTATTGGGCAATACGCTCCTTAAATTTTGACGCTAGTTCTATAGGAGAAAAGCGTAAACTTCAACTTAACGAATTAGATGAGTGGAGAACTATGGCCTATGAGAACTCCCGGATTTATAAGGAGAAAACTAAACTATTTCATGACCGTCACCTTCGTAAACCCAAGGTATTCCAAAAGGTGACCAAGTCCTCCTTTATAACTCCAGATTACGATTATTCCCAGGGAAATTAAGGTCTAAGTGGTCGGACCCTTTAAAGTTAAAGAAGTCTTTCCCTACGGTACCGTCGAGTTAACTCACCCAGAGAAGGGAGATTTTAAGGTTAATGGTCACCGACTTAAACCTTATTATGGTGAAATCCCTATGGACTTCGCTCGTCTAGAAACTTGCCTCCGGCTAGATTAATTTAATATTAAGTATAATAGATGTTTCTAAATATTCTTGCTTTAGTATAAGTCTAATTAGTTGTAATGAAAAATTAAAGAAAAAAAATGTTAATGAAAAAAAAAATTTCCATCAAATTTAATGAGAAAAGAAAAAAAAAGTTTCTGAAAA